>OZ010791.1:102879851-103479851 GCA_963932465.1 Maratus speciosus | reverse complement strand
AAAAATAGATAAGACTGAAAAGATAACATACAATTTTGATGTAAAGATCCTGTTACAAATAGTAAGAGGAAATTTTGGTTGGATAAAAAGTGATATTGCTAGTGAAAGACAACCCTCCTCCCCCTAGAGATATCTTACGATATAATGTGCCAAATCCCCCTCCCCCCGATAATGATAACGTTATATTTGAACAGCTCCTTACGCTAAGAATCGAGAACGCTAACGTGAATCCTATAGGAGAAATGTTTACAGGAATTCTTCCCTGTATTTTATTATTTTTAAGTGATATTATTTCATTTGTTTAGAATACCCGAGATCAATCTTTATTGCCGTGCATTTCTATTTTTCGATATTATTTACAGTTTTTTTTTTTTTTTTTTTTTTTTTTTTACACATGGACACATTCACTTTTGGAACCGGTTGGAACCGGTTATGAAAGTGAAACTACAACCCTTTAAAAAAATTCTTCTATGAGTTTAACATTAACTTTCTTGTTTCTTCGCGTGACTCTCTCTTCATGTAATATTTTCTGAATTCATGTTATTTGTTCTTCATTTAGAGTAATTTTCTATAAAACTTATTTTGATTACCTCCATATTCAAAATCTATATCTCTCTCACTTGTCTTAAATTCATGCACTACCCGGAAAATACATAAACACTGACTTTAAATGTATCCGATGAGATTACAACAAGCGAAGTTTGAAGTAAATACACAGAACAGTTAGATTTTTTTTTTAAATCTAACACTTATAACGAACATCATGTTCAATACCCGTTAAAGTAAATCAATTTATCAATAAATCTACTGTTTACGAAATTTAATTGAAACAAATTATGCGACATGAAAGAAAGTTGTACGGAACAGTTCTTTTGATTGATTAAAATACATTTGGATATTACCCCCCTCCCCCCTTTCCCCTATTCAGGAATCTTGCTACCACAAAATTAATTCCAATGACTGACACATTTGAGTTATAAGTAGCACAATTTTACTTACAAAATGAGCATCATTTTAAATTTTTACCGATTATATGACAGGACCGGGGGGGGGGGGGGGAGGCATCCTATCATTTTTCTTTTTTTGAAAAGTTCTACTTTAGATGTATGATGTCGATCTTTTAAAGGCATGTTGATTAAAACAAAAAAAAAATTCTTCAAAAACACCAGTGCAGTACTCAATGCACAAGAATGGATCAAATAAACTTTTTATTCGGATTATCGACAAAAAAAAAAAAATGTTTTTATCGTATAATAGATTAATATTAATTATTTTACGATTATACTAAAAACATAGGTTAAATAATATTTCAGTAATTTCTTTTCTGCTGACCTAGTTTAAAAGGCAACAAAGGAAAAATCATATTTTTTTAATAAATTCACTTGTTTGCGCTTTCGACCTAGCGTAAAAAAAGCAGTAAAAATTTCAAAATGGAGTTGGCTGACCACGCCAAATTAATGCATTTTAGAGGAAAACTCGTGATAGAATTTTCAATAGAAACATTAAATGCGTATAAAAAATGTATCTTATTAACTATATTTACTTTTTATTTCAGTAATATTATTGTTCTGATTTTGGAAAGTGTTTCATAATCTGTGTTAGATGAAAGATTTGTCGTTTTTGATTAAGCTAAAAAATCAATTCAAACGTAAGTGAAAAATAAATTTGGAAATAAAAACGACTCTCAAGAAGCCGTCTGATTCGCTGAGAAGAATTTAAAAGTTATTTCATCCATTAGCTAGATATATTTATATATCCAAAGTATTTTTATTTAATGTAATTATATAATTCTTTATTTTATTTAAAAGACTGAAATACTGATTAATTTTTCATTTTCGATATTTATAGTAGCAGTGAAAATATTATAATAGAAAATATATTAAAATATGACGAGACCAAACGCTTTTTAGCTGAAAGGTATAATTGAGAGTTTGTATATGTATGTGTGTGTGTGTGTGTATCCAACTATATAAAGATTTATTTCGGGATATAAAAATACTCACAAATCTGCATTTACCAAAATCCACACAGTAGTTCACTGCTCACGTGAGTTTATTACGACATGAGATTTTTTGAAAAAAGTGTAATTTAGTTAAAACTTTATATATTTATGACGTAATTGTGTTGTATTATAATACTTAAACAGACCAAAATGCATGGTTCTGTAATTTGCGCAATATATTTGGAAACTAATCATTTAATAATATGAAGTATTCACGTCATCATCTAAATTTTCTAAGAATCTTTGCTAACATTTTTTCCGCATCACGTGATGCATAATTATACACTTTCAGTAAATGATTCAATGGATAATTACATGGTGTTAGGTAAAAGTTTAATTTGTCTTCTAGTTCCATTCCTGATGGTATTAAAATGTTGAAAAGCGTGTTTAAATATTTTGAGTAATTTTCTATTTAACTTAACGATAAATGCTTTAATGTAGCTGCAAATGATGTAAAAATTTAGATGAGGAATTAAGCGCATTTTGCATATAAAATGCCTAGTAAAGTTTATTTTTATTTGTCACATATGCCTTCATTTATATATTTTTTATTTCAAATTATTTTAGCTTAGATAATCCATTGCATTTGCTAGAATTCTTTAAATTGTGAGACATTTTTTTATGCAAGTATTATAAATGTGTCTGAATTAATAGTTAAAAGTAATTATTCCTGAATAATAATTTTCTTTTATAAAGAGATAATCTGTTTTATATTTTATTTATTATGTTCAAATTTCAGTGGTAAATTTTTTATCAAAATTTTTAATATCTGATTAATATTTTTGATATTGATAGTATCAAAACTCTTATGGAAAAATATTTCATAAAATAGCCTGTATATTACATAAAATATTAATAAAAATGCAATCTTAAGTATGTTATTTTATCTAAAAATACAGAAAATGAAAGTATTTTTTTTTTCAGAAAAAAGAGATATTCCTTAAATTTATTATATTGTGGCACTTTATGCGTACAAAAAACAACGTATCTAAAAAATGCTGCAAACAATATTATTAATTAAAACGTATGCCACCATTTATTCCGTAGAGGTTTGTTTTGCTTCTCAGAATCTAGTTACAGGCGTTCATATGAGAGAAGTATAATTCCGTAGGGGGTCTTAAATCTTACTTGTACGAGTCACGGAAAGAATAATAGCAACAATAATGAAATGAGAAGAAAATATTATTTGTGCAGTATAGTGATATTTGCTAAAGTTTTATTTCTCTACATTTTGAAAAAATATACCTTTCCATTTTCTTGCGATAATATGTTAAGAGATTTTTCTATAATATATTCAGTATTTTTTAATAATACGTTATGTGATTTTATAAATGAAGTTAAATAGGTTTTAATTGGAACATTTTGATAAAGTTGAGTTAATTATGTACAGTCGAGGGAAAAAATAGTAAACACCGCCTGCTTTCAAAAAAATTCTCGTAGAAGAAACTTTCAAGTACCAAAATATTGGAAATAAAGTCCACTTTTAAATGATGTTTATAAAAATGGCTTTGGGGTCATATACATATCAAAACCAACCCAAACTTTGTTTTTTTTTTTTTCAATAGACTACCCAGGTTTGAAGACATGAATGAATTCTACACCATTCAATTAGCCTAAATTCATATTTAGATGAAATTCGTAGGATTAGTTTCCGAGAAATTAATTATTTTAAAATTAGCTTGTTTTAAGATTTGTATCTAAACTGAAGTTCCGTACACGATGGTTGAAAATCTACAGAATTGTACTATCAGTTGAAATACCTCAAAAAAAAATAATCCTATCTATTTAGAAAGGAAGTTACTCGGAAGACTGTGCAAATAGACTTCCTGGTGGACTTTCACATAGCCGATGGTGTGACAGCGTTTCTGTCCCATACATATAATTTTTATTCAAAATTAATTAAAAACATAATTTTTACTTTTAAAATCACATTATCCCCCCCCCCTCTTTCTTATGCTGAAATATGTAATTAAATTCATTTCTCAAAACCATCCTGCTTTTATTAAAAGGTTTTCTTTCCAAAAACATCTTTATTTCTAGCCGCAAAGATTCATTCCTTTTTTTTTTCTTTTCCGTATCTGTCTGCTACTGCTCCCAGTGCAAAGAAATAAATAAGAATTAAATGGCACATCTGCTAGTATCAAGGTCTGCATTTAATTCCATCGGATTTTTGCGCGCCACATTGATAAGAATTTTTATCTCTACTAATACGTGAACGTTGCATATGTATTAACATTTAAAAAGAAAAATGAACAGATCTTATGGGAAGCATGTATTTATCGTGCTTTGTGGTCGAGCTAAAAGCCAGATGCCTCTGATTTCCAACATTTTTCTCAGACGGCGGCTTGCTTTGTAAAATAAGTTGTATAAACAAGTTTCGCTTTTCTGACGCATTTCTCATCGTATTAGAATCGCTTGCTTGCAATCCCGGCCTCCCCCGTCCGATTGTATCACCACATTTTTGCGGTAATGTTTATCGCCAAGACCCTTTGTTCATTTTCGCGCAGTCACCAAAAGTTGTAAATTGGCGATTCTGTGCAACGCTAAGATTTCTTGACTTCTTGCAAAAAACCTCACTTCTGTCCTAGCCTTCAAGATGTGAAGGTTTTAAAAGTAAAGGGCGTTTGGCGCCCCTTTTTGTAATTGGGGGTCTCTCTCATTTTTTTCTGACTGAACCACCTCTAATATAACTTAAATAAATAGTTGTTCCAGTAAATTAATAGTTGGAGTTTTTTTTAGCATTTAGAACCCGGTCTTCAAATCTATGCTATATACCTATTGGTGCATCGCCTATATTTTTCTCCAACTTAGTTAAAAAAAAAAAAAAAAAAAAAATGCACGTTAGAGAGAGAAATTCACCCCCCCCTCCCCCTTAAAATCATTCAATTACCCCATTCAAGTACTCTTGCAATAATTTTCTTCAAATTCTTGGACTGGATATTTTTCAACCATGCCGGACAGTGTGCCTTCCTGGTGTGCCGTCATATCCCGCACTCAGTACATCCTGCGCTCGATGGATAGATGCGAATTTCTCCGTCGGACAGTGATGGAACCCAGTCTAGTGTCTCTTCGCTCACCAGCTGGACATCTTCGAGCCGCTCTTGTTTCGCCGGTATGCCTCCTCCCCCCCTCTGATGTTGCTACGGTTATTTTCTTCGTGCCTGCTCACCATCACCTCCCCCAGATGTGTCGTCGAATTGATCGTATATCGTCACTAATCATAGAAAAAAAGAAAAAAAAACGTGACTTCAGCGGTTCGCCTTGTGTGTGTTTGTGTCGCCGTTCTGCTTTCTCCTTTCGACAGAATATCGTTACCTAGTGTGTTTTCATTCATAGTGCGTGTGCATTTAACGGTGCATGGAGATTTATCGTGAGGAATGTGAAAAAGTAAAAAAGTTCGTGTGCATTGCGTCAAAGGTGTACGCAAAATCTCATGCTACGATTTTTTTTAGGAAGTGCCTTCAAAAGTTTTTTTCGAAGTGTTGCGTCAAGGAGTTACGTGTATTACGCCATGTATGTGTTGTCTTCAAGTGAAAATTAATAAAAAAAAATATGTGGACATATCTCACATAAACGCTCTAATCAGGTGAAATTTTTTTGTAAAGGAAAAGAAAGTGCATCTTAACAGAATTAGTGCGTCCGAAAATATTTCAAATTATGTGAACAATTTTCTTTTAATCTGTGCTTCGCTTCTTGTGCATAAATGTGATAAAAAAAAGAATTTGCTTCAGTTTTCATCATCAAATTTGCATCAGATTGATTTTTGTTTGTTGCTGGTTTCTGCCATCTTAGCTTGTAAAAAATCAGTGCCAATATATTCGCAATAGTAAAAGTGGTGCACCTGATAAAAAAAAAGAAAAACGTGAAGTATAAAAAATGCAAAAAAACGTACAGAAATGTACCACCGTATCTCTACGACTAAAACAACAAAATTCTACAGCTAACAATATAGATTACATAATAAAAGTGTCTAGCTTTCACTGCATAAGCATGAACACGGAAAATTCAAGTGTTTCTTTTAAACTTTAATTGTAATAAATACAGTAAATTAGTTATTATTATTTTGCTTTATTTTTATCTGTAGGTATGCGTTATGATTTATCAATTTTCCCTTTTCATGCTGTTTGGGTAAAAAAAAAAAATATATATATAAAATGATGACTTCTTACTATTCAGTATATTTGTTTGCATGAACAGAGAAGCTTACGAAATTTAAGCATTATATTTTAAATATTTTATTCGGCACTTATAATTTTTTGTCTTCTCTTTTCTTGCTTTATTTTGAAAGGTAAGTTTTTTTTTAATTCAGTATTGCAGTGCATATTTATTTTATATTGATATTTAGGTGATTAATTATTTTCCATACAGAAAATAAAATGTCATTTAGTTAAAATGTGTTTGTGATAGGCTAGGCATATTAACATTTATTGCCCTCGTTTCCAAAGGTGCATTATAAAATTTTCTTGGCTATTATTTGATAGTTTTTTTATTTATTTTTTGCTTTTACTCAGCATTTACAAGTGAATATTATTTTTGCATGCATATAATTGGAAGATGTTGCAGTGATTTTGTGCTGTTTTCTATATAATATCTGAGGGTTTATAAATTTTTCTTACTGTATGAATATTTCAGATACTGCATACTTTTTAAAATAGACAGAATTTTTTTTTTTTTTTGAGAACTTCCAATTTTTTTTCTTCTCTTGTAATCTGCTCATTAAAAAAAAAAAGAGAAAGGGAGAGAAAATATTTGTTTTAAATTCTTTTTCTTGCTGTTTTACTCTAATACAGTAACTAAATTTTAAATTATTGTGCCATCTTTTATATATTTTTTAATTCTTCTTTGGCTACTTTTTCCAACATTTTTGAAAAAATGTCACAGGCCGATAGCCATCCAGAATTAGAATTAGAAGCTGAATTAAAATGTTCTCTGCCGTACATGTTTGAGGAAGCACTTAACAGATTTGCGGAAAGGGTAAACACAGAATTCCCTATACTACAGGAACAAATTGGTAGTAAAAACAATGGCATTTTAGTTGAAAATATATCTTCTATGCATAAGAAATTTTTATGGGAATTTCAAATGTTGGGTAATTTTTTTCAGGTTATAAAAGATGATTATGTTAGGTTGCAAAATAAGAACAAATGTTTACAAATTGTTAATACAAAAATTTTGGAAAGATTGCACACACTCACAGTGAAAGAGAAACATAAAGTTGAAATTAATGAGACGTTTTATCAAAGCACATCCGAGGCATACAGCGAAATACTATCACCTAAGCGGATTGAAACAACACAAATAGATAATTGTGAAATCAACAGTCTGACTGAAAATTCCTTGCAGCATAACTCAAATACTATTTCTGATTTGAAATGCCCACAACAAGATGTTACCACTTCTCCTATAAATAACTTTTCGTCCCCTTTTAGGCATGATTTGAAGCCAATTTCAGTTATAATTTGTCAGTTGCCAGAAAATTTTAATATTCCGGATATTCTTTTGGCAATTTCTGACTTAACTGGTATATCCACACCTTCTATTCAATTTCAACAAAAATATAAGATGAAATATGTTGAGTTATTTAATTGGATATTTCTAATGCCCCCAAAGATAGCTAAAAGATTAATTATTCATGGCGAAATCAAAATTCAGTCTACTGGTTACCCTGTAAAAAGATACGTTTCGGTAAAAAGATGTTTTACATGTCAAAATCTTCTTCATAAGGCAAAATCATGCACAGATAAAATTAGGTGTCCTGTATGTGCCTTATCACATAAAGATCCTCATTGTTCAAACAGCCCAAAATGCATTAATTGCATTAGATGTAATGAGGTAAACAACACAAAATTTAACGTTTTCCATACAGCTTTCTCACATAGATGTCCTACTGTAAAGAGATATATAAAAGAGCAACGAGAAACCTTAGACAACTGCAATTCATTTCATTAAACACATTTTTTTATATAGATATATATAGATAAAAAAAAAGACCTATTTACAAGATAAATTATTTTTTTTTTCTCTTGCTGCATTTTGTATTGTGAAGGATTCTTTAAAATAAAAGGTCATTAAAAAAAAAAAAAAAAAAAAAAAAAAAAAAAAAACATTTCACTGTGTTAGACAGTTATGTACATCTTAATAATTCACCATATGGCATTAGTGATATTTTATTTCACAGTTAACACTTAACTGCAAATTTAAATATATTTTTTTTTAGAAATTATGTGTGTACTGTTAGGTATACTTTTTTATCATTTGATTATTACTGCAGGAATGGTCGGATGATTAAAAGATTGTATGGGAGAGTAAAATACATTGATGCAGGTCATCAGTTCTTTTTATTTTCGCTTGTAAAGGTTTTGGTAGTACAGGTGTACACACAAACACTGTACAGATGTATCTTCCTTTTTTTTGCACCAGTTACACTTAAACGATTTTAGATATTTTTTTTTCTATTTTGGTAATTTGATAGATACATGTGATGGAAACATCACATTACACGCTTTACATTCAGTTTTGGTTTTGGAATTTACATTTTCACAATATAATTTAATAACAGTTTCTATTTTTGTCTCTTACTTAACATTTATTTTAAAATTGACGGTACTTTTTTTATTTTTTTGGACAACATTAGTTCATGTGCTGCACTTAAGTTTTAGATAGATACACAATTAGTTCATGTGAAATCACACATTAGTTCATGAGATTAGTTACACAATTTAGTTCATGTGAAATCACACATTAGTTCATGAGATTATTTACACAATTAGTTCATGTGAAATCACACATTAGTTCATGTGATTTGTTACACAATTTAGTTCATGTGAAAACACACATTAGTTCATGAGAATAATTACACAATTTTGTTCATGTGAGATTACATTTAGTTCATGTGAGTTTATTTTAGTTCATGGGTATATTTACACAATTTTAGTTCATGTGAGAATACACTTTGTTCATTAAGATATTATCATACATTGTTCATGAGTTTGTCACACTTTGTTCATTGAGATAATCTAAAACTTTCACACATTGTTCATATGTTTATACACTTAGTTCATGGTGTCAAGCAAAACTCTGTATCATTATGTAATCTAGTGATATTAACTCATTAATTATGTAATTGATATCACATTCACAAGAATGATTTTGGAGTTTTGTGTTTGTACACACGTACCGTTATTTTTTTTACTTCTACATCGTATGTCAGGTTTTCGTTTTACACTACAGATTTTTTTTTTTTCTCTCTTACCCTCTATATACTAATTTTTTTTCAGTTTGGGTAATGTCATAACTTACTAATGATACCATCACTTTCTTAATTAACAGATTTTATTTTTTAGATTTACATGAAATTATCCTTCACATGACATTTTTACTTGACACATTCATTTTGCGGCAATTAACCTGTAACAGTTTTTTTTTAACACTTTTGTTATAGACTCCTTGCTTGTAGGTGACATATAAAGTAAGGTCTCTTTTTACACTACACACAGTAAAATACAGTTTATAAGTATTTTTTTAATATACTTGGTAGAATGTTTTTGTTTGAGGTGTTTAAAGGTTTTGCAGAAATTATACAACAATTTAACTATTGTACAGGGTGTGCACATACATCTAATATTTTTATACAGCAGATAATTAATTGGCTGTACATTTTTACACATACAGTTAATCTACTGTTTAATTTCATTGTTTACACAAAGCTGGTGACTTGTTGCTATTTTTATTTATAACATAAGGTAATTTTATTTTATCTGACATGACATTTGATATCCTTACATGTTGTTTTTTTTTTCTTCGAAAAATTTAGTTAAAGGCATAATGCTAGCTGTTATGTACACTTTAGTTATTTTTTTTAACGCTATTCAAATAGAGTCATGAAACTAAATCTTTGGCATTTTCTCACATTTGAAATTTTTTTTTAATTAGTGAGTGAAAGTCTCACGTTGTCTTGTGGCGGATACATACACTCATATGACATGAAGACTTTAGTTTTTTTTTTCTATGCATTTTTTACTTTCTCTTTCATTCTTTTTACTTGGAACATGTTTGGTTTGGCATAACTTCTACATTTTCAGCGTAGAATTATGCAATCTACTGGGCACTTCTGCATTTTATGCACACTTTTGTTACCTTAATACAGTAATAACTTGCGCAGATACAACTTTATTTTAATTTTAACCCTTAGTTAACCATTAAGTCATTTTTTACAAGCAGTTCATGTGTTGCATATTTGTTTATGTTGCACAACATTTGCTTATTTAGAATACATTTTTTTGCATCCATACACATACATTACACTAGTTCATGTGTTGATTTACATATTTTGTTCGTTTGATTTTACACATTGTACTTTGCTAACGATTTATTCAGCAGTATTTCTTTTTGTTTTTTTTCTTACAAGTAGTTCATTGAGTAATACAAACTGGCTGGTTTAGAGTTTAACCAGGGTTTACACACACATTACAAGTAGTTCATTTGTTTTTTTAACCCTTATTCACTACATTTTGATGATAACTCGTTAATTATGTAATTGAATCTCACTCGTTGTAAGTGTCTTGGGTTATTACACATATACTGTCTGTTTATTTTGTTGGCAATTACATTACAATTTTAGTTCTTTCAGACATTAATACATAGAGTTCATGTGATATTATACAATTTGTTCATGTGTTTACTTACACGTTGTGTATGCTTGCGTACACTTTTGTTCATGTGTTGCATTACAAGTAGTTCATGAGTTTGGGAGTTTTTTTTTTCTCCCCCGCCCTCCACACACATACAGTTTCTCCTTTACTTTCCTACCTTTTAAATTTTACACTATGTTTCAATATTAAAATACTTTTTATCAGTTTTTTTTTGTGTTTGCATAATGTCATAATATATCAATGACGACATCACTTTGTCTACGTACAAAGATTTTAAAGTTACAAGGAGTTGTCCGTCACATGACATACTAAACTACACATACATTTCGAATTTGTTTATTTTAAACATGTTACATTTTAACACTTTGCTTAGATACTTCTTACTTGAAAGTGGCAGATCGAGTAAGGTATCTTGTTACATTATATAACATTTAGATACATTTTTCTTACATTTTTTTTCATATTCTTGCCAAGGGTAAGAGAAAATAACTCTAGTGAGTACACAGGCACTTCATATCATGCAGAATCTTGAACACAAGATGGGAAATTTTAATTAATACACAGAAATACAGGACGGCAGTGTGTAAATTTATCAAATGCTAACTTATATTATACTTTGACTTCTTGTTACAGCGGGAACTTAGTTATAGTGCAGGTATCTAAAAAAAATATATACCCTTATTATCTAAGGCAGAAGCCCTAAGCTGACGCCATAAAACTTGTGGTCTCCACAAGATTTAGGGCTACACCTGCTTGCCAGCGTGCTACATGCACCCCTTTTTGGTAGTCCTGTGCCTTGTGCACAAATTTTTCTTTTCATATACGATTCATCTTTATTGTAATACAGTACATTTTAACTTTTATTTTATATATATACATACAATACTTTTCTGTGTTCCAATTTTTTTTAAAAAAAGTTCTTATTGGTGTGTTTTGTTTTAATTTGCTTGCATTTCGTATGAAATTACGATCTCATTGTAAGATCACATTGTGAGAAGTTATAAAATATGTCTAATGTAAATACTTCTCTTGGGAATCATGACACAACAAAAAGCTGGTACCAGCGCCACAAATAAAGAGCCACATAAAAAAGCATAGGATCCTAACTCTTCGTCAAATGTGGCACACTTTTTTTTTTCTCTTGTGGCATATTGAATTGATAAATAAGATTTGTTTTAAATATGAGCGCTCAGTCATGAATAAATATTATTATTTTGAATTATTTGAAAGCAAGCAAATATGTTTATATACTACCTTTCTATTTTATTACTTAAATTACTGGAAATGATGCTCTAATAGCATTTTAGAGAAACTGGTTCAAACATTTTTCTGTTATTGGATACAAAATTTTTTATATTTCTATGTAGATTGTATACTCTGTATGTGCGAAGGTGGACAAAGGATTTTAAGTAGATATAAAGCTGCAACGTACACGTTCCAGCTTTCTTCTGTGGTCGGGGTGAGTTATGTGACAGCGTTTCTGTCCCATACATATAATTTTTATTCAAAATTAATTAAAAACATAATTTTTACTTTTAAAATCACATTATCCTCCCCCCCCCCTCTTTCTTATGCTGAAATATGTAATTAAATTCATTTCTCAAAACCATCCTGCTTTTATTAAAAGGTTTTCTTTCTAAAAACATCTTTATTTCTAGCCGCAAAGATTCATTCCTTTTTTTTTCTTTTCCGTATCTGTCTGCTACTGCTCCCAGTGCAAAGAAATAAATAAGAATTAAATGGCACATCTGCTAGTATCAAGGTCTGCATTTAATTCCATCGGATTTTTGCGCGCCACATTGATAAGAATTTTTATCTCTACTAATACGTGAACGTTGCATATGTATTAACATTTAAAAAGAAAAATGAACAGATCTTATGGGAAGCATGTATTTATCGTGCTTTGTGGTCGAGCTAAAAGCCAGATGCCTCTGATTTCCAACATTTTTCTCAGACGGCGGCTTGCTTTGTAAAATAAGTTGTATAAACAAGTTTCGCTTTTCTGACGCATTTCTCATCGTATTAGAATCGCTTGCTTGCAATCCCGGCCTCCCCCGTCCGATTGTATCACCACATTTTTGCGGTAATGTTTATCGCCAAGACCCTTTGTTCATTTTCGCGCAGTCACCAAAAGTTGTAAATTGGCGATTCTGTGCAACGCTAAGATTTCTTGACTTCTTGCAAAAAACCTCACTTCTGTCCTAGCCTTCAAGATGTGAAGGTTTTAAAAGTAAAGGGCGTTTGGCGCCCCTTTTTGTAATTGGGGGTCTCTCTCATTTTTTTCTGACTGAACCACCTCTAATATAACTTAAATAAATAGTTGTTCCAGTAAATTAATAGTTGGAGTTTTTTTTAGCATTTAGAACCCGGTCTTCAAATCTATGCTATAGATGGTTTACTAACGCCAACAGAATTTTGAGACTCTATGTGGGAATTCTGGATACAACATTAAATATGAAGATATTGACGGAACTTGTAGTCAAGGTGTACACATGTTTATGGTTTGCAATTCAGTACAAGCCAGCTATGTGAAATTGTTTATTTTTCCAGGTATATGCCCCCGGCAGTTAAAGTTGTAATTGACACAGTAATCCAGCGCAATGACATTTTTGCCCATCCGGAAGACCTGCTGATTTGCATGGTATCTGACACATCGGAAACACATCCGCGAGCTAGGATTTCGTAGAATCCTTAAAGAGAGAAGTGCGAACACTTGTGGAGAAATGAGGCAGTTTCAAGTTCCTGCAATCAATTTTAGCGCAGCAGATTATATTGATATGATTCAGTAGGATAATGTAGAAGTTATAGAATAACGTATTTTGACATTCATACGAATCTTTCATACGATTATTTAAAGATGCACATTGACAAACGCAATCGTGAAGACTTCATTTCGTTTTCTGAGTTTTATGCCACACTCTAAGTGTAGAAAGGTGTGTCAGAGTGGTCACCGGAGTTGCCGCGGCAGTTTGTTTTCCAAGCAACATGGATAGATTCATAATAGTCATTTTGCCATATTTTGAGATCAAGTCAGATTTTAAGTCTGCAAAACTCGAACAGCAGCAGCAATAAACGACAAGCCGAAGTATTTCGAATATTTCGATTTTTGTTTTGAAGAGCACGCGAACTCATTTAATTGAACTTTAAATTTTTTGAACACTTTTAATAGATTTAAATGTTTGTTTTTCATTCTTGAACTTTAATTGTTTGTGTACTATTCACAAATAAAATTTTCTTATTGCACTCTTGCTTGTGAAGCATTCTATTATACACGTACAACAGATAAAATGGAATTTACGGCATTTTTTTCAAAATTTCAAATGACCGGGCGCCTGGAAGATATTATGTGGTTTCAAAATAACTGTGCAGCCATATTACTACGTACCATACGCAATTTTTCCGCAGCATGACATTTTTAATTTCCTACTTTGTGGTTATTTCGATTTATAATTTGCAGAATGCATTTGTGACGAATTTCGCAAAAAATTGGGGGACTTGGGACACGGAAGATAAAACTTGATTTCGGAAAATCTATGTAGGCATATTACAACGTACAATACACGACTTTTCCACGGTATGACACTTTTATTTTCCAAATTTATGTTTGTTTTTATTTATAAGATGTACAAGGCGTTTTTGACGAGTTTCGCGAAATTGGTGGCCCTGGAGCACCGGAAGATAAAATTTGATTTAAAAAAAAACTGTGCGGTTTTTTTACTCAGCACCATACACAACTTTTGCGCGTGTTGCATTTTGATTTTCCGATTTTTGATTTTTTTTACCTTTAAAATACCTTTAAAAGACAATTTTCGGCCAAAATATCAATTTTTAGATTCTGGTATAATATAATAGCCGAATTCTTTATCTTTCCAAATCTGATTGAATTTTTTTAGGTAGCTTTCATTACAAAAAGCTACCTATTGCAGCCGTTCGGAGGAAAGCGATTTCAAAAAATGTTGGTATATTTTCATCGATCATGACCCCCAGATCCCGAAACCACCTTCCGTTCAAAATTGATATATATATATATATATATATATATAAACTGTTATTAATTAATTTAATAGTGCATTTTAAATAATGTAATTAATATCTATTTATTTTATATTAGATTAAATGTGTTTAACAAGGTATTTCAAATTTTATTTCAAAATGTATTAACTGCATCCTTTGGTATCATTTACTGTGATTTCTTAACTGTTTTATTCACCTTAATCTTTTTGATTTACTGGCAGCCATGTGCGCGTGGATTTTTGTAAAATACTGAAATATTAATCGGCATGGTGTTTATTATTTATATTTTATATCCTATAAATATTTAAATACGTTTTATTGATTCTTCCATTTCATATTATTTGTTTCTATTCTGCTTTCATTTTTAATCAATTCATTTGATTTTATGGTTGTTTGGGCACAGGGGAAAATAACTTTTAGCTTTAGCTTATTTTTCCCACAGAAAACAACCATTTTGCTTATATCATTGAATTCTGTGCCCTTGATAACGTAATTCAATGTATAAGCTTTTCAATTTTTGTCGGTGTCCACTTTTTTCTTTTTCTTCCATAATAATTCTTATATTATTTTTTTTTAATACTAACAGCTTTAATTCATAATATTTGACGGTGGCAGGTTATGTTTAATTAATGGTTATATATATATATATATATATATATATCTGACCTATGTCACACTGTAACTCTCGTATTTATGAACCGATTTGGATATAATTCGGTATGTACATAGTACATACCAATGTCTCGACCGAGTTCGTTGGTCAGCTTCATCCGCCATTTTGTTTCAAAATGGCGGCCATTTAAAAATTTTTAAAAAATTTAAAATTTGAAATGTGGTACCAAAAAATTGAAAATGGGAAAATATTTTTTTCTTATGTATTTGACCTTTATACAAAGACTCCAGGGCAGTTTTTGTTTCGTCTATATCTTAAAAAATGGCTGAGTTATAGCATTTTGAATTTCTAGCGTGGCTGACATTTTGAAACGTCCTGAAATTTGTCACGCGATAAAAGGCGTATTTATGAACCGATTTGGATGTAACTTCGTTTATACATAGTACGTACCTATGTCTCGACCGAGTTCGTTGGCCAGCTTCATCCGATATCTTGTTTACAAATGGCGGCCATTTAAATTTTCAAGAAAAATTTAAATTTGAAATGTGGTACCAAAAAATTGAAAATTGAGAAATATATTTTTTTCTTATGTGTTTGATCTTGATAAAAAGATTCGGGAGCAGTTTTTGTTTCGTCTATATCTTAAAAAATGGCTGAGTTATAGCATTTTGAATTTCTAGCGTGGCTGACATTTTGAAACGTCCTGATATTTGTCACGTGATAACAGACGTATTTATGAGCCGATTTGGATGTACCTTGGTGTGTACATAGTACATACAAATATCTCGACCGAGTTTGTTGGCCAGCTTCATCCGCTTTCTTGTTTCAAAATGGCGGCCATTTAAAAAAAATTTAAAAAATTTAAAATTTAAAATGAGATACCAAAAAAATTGGAAAATGAAAAAGATTTTTTTTTTGTATGTGTTTGATCTTAATACAGAGATTCCGGAACAGGTTTTGTTTCGTCTATATCTAAAGAAATGGCTGAGTTATATAGCATTTTGAATTTCTATTGTGGCTGACATTTTAAAACGACCTGATTTTTGTCACGCGATAACAGGCGTATTTATGAACCGATTTGGATGTAACTTGGTCTGTACATAGTGCATTCCAATGTCTCGACCGAGTTCGTAGTCCAGCTTCATTCGCCATGTTGTTTCAAAAGGGTTGCCATTTAAAAAAATGTAATTTAAAATTTAAAATGAGGGATTAAAAAAATTGGAAAATGAAAAAGATTTTTTTATGTGTTTGGCCTTGATACAAAGATTATGGAGAAGTTTTTGTTTCCGAAAATTTGTTCTTTTGTTTATATGTTAAAAATGGCTGAATTATAGCACTTTGAATTTCTAGCATGGCTAGCACTTTGAAACGATCTTGTATTTGTCACGCGATAACACACGTATTCGCCTATTTCGATGGAAGAAGGCATGTGGATAGAATACATCAATATCTCGACCAATTTCGCTGGCCAGCTTCATCAGCCATCTTGTTTCAAAATGGCGGCCATTAAATAAAAAAAAATATATTTAAAGTGAGGTGCAAAAAAATTAGAAATTGAGAAAGGTTTCTTTCTTATGTATTTGACCTTGATATAAGGATTCAGGAGCATTTTTTGCTTGTCTTTATCTTAAAAAATGGCTCAGGTATAGCAGTTTTAATTTCTAATGTGGGTGACATTTTGAAAAATCTGATTTTTTGCCTGCGACAGCACTCGTATATATCAATCGATTCCGATGTGAGTGAGCATGTGCACAGCAATTACTAAGGTCTCGACCAAGTTCACTTGTTAGCCTCATCCACCATGTTGTCTTAAAATGGGAGGCACTTTAAGAAATCGCCGAATTTGGCAGCCAAATATAAGTTACTTTAAATAAAAGCAGCTTGGATAAAGCTGACTAATTTCGCGAAATTCTCATTCATAATGATTTAGTATTGATAAAAATTAGTATTGAATCTCCTATATTCGGTTTCCACTAAATCGAGCTTCGTGTGTTTAATAATATAAGTTGACTTTTTTAAAATAAGAAATATGAAAGCTACCTCTTCCTCCCGGCACTGGCCGGAAGGACTTTTTATATCTCATTTAGAAGTCAAATCATTGCTTTTTAAAAATTACTAAGTATCAGTATTTTGAAACCGAAAGCATCGTTCTGCTCACCGGAAGTTCACCTCTACTCACCTGTGTTTTCAATGCTAAGTAAACACAAAAGTATAGAAGCAGAAATAATTATTAAAAGAATTTGAAAAAGAAAAACAACAATTGTTTTAAACAAAATAGATAACATGGTGTATAAATTGAGTAACGTATTAAGGTTTACTTTTCAAAATAAAGGTAAGATTTTGAATAAAATTTTGTTTTTGCGTTTTCTGAAAATCAATTTTTTAACATTTTATGTTTACGCAAAGCATCATAACGGAAAAAAATTATGGATGAATCTCTTTCAATTTTTTTTGTATGCTTTGCAAAGTG
The DNA here is from genome assembly GCA_963932465.1 of Maratus speciosus. Taxonomy (NCBI): domain Eukaryota; kingdom Metazoa; phylum Arthropoda; class Arachnida; order Araneae; family Salticidae; genus Maratus; species Maratus speciosus. The sequence goes on along the minus strand of OZ010791.1, from coordinate 103,462,101 downwards.
TAATAAAGGGAATGAACTACACTCGTAACAGTAAGTGAATTTTTTTTTTTATTATTATTATTATTGATAGTTTCCGATTTGCAATAATTTTTTTTAGAAATTTTTGCTTCATCACTGATTAACTTTCTATATAGTTTTAAATATTTGATTCACAAATATGAGAGTAGTTCATTCCCTAGAAAAAGGTTTAATAATTATAAAAATGTTTAGAAAATAAAAATATCTTGATTTAAAGTTGAGTTATGATGTTTTGCGGAAGTGATTATTTTCGCTGTTTTTTTGCTTATTTTTTCCCCAAAATTAAAAATGTATAACTTTTTCTATTTTATTTTACTTTTTAATCACATCATGATATACAATGCAAAAAAAATCATATTTTAAAATAATTTTAAAAAATCCCTCCGAAGGTATTCGGATACCTGAATATGTTTCGGCTATGTTGAGCCCAAATATTTCAGTAAATTGAGTAATATATATATTTTTCAAATTATGTTTTCTGGACATTATAGACGGCCCCTTAAACGAGCATTTTGCCATTTTTTAATGATAATACTAAAACTACTCGAAAGAAAAAATTGATATTGATAATTTACCTAAAGCAGAACATGATAAATATAAATCTATCAAACAAATTGTAGGTTGCAGTTCACATATTTTTCGAATATTAATTTCATAATTCATAATTCATATTATGAAATTATTCATAATTCATATTATTACAATTTCAATGTATTTATGTTTGGTTTTTAGTATTATAACCTCACACAAAATTACGCATTAGGATTATTATTTCAAGAGATATTAATAAAAATATGAAAATGTATTTTAACTTTAGAAACTCTAAATTTTGAATGCTTATAATTCAAAACTTATCATTAAAATGACTAGAAATATCGTTTATAGGCGCAGTTTGAACCGTAGATTTAAAATACATTGTCTAAATTGGGTGTTACAATTGAAAAAAACAAAGTTCGTTCTGGTTTTGATTTGTAGATGGTCCCTTAAGCAAATTTTATATATACGAGTATCATGTAGAAGTAGATTTTATTTCCAATCGATTTTTAACAAAACCTTTCCTCTAATTAGTTGCACACTTAGTAGGAGGTGTTTACTTTTTTTCCCACGACTGCACATATTTATACACTATTAAAAAAAAAAAAAAAAAAAAAAAAAAAAAAAAAAAAAAAAAAAAACAGGATTTATCTCATTCGTATATCAAAATAAAACATATTTGAAATGTTTTTATGAAAAAAATTCTTAACAAACATAAGGAGTTCGCAAATATATTTTATAGATTTTTCGAAATTATTTTTCAATAATCTGTTATTAAAATTAAACTTAACTTTTACATAAATTGATTCCTATATTAAGCACAGAATAATTTATTAATTTTAATTTGTAGCTAAATCATTTTCTAAACTTTTTTACTTATAAATGCATTTTTGGTTACAATCTGTAAATTGGACTACTGTATGCTTAAGAGTTTTACAGTAATTTTCAAAAACATTTTATATTAGAAAATGTAAAAATATATAAATATCGCAGAAATTATATAGATCCGACAATGAAGGCAAGGTGGACTGAAGGAAGCTGAGAATAACATAAATGTTTCAGAGCCCAAGGTTTTACTTCAGATTCAAAGCAAGGTTTCACAAGGTTCTACTGTGTATTACATATTCTGGTATCCCAAAAACATTGACCTTCGATTTTATTCCTTAAATATTGATCATAGGCATATAATATCAAAGATATTTAAAATAAGACACATAATTTTATGAAATCGATTAAAATTTTAAGGGGAATCGGAAGTAATACCAAAATTTAAATTTCAATACGGTCCCCGAACAAAAAATTTCCGAGTGAGTAAAATGTGCCCCATTTGAGTATTTTATCATAAAAAGTCACAATGATATGTTAAAACAAAGTTAGTTAGGGGGTAATAATAAAAATGTAAATGTTGCATAATAAAAATGTATAAATAAAAATGTAAATGTTGTTTACAGCTAGAATACAGAAGACGTTACGCAGAAATGCATCATAAGCAAATAAAATATGACTCATATCTTTAATTTTATTTAAAAATTTACAAAAGTATGGCTTTCTGAAAAATACGAAACATTTGAGAACTCATAATAATAATCACTAAATTTCATCACAAGGAGATAACTATAGAATAGGGCATTCATAGCATTTGACGTTCATTTACAGGGACACACAAAAGAAATCGGTTAAAGTCCTGTCTTTGAGTAACAGTTGCTAGAAGTGCGTTTTAAATTCGGTATGTGCTTTTAAAATTACCTAATTATTCGTATGTTATTCTTTGTATATAAATTCTATACCTCATATACAGGGCTACACGAGAGATTTCAAGTAAAATTCTCCTTATTAGCGGAAATTTTTGAAGGGGAATTTTTAATTGATGTACATGTATTTTGAAACTGAAGTAAATTTTGGCATACATGCAATTAGTAGATGAAATCTATATACAGTGATGCTAAAAAAATTAGGATAATTTTCTTATTCTAGATGAAAACAGATTAAATTTGGTTTTCAAATGTGTTGCGTTTCCATATGATTGAATTAGGCATAATATTTTAACTTATTAACCCTTAAATGCCGGGTGTTGCTTTTCGGCAACATACCCAATTTAGGCTCTAAAATACTATTAGAATAATATTGAAGCTATCATACCTAATGTTCCCAATAAAATACATTATGAAAATATTATTAAATCGATTTTCAACATGTAGATGGCAACACTTGTGCTGTTTGAGTATTTTGTTTTGCAGTGCGCAAGTAAAATTCATTTCTTATTATAGTTCCTAAAATTCTTGTGTGTTTAATATTATAGAATTTTATCAAGGGAAATTATTTTTTCAATTAAAGACCAGTATTGCCGATTAGTAACAAACTGTTTTTTAGCCGTAAACCATACTTAAAACAAACTATGATTTTTGTAAGTATTTTTCCCATAATTTATTTAAAAAATGAAAGTCGAAAAACATTATTACAATGATTTTTGATAAATCAGGCATTTAAGGGTTAAATAGTGCAGTTTGGTACATTCAAGATTCTTCTACATAAGGTTGTTCCATTTGAAGGATAGCCAATCAGAGTAGAGCAGGACTGAAACGTCACGTGGCGGACAAGATCGGAGAGAGACCGGCCGTGACAATGTAAATAGATGAGTAAAAGAACGGAATAAGAAGTAAATAATTTAAAAAAAAAACAGATCCTCGAAAGTAAAGTGAACGGAATCACTTTCCTTAAAATAATTTGTTCAAACACTGATTGGAGTTAGTTAAATATAACATACATAATGGTTAAATAATATCGCGATACATTTCTTTCATTCAAACACTTCAATAAATTCGCGAAAAAAATTACATTTTTAATGCGTAAAAGTACAAATGAAAACTTTTAAACTATTGTAACATAAAATGAATGGATGAATTATATGAATATGATGACACAGCAGTAATAATAAAAAGACTAGAATTATCAAACAGAATAAATTAAACAACACTCACTTCAAAACTTTTAACAATAATCCATTGTCCGATTACTAGATATAAGTTTTCAAAAAATGTCGAAGGTCACTATGCTTATTCAGGATCAAAATCAGTATGATTCAAATATCTGCAACAATATATATACACAAGGCTTAGTTTCTAGCAAAAAAAAAAAAAGTACCGGAGCTCTAATATTTTGCAGTAATAACAACAAAGTTTATAATCCCCCTGCCCCTCGCGCACACATACGCATATTTATATTTCATACACTATTTCAAATTTTAAAGCAATTTTGTCTTCCTCAAAAAGAAATTTATATTTTTGACATATCTTTAGGCATTAATATCTAATAAATTCTAATAAATGAACAGAGCAAAAACATTAAAATCAGGAGTGGGAAATTTTCAGAAAATCCTACTCGTCAGGGACTTCTTTGTATTGGTGCGCAGTATTTATAAACTCTGGTTTGTTCTGACTAATATTTAAATATTCACTAAAAATAAAGAAGTATTGGAGCTGCGCTCCTGTGATCGGAGGAAATTAAGAACCGTGCAGAGCTAGAAAATTCATCAGAGAGAATATTTTAAAAACACGAACAAAAAGCAGTGAATAAAAACGGCAGAAACAGTTGCGACTAATTCTGACATTCCTCGTCGCCATTCTGAAACCACTGAAAAAAAAAAAACTACACAGGACACACTATGTCACATACGTAAGCGCTTTGGTAGGAAAGAACGCAAAATATTAGAGATGGGAAAAAAAGAAATAAAAATTTAGGCTTTGATTTTTTAGAAACACTATTTCCGCTAAATTCCGGAGTGAGCGCCGGGGAATTCAGACCAATATTTAAATTTCCACTAAAAACAAAGAAGTAGCGGAGCTGAGAATCAAACAGAATATATTAACGATAATATCTAACACAAATTAAGCACTGCTTATAGGCTAATACTTCAACCCTACATTAATTTTCATCTTAAATTTCTGCTTCATTTTATTAATCAGAGTAACACGAATATAATATTTAATAAAATAAATATCATCGTTATTCTGTTTGCGAATCGCCGAGTTAGTTATAGATACGAAATGCATGTCGCTGCATCAGCAGCCGATGTACAACAAAACTACGAAAAATCGTTATCACAGCGCTCCCTTCCAGGGTTACATATCCATTTTCAACTGGAATCTGGCGTCAATAGTAAAAAGTATGCGTATGAAGTTTGGTTCAAATCTATGCCTAAATTTGTATGCTTCCGGTGAATCAATAATGAAAATGAACAAAAATCGCTATTACAGCGCCCCCTCCCGGCGGAATATCCCCAAATTTAACCTTGACATGCTGGCCATAGTCAAAAATACATAACTTCGTATACTTTCCGATGATATAATGAGACATACACATATACGGACAGACAGATATTTTGTAAAAACATGTTTTTCGGGATCTCTGACATTTAAAACGCGTAAATCCGTCGAAAACTGGAAGTCGAACAAAAATTCGACTACAATACGTTCTTCTGTTATAGATAAAAGAAAGTAAAAAAAGATAATGCTAAAGCAAATATTTTAATAGAGGGATTTTTTTTAAAGGTAAAAAAAATCCCTATAAGAAAACAAAAATTTTAAATTTTTTATGCAATTTTTGACGTTTTCTTTTTTAAATTTTTGCGGCGATTTTTCCATATGAGTAAAAGGAAACCGGCTTTATTTTTTTAGCCCACTATTGCATTAAATCTTGTCATTTTTTTTTCAATAAAGTTTATTCGGAGTTCGTACAGAGATTTTCGCCTTTTTCTCGAATTCTTTATGCGATTTTTAGAATTTTGAGATTTGTAAAAGGAACTCGGTTACCAACTTTTAGCGAAATATAATAAATTTTCTCCTCTGCGAGTTTCGAACTTTTTTCCCCACACTTCATGGCGATTTGTCTGCATTTGTGAAAGAAATCTGGTTTTAATCTTTTATTCTAATATAGTAAATGCTGTCCTTTTTTTTTTCTTTCATTAAAGTTTATTCTGAATTTCTCGCGATTCTTTTATGCAGTTCTTAGAGATTTTCGCGTTCTGCAGAAATTTTTTGACGCTCGTAAAAGGAATTCGGTTTTGAAATTGTAGCTTAGTATAGTAAATTTTGTCCTTTGCGATTTTCCAGAATCGCCAGTTAACAAAATGCCCGGATTTTGAAGAATTCGGAATTTCGACTTCCGGATTTGAGACTCTGTACTGTTATGTATTGTAGACTCTGTATTGATAAATCTGTATACGTGTTCTCCGAGAGTTAGAACACGTTGATATAGTGCATTCACTAGGTTTTTTTTTAAAAAAAGGCTGTTAAAATAATATAAAAATTGAAATCATTCATAGAAAAAAAATCCAACACAGAACAGCATACAGAATACTATTGAAACGAGCGAAGCAAGGCGAATCTGTCCGCCACGTGACGTAATGCGCGAGCAGTTAATGAATCTTTACAGTTGGCGCATCGCACGAATGGTACCCCCCTGGGTACATTATTCTGAATGTGTTGGAAAAATTTTCATAATCTATGATTGACGCATGATTTTTTTTTTTTTTTTTAATTTACATTCTGTTTTATATCAATAAAAAATAAAACATCACTTTTTTACGTTTTAAAGTTAATTATCGTCACTATTTGTCACATATTTTTTTTAATCGTAATATGAGAATGCTGGCTTTTTTGTTCATTTTGAAAATCTTACTAATATTTTTGTATAATTTTATTGGTTTTAGATATTTTTTTTATTCGCTAATTCTATTTGGCACTAAAATGCTCATTTCGATACCCTCGAAAATTAAATATAGCGATGCGACACATTTATAATATTCATATATTTTAATTTAGTTCATATCCAAATTGTATTCAAAGCGTTATTATGATCCCTTATAAACGTTTTTTTTTTTGATATCCTAATTAAATCACTCATTTTATATTTAACCTGTTTAGTAAAATATACAGTCTTTGTAGCTAAACAAAGGCAAGTTCGAAATTGCTCGTAAAAGTGGCAAATGAGGTGCGTTCGTACTATAACTAGATTTATAAATATTTTTTGCACCGCATATTGTACTGAATGCATATTTTAGTGCACTTCATAAGTGTATGTTAATTTCATTTACAGATGGACTAAGAGATATACGGACATAACGACACGACGACTATAGATGCTACGTATTTATATAATTAGAAACGCACCTAAAAAGATGATAAATCCTCAGTTAGAATAATACTTTCCAATAAGCACATAAAGTTTCCTTGTCCACTCTTAGTAATATTCTTTCATAATAAAATTTCGAAGAATAACAAAGTTAGAAAGAGCATCATTTTAAAACCGATTTATTCTCAATTATCCATACGGAATGCGCAATACAATTGTTTTGACTAAATTCTAAATCACAGTTATTTGGTTACTCAGGTAACTGTTATGAAACTCATTATTCAGAGTAACTCGAGAATTTCGAATAAATTGCAATACGGTCTGTGCAAACAGGGATAAGTTGCTGGAGCGCCAAGTTTATTGCTCCAGAAAATAGCTCTCTGCGTGCGAGAAACCGTTAATTAGTGAAATTTAGGATTTAATGAAAACGTTAGCTTCGAAGAAATTAGATATAAAATATATTTGAAGAAAATTAACTGATATTTTAACGTTGTGATACTAAAATGTTTAGAAAATTAAGTGTGTAAGTATCTCTGATCAGATAAAAGTATGGAATAAAAATTGGATTTTCATAGAATTTTAAATGTTTCCAAACATTGGAAAGAATTAACTATTTAAAAAAATGCTTTAAATTAAAACTTTTGAACTCCAATGCATATAGTTTTTTAAGTTTTTTTCTTTAAATATAAGCTTTAAATTAGTTTCTAAGCAATTATTTTAGTTCATTCATATTTTTCAAATTATTTAATTATAAGAAAATATTTGTTTCTTAGGAATGTGTAAAAAAAATCTGAAATTCTAAAATAATCTTTCTTGTTTAGTTACGCTTAAAAACTTTATTAATGTGATTAATAAATAAAGAATATTGAACAAATATATCAGCCAAAATGGCCTAAAGACCGTAGTACACTTACACTTAAAGTACACTGAAGTATCAAAATAATGATAATCGAACAATAAACTATGAATGTAGTCCGCAGACGAAATCTTGATGGATGATTTTGAAGGAGTTTACCATTTTACGGTGGTGAATATTGCAAAAAGATAAAAGCGACCCAGTAAATTGTATTTTTTAGTTAAAATCTGGATTTTGGAAGCTGAAAGTAGGAATTGTCGCGTTAAAAGTGAGTATGTGTGTGTGTGGGTGTGTGTGTGGGGGGGGGGGGTTCTACGTCTTTGCTTTTTTTTTATTTTTTACATTATTCGCATCTGTGAAGTGTGTAGATCGTTGCACTTTAGCTTGATGAACGTAAGGTTGCGGTAAAAGTTCAAACTATTTTTTTTTTTTGTTCGTCGAAACCATGTTTTCCAAATTGGACGACAATTTTTTCTCAAGAACTATTCCAGAAATAACCTTCATTTTTTTACACTAAGAAAACTATTAATTTTTGCTGGAGATTATACCACCGAAAATTGTAATTTTCATTGCTTTATTTTCTTTCAAGCTCGGAAAGTGAAAAAAAAAAAAAAAAAAAAAAAAAAAACAGGCGAAAAATGTTTTTCTTCTGTACAAATGACCGCTAAAAAAATGACCATTTCTAAAAAATAAACTTTTAAAACTAAATGTTTGCACAAGCCCTAGGGAATTTAATGCTTTTTCATAATATGGTAACTATTTTTTTTTTTTTTTTTTAGATGCTTGCGACAGGAGAAAATAAATCGTCCCATCTACAGGTTCTCCCCGTTGTAGACAGAGTATTAAACATTTTTGTTTGGATACAAAACTTTAAATGTACACATGGAGTGCTAATAAATATAATTTAAAAATTCCGAAGACAATACCTGTTGTTTTAAATTTTAAAATAATAGTAAAAATCATATGAATCTTATTCCAAAGCATAATGACTTCCCCTTAATTAACAAATAATTTCTTCTAAATCTGTTCTACTTATCGGCGGTGTTATCAACAGCGGAGAACAGTAGACAGGATTTCAGACAAAACAGAACAGTAGGATCTTTTTATAATCTTCAAAGGTTACTTTCCAATACGAACATACTCCGTGGACTTATGTTGCAATTCTAATATATAAAGTTACTCTAGTTAAAACAGCAGCATATTAAAATCGATTCGGACAAATAATCCAACAGAAAAACGGATTTCAATTCAGTTAAACAATAATAAACAAAATAAAGATAAGAAATTTGAGAAAAATCCTGAATTGCAGTCAAAAAAGATGACGTGGTTTTCAAGATGAGCTTTGAATTTTTTTGAGAAAAAAAAATATATTTTTTTTCCTTTAACACGTTCACGCCGGCCCGGTGGGTCACACTCGACTGTCTCGGAGCTGCCAAGTCTCCGGCTTTTTGCATACCAGTATTTTAACACAGAAAATGTTTCCCTATTTAATTAGAACAATTGGGCGAGTTAAAGGAACAATATTTTCTCTAAAATAATAGTGGTGTGCAAAAAGCCGGAGACTTGACAACTCTGAGACAGTCGAGTGTGACGCACCGCGCCGGCGTGAACTTGTTAAACTTATTAAGTATGCATTAGTACAGCCTCTACTTGCGTTGATTACCTTTTGTTTTTTATTCATCATAAAAATCCATTATAAAAATCCATTAAAAATATTATTATCTTTTATTGATATTTTATTTATATTTAGTAATTACTTGAAAGTTTTATATGAAAATTGTACTTGAATTCGATTAATTTCATCTACAAACTAGTCTTGACAATAAAACTGTTTAACAACAGAAAAGCAGGAAAAATCATTTTTACGAATGCACAGAAAATTAAGAAACATCGCATGAGATTTTCTTTAGAATTGCAAAAGGAAAATGCTACAGAACACGGGATAAATTTATTCTTATATGTATTTTCTCTCCATAAATTTTTTAATACTTTTATTACAAAGGCAAAAAGAAAAAGATTTGTGTTAAAGGCTTAAAATATACCGATAAATATACATGTAATAAAACAAGTCTTATAACAGTTTTTACATATTTCAAAATTTCTTTTCAGAATTTCCATATCAGTATTTTTGAAGGATTCTGTTAATATTCTTTTTGCATGTATTAATTGAATTTTAAAATATTATGGATTTTTTCATTGAAACATGTAGATTTTAAGAAGATATTTTAATCCCTTTTCTTCCTCAAATTTTTGTAAATGTTTAATGCGTCGAAGTAGGGGATTTGTTTCCATTTTCAAATATTTTTTTATCGTTATATAATTTCGGTTTTAAAAATAAAATATTTATGAAAATACAATGATGCTTTTTCAAAAAATCATTTTCATACGAAATACATAATTATGAATAAACTAAATTAATTTCAATTTATCCAAAATAAATAAATGGATACGTTTTGTTTTCGTGGTTTTTTTTAATATGAAAATAGTTTGGAATGCTTAAAATTTGAAGACTTTGAAATATTTAAAATTACACACTTTATTTTTACTTTGTTTTTGTAGATTTTACATAAATCTAAAAAAGGCGGGGTCAATTATGAGATGATGTGATGCAATCACGCCCCGTCCTTGAAAATTTTTGAGGCATGTAAGGAAACTGTAATGATGCCTCTATGTTTTAATATATTTTCCAGTGAGTACGACTGCGAGAAGATTCATTCCCTCTGTGACACACCCTTTGAGACCTACACTTTCAAATCATTCGATTTTTTTAATTAACACTATTTCTACCAGTGTCAAATGACACCGTTTTAAAGTTTTGATTTATGTTTATTCTGCTAGTACTTTTTGAATGTAATAAGCATAAAAAAGTCTTCAATGGATCAAAAATGATTTTTAATTGTTTCAATATTAAAATTGTAAATGAAAAACTATCAATCGAAATCTTTTAAAAGGTGTCATTTAATACCTGTAGAAATACTCTTAAGGGGAAAAGAGTGATTTTTTTAAAATTGATTTTAATAAATTCTTTGAACCTTCCCGAATCCATTGGTATGCATTGTTTTTTTCTGACCGTTTGAAGTAATTGTTAAAATTATATGGAACACAAGACTGGAACGCCACGCCCACTCACATTAGGGAAGACACGACTGGGGCGCCATACTCTTACTCTAATTTTTTCTCTAAAATATCCCAATAATACTCCAGCTTTACTCTAACATTTTATACTCATTTACTGTATGAGCCGTTCAGTGCAAAAATATATTAACTCCATCAAATGTAAATGTTCAGTATAAGCAGTTAAATTTATTATAACTATAAAAATTGTATCTATATAATATTTTTTCTCGGGATATTTTGATTGAACTCATTAATTTTCTTTTAATCAAGGGTAACTTTTTATCACTATACAGGGTGTTTCTAAACCCATGGTGCAAACTTTAAGGGTAGGTAGAGCACACAGTAACAATCATTTATTGTATAGGAATGTATGGGACCAAGTGACGCATTAAGGTAAAAACACCAGGGGGCAATTAGGCCCCTTTTTTAATTTTCAAAATTTATCATTCATACCAGAAAATTTTTATGCTATCCTTTTCTTGACATTTCATAATTACTTAATAATAAAATTCTTAATTGAAAATTTTTGGTATGAAATCGAAGTTTTTTGAATTGAAAATAGAAATAGAAATAGAAATTTTTTTGAAATAGAAATAGAGATTTTGGTTGATTCCACTTTCGGCAGAGGGCAGTAAGTGACTGGTCGCCGTTCAATACCATGCATTCAAGTAGAAGAAATCGCCATTTTTAATTGTGCTATCGTTCGTCATGGAAGACTTTACATATGCCGAAAAAACCGACATGCATGTCATGTATGGTCGTGCAAATGACAACGCCAGAGCTGCCCTACGAATGTATCAGGAGCAGCTTCCTCGCAGAAGAATGTCTGATCATAGAATGTTTCAGCGCTTACACCGTCAGCTTTCTGAAACAGGCTCTTTTCACCTCACCAGTCAGAAAACTGGGCGAGAAAGAGCTGTACGCAGTGCAAGCCTGGAAGAAATTATTTTGAATTTTGTGAGTGAAAGGAGTAATCAAGTACAAGAACTGTTGCATTTAGGTGTGAGTCATCCGACCGTTTGGAGAGCGTTAAATGGAAATCGATTTCATCCCATCCGTTTTCAACGTGTACAAACTTTGAATCCGGAAGACTATCTTCTGCGGTTGAACTTTTGCCAGTGGGTTTTGCAGCAACATGTATTGCAGCCAGACTTTACTGCTCATATTCTATTTGAAGATTTACTGCTCATATTCTATTTGAAGATGAGGCAGTGTTTACACGCGAGGGTGTATTTAATGCGCACAATTTCCATCTTTGGTCAACCAATAATCCCCATCGCGGCCACATGCTTATCAACAACGATTCTGTGAATTTGTGGGCGGGTATTGTTAATAATTACTTGATTGGCCCATACCTACTACCAAAGAGGCTGGAAGATCGCTGTTACCTTTGTTTTGCAACAGGCTTTACCAGAACTGCTGCAAGATGTTCTCAAGATGTACCTGATGCGTGAGGATCCTCGGGTTACCATCCAGAAGAGATCCCATCATACTTTTTGTGATTTTTAAAAGATATTTGGTTTCAGTACCCCAACTCCTACCAGCAATAACCTTCAGCATATTCAGTCTTTTACTCGATTTCTCTTTCAGCATGGCAATATGGTTCTTAAGAGACTGTTTAAAAAAAACCCTAAAACTCTTAACTTCTCAGTAAAGTCTACCTCCTGACCTTTAATCTTAAACTTCTCCACATCCTCGTTCCACCTCCCTATCTTCATGATTTGGCACTTGTTTGGATTCACCTCAAGATTCCAAGCACCCAACCATTGGATTGTCCTTATAAGATTATCCTGTAAAATATCTCTTAACCACTCCAAATTGTCATGAAATCCATAAAGAAAAATATCGTCTGCATAAATCACACAATGAATACATGAGTCAAAGATCTCAAAGATATAAGCTAGGTAGATGGCAAAAAGAAAAGGAGACAGAGGGCTGCCCTGTAATAAGCCCCTCTGATACACAAATGGCATCGAAAACAAGCCCCTCCACTTAACCCGAATCCTCAATTCCTGCATAAGATTCCGGATCAAAATACTCAGATCTGCACCTAGCCCCAGCATTTTTAGTTTTAACAGAAGACCATCCCACCAGACATTATCACAAGCACCCTTAATATCTAAAGCCACTAAAAATCCCTTCTGTTTGGCTTGCCGACCTCTTCGAATATCCCTGTAAATCCTGTAAACAGCAGCCTCGCAGTCTTTGAACAGAATAAAACCATAGTGATTCCCATGAAAAATTTTGTTTTTCATGCTCCAATTAAGCAGGATATCCAAAATCATCTTTTCAAATATTTTTTTACTGGTCACAGTCAAAGCAATTGGTCTGTACCCCCTTATGTCATTCCTATTCTTACCAGGCTTTTTAATTGGCAGCATAATGACTTCTTTCCAAATCTCGGGGATTTTTTCTGTCTGGAGAATCCTATTATACATCTCCAGCACCTGGGATAACGCCTTGGTTTTTAGGTTTTTAAAGAAATTTATTTTTATCCCGTCTATACCGGGTGATGTAGATTTACTTTTCCTGATGGTCCTCTTCATATGGTCCATCGTAAGCCTAGTGTCCAACTCATCTTCTCCAGAGAAGTCAATAGGTATGCCATGAAGGATCGGAGAATTTTGGAATATACTAGCTAACGAATTTGCTTGGGAAACCGCATCTGGTGGACAGTTTGGAAAATTGAAGTCCATATTCGCTTCCTCTTCCTTCAACTTGTTAATCCCACGGATATTTTTACAAATGTGAGAGCCCCTTCCAGCCTTTCTGGCAACAGAATCCCCAAAGTTCTGGTTGTCCTTCTTAATCTGCTTCTTCAATTTGGCGTTACAAAACTTGTATTTACACCATAAGTCCAACTGTCCTAACCGGACAGCCTTCCTATGATAAAACCTCTTAAGTGCCAAAAGCCGACGGGTCACAATCCCCCACCCGGGCGGAAGGTTCCCTCTACTCACATGAATCCTCTTCGTACACTGGACCATAGCCTGGGCAATATCCTTTTACCACCTGTCCAACCCTTCTGCATAAACATCATCATCCAAACCATCCACAGCCGAACAAACACGATTCCAATTGACCTGGGACCAATACATTTTCTTATCACAACCACCACTAAACCTTTCAAGAATTCTGATTGGGTAGTGGTCCGAACCCAACGGATCCGTCAGAACATCAATCCGGAATCCCCGAGCTAAACTATCCGACACAATTGTCAAATCCAATAATGACTCCGTACCCCCACCCCCTTCATCTCGTAACCTCATCTAAATTCATTAATATAGCATCCGTATGAATAATCCAGTTCATCAAATTCATCATTTTATGAGCTTTAGGTTTATTTTGCCAATTAAGGAAATTAATGTTGAAGTCTCCGACTATAATTTAATCATGCCCGATCAGATTTTTGATACTCTCCAACCACCTAATATCAGCAAACCCCTTCGGTGCATAGATATTGATTGCAATCCGTATTTTTTATACCATATTTTGACCCCAAGCGCCTCGTGATCCCGACCAATCATAGGCAGCTGAAGACTTTTCACAGGCAATCGCTTCAACACCGCTAGCATCAAACCACCTCCCCCCTTTGATAAACTACCAGGCCTATCAGCACGAAATAAATTCCTATTACTGAAGGATAAATTAAAGTTGTTACTAAGAAGCGTTTCCTGAAACGCCCAAACAATACAGTTACGGAACATCCCGGTATGAAGCCAGGGTAAATTAGATCTAAGTCCTCTAATATTCCACTGACATAAAAAAGTGTCCATTAATAATAACAAAAAAACACACTAAGAACACAGAACAACTAAGAATTTCAAAAACTTTCAACACTTACCCCAAAAAGCAGCGTACAAGTACGTCCAGAATAAATACCGATCCACCAGTTGACAATGGACAGAAACTAGCACCAAGTGAACTACCACAAACAAGTCCATGACACTTATCCATTTTCCGAATCAACCAATATTTTATCAATCTCTGGAGCTAGACATTACTGTAACAACAATCTTTCTCCTTCCTGAGCTTCTCTTGTTAATTTTAACTTTTTCTCTCTTAACTGAGTTTAGAACTCCCCCATGATATCTCTTTTTCCAATTTTGCTTTTTACTGTCGTTCCTTCTTCATTTCCTTTCAACCCGTTTTCGACTTCATTTACTGATTTTTGTTGTAAGCTCACCATAGCGTCGCACATATTCATTACGATATCCATTATCCTATTGAAATGTTCATCCATAAGTACAGCTAACTTGTGATAACTACTTTCATCGTTCATTCTTTCAATGTTTATTTTTGTTTTAACAGCGTAACTTTTAGCTGTTTTCAAGTTGAATTGTCGTCTAGCTTCAGCAAACGTGATATGATTTTCACTTTTAAACTTTTGAATTTCCATCTCTTGTTTTTTTATTTTACATTCCTCGTCGTCAGCTTCATAATTTTTTCTCACAGTTTGTGCATTTGACTTCCACTTCCTTACATATCAATTCAGGATGATTTTTCCCACATCTTTTGCATCTTTTTTCGTTTGTGCATTTATTAGTTCCGTGTTTAAAACTTTGGCAAAAGTTGCATCTTCTTGGCCTGTCAACAAATAGACTTATTTTCTGCCTCATATAAAACATTTTGATGTATTCTGGTAAATCATATCTATATATGGTATTAAGCACCGTTCCCGTGGGAACTGCCCGACCTTCGTGTCTCGTTGTAAATCTTCTGATATTTTGGATATTTATTTGATTTTCTTCTTCAATCTCTTCTTGGATTTCCTTCAATGTTATGTCAGTATCAATTCTGAAAATTACAAATCTTGAGGTTATATTCTCGTTCATTAGAGTATGCTTAACTTTAGTTTCAAATATTTTTTCTCTGTTTACAATCTCATTGGCGCATTCACAGCTTTTCGTAGTAATTAGCATCTTATTGTTCTGGTGTATCTGACCGTATCAATTTCCTTATAATGTTCAAAGCTCTGTTTTATTTTCCTTCTTAGCTGGATCGAGTTTAGCTTATGGAGCCCGGACTTTTCACTTTCCGTAATAATAACATAGTCTTTTAAATTCGGTATCATGTTAATTTCCTGTTTAGCCGTCCTACCATCGTTCCAATTATATTTCTTGAATTCTTCACTGTTGAAACCTATACTTTCTTTTATCTTTACTTCCGCTCCCGACATTGTTCAAAACCGTGCCTGATGACCAGCCCAAAGTACTCAGACTGTCAACGCACACTTTAAGTTGTCTGCACACAACTACAATTACAAGCGAAAAACACAAACACTATTATATTTCGTTACACAAAAAACTTACTCTCACCACACTATAAGCAAAACCCTTAACGCGCACGTGGGCTTACAGCTACCGCCAAAAACACCACACACACTCACCGGGTCAGCCCTCATAATACTAAAAATGTAAATAAAAGCAGAACTCAATTAATGGTGTTGCCAAATGGCAACAAGCATATATTCGCATGCATTAAAATTATTTAAAATTACTTTTAAAAGTATATTCTTTTGAAAAATGTTTTTTCAAATGAAATTTAGCAATTTAAATATTTTTTATTTGTGTTACAAATCCATCCATGGCTAGGAAAATAGAAGGCTTCAAACGTTACTTTTTATTTGTAACTGAAAAACAACAATTATCACCTATGGTATTTTTAATGTTACCAAACCTAAGCATAGGGTCAAAATAAATACATACAGCATAAAGTTATCAAGAGGCAACGGTAAATAAACGATAAGGAGAGAAAATTTAATTTGTTGCCAATTGGCAACAGTATGCACTAGAGGGTTAATACACTCATATTTGTGAAACAAACGACTTCTGTTAAAAATTTCCAGATTTTTTGTAATGAAAAATTTTATCTGAAAGAATTTTAACAAATTAAACATGTAAAATGGAATAAGTTTCAAACAAATATATTATATATTCTCAATGAAATATGTTTCAAAAGCATTCTATCATTCTATCTATATACTAGGATTACCTTTTTGAAATTGAAATAGAAAGATCTCAGTATCTCAGAACTGCAATGAAAAAATATTTTATTCCATCATATCGTCCATATATATATTTTTTTTTAATTAAGAACAAACCTCGATTTGAAAGCGCTTGTATATATTTCCATTACTTATACATTTACGAAAACATCCTAGGCATAAATAAACATGCATAGATCACAAGAATAAAAATGAATCAAAACGGCTTCGCACTAATAAAATTATGCAACTGTTTTCAATCGAAATGAATATATTTTTAGACATCACGATCACTATAAGTATGAATTATTATTGGAATCTGTATTAAACAGATCACATGCGAAATCATATTTATCATTTGTCCTCTAATTGCTCCCCCCCCCCAAAAAAAAAAAAAATTAAAATTTGAATATCATCCATTTAGATGGTTAAAAAAAAAAGAAAATCAGTATGAGGTAACGGATACGTTAAAATAGATATATATATAAATAACCAAATGAAACGTTTATGCAATAGCCAAACCTACTGTATATATATATATATATCCATTATTCTCACTGTCAAATGATAATAGCATTTAAAAAGTATGATTAACATCTAAGAGTTAATAAAAAGTGCAAGAACTTTATCTCGGAAAGGAGGTATACGTAAGATGATAAAACCAATATAATTTGAAAACTAGATAAAACTGCTTTTTCATTCCAAAAACTATGTATTTTTACCAAAATTTAATCGAAAGAAAATTATTTACACTTTTCATTTACTTGGAACTGAGATTTTTTAAAAAATCGAAAATATATATTAAAAACTTTAACTATAAATTAAAAAAAAATGTTTTCACGATAAAATTATCTAAATTATTCTTTGCTTTTTTTGAAAAATATTATAAAAGAAATTCTACTTTACATTGCCATGCGAAAATACTACATACAGCAACTAATATATTTAATTTTCGTTGAGATAAAGTTTTGCGTTTTAACACTTTATAACCTGAATTTTGAATAAAAACAATGCTTCACCTGAATAATTATTTACTTCAATGTCTAAAATATCCAGAACGACATATATAATAATAATAATTATATATATATATTTTTTTAATGAAAACCGATTTAACACTTTGACTGCCGTGGCTATCGTATGTGATAGCCAATGATGTTTCCGTTGGACAGTGGCTATCAGATATGATAGCCATGGTGTTTCAACACTTCAGGCCTTGGCTATCAGATACGATAGCCATGGTGTTTCAACATTTCAGGCCTGGCTTTCAAAAACGATATGAGTTACATGAAAATCGTATTGGAGTTTGATTGTTGGGCTACCTACGACGTGTTAGTTATACGTGGTTTGTGCAAATTTATATCTCTGCCGATTCTATGAGCTAAGTTTTGTGGAAAATGAAATATTTTCCGGAACATTTTTAGATCCCGTGGTGAATATTTGCAATTTTCGCTTGGCAATCAAAGTGTTAATAAGTTAGTGTTCTTTCTGCAAAATATTTACAATAATAATTAGTAAATAAATTGAAGGACTATTACGTCTTGAAATTAACAGCACAAATATAATTAAAAAGATTTAGTAAAATACTTATACTACGCATAAATTTAACACTTTGAAAACATTAAATAAAATTTCAAAAGTCTAAAACCGACACGTCTCAGCCACCCTGTGGCCATCATCAGGGTCTTACTTCAGTGCAAGAGACAAAAGAAAATTGGACTGAAGTAAGACCCTGATGATGGCCGCAGAATGGCTGAAAGTTGTCGGTTTTAAATTTTTGAAATTTTATTTAATGCTTTTAAAGTGTTAACTTTTATGTGTATTATACTTTTAGTAATTTTTTTAATTATATTTGTGCTGAGAATAATTAGATTAATTAATAAAAAAATACTGTTATGGAAATATCACAATTCTTATAAGAACAATGTGAATAAATGTATTGTGATACTACCTGTAGCAGAGAAGCGTTTTGTAGTGCCAAGGTTTTCGTGTAACATTTTTAATAAAATAAAAGCTACTCCTAGATGAATGGTTGAGAAAAAAAAAACCACAAAAAAATATTTAGTTTCGGCTGTTTCAATGTGCTTTCTAAATGTGATTGAGCAAATTATTTTGTATGAAAAGTGCAATCAACTTTTATTAGTAGGCTTTTATTAGTAGACTTTTATTAATAGACTTTTATTAATAGACTTTTATTTTCTTTAATGGAACTTAAAACTACCGTCAGGATATAAAAGTTTTAGGCAAAATTTTACTTTTAAGATTTTATCGTTTACTGTCTTTTATACTTTCATTTCCCGATTTCGTCATTTAATTTCTTACATAATTAAGTGTGCCTATAAAATCAAAAATAAGCTTAAAATAATTAAAATTGTTAATTATTAAGCCTCCCACATACACACAATGAAAAAGATTTTTTTTCGGACAGAAGAATAAATCCCGTTAATGTTATACATCTAAATTTTTTTTTAAGTTTGTCATAAAAAATTAATTAACATCTTAAAATGCGCATTCATAATTCCAAGAAGTTTTAATTAATGACATTATTTTCAACATTTTTACAAACATATTTTAATACGAAAATTTTCTTTTTGCTTTTTTAAAATTACCTTGTGTTTCGGAAAACCTATGGTTTTATTTTGTTGTTGTTTCTTTTTATCACAATAAAAACATTCTTCCTTTCACAAGCATAAACATTGTTTCAAATTTTGAATATTTTACATGTTAAAATAAAATAAAATTAATTTGGATATCATAGTACGTATTTAATAATAAAAATGCATGTCAAGGGATAAACTGCAGAACTGCAATTAGAAAATTCCTTTTAAAAGGAATTATTTTATGACCCATATTTATACTAGTATGAATATTATAAAGAATGCCAACTAATTTATATTTACACTTTTTTGTAATTATGGGATACAACTGATTTATATATATTAAGAAAAGATCATTCAGAAAAAAAGTTATTTCTTTCATTATACTCTAATTTACACTCTCTTGTCGTTATCCAAAAGCTAGTTCCAAAACCGTTAGTTTTAGACGTAATTTTCAGCTGCAAATATTTTTCAAATTTCCTTCTTCATAATATCGAACCCCATAGAAATAAAAAAGGTATTTTTTTTATTATTATAAAGTACAATAAACCCTCTGTAAGGCGGATTCTGTGTAAGACGGAAATCTGTCCTACGCGGAAAGATTTTCAAGTCCCTGCAAATTCCATACATATAGTGTAAAATTTGTGTAAGGTGGAATATTGTCTACTACGGAAATTTTCTTCGTCCCGATCGATTCCCCCTTAGACAGAGTTTTCTATATATTTTTTTTTTATTATTCGGCCTATATGTTATATATAAAAAAATCTATGCCTTAAAAAGAAAAAGGAGTAAATCCAATTTTTCTGTAGCTCACAACAATGTTTGTAAATTGCAGTAAAAATATTTCCTGAGACATATATTACATGAAATCGATGCTGTATTATTTTTATACGCATTCCACACTCTCCTCCACGATACTTGCTGAATCCGCTTTTCATCAATTTTTGAATCAAACACTGCAGCACATTACTCCAAAACATAGGATATGATATTGTAAACTATTGCAAGTATTTTACTATTTTATGTAAGCAATATGCATTGATAGATTTCGCATTTTGTCAATTTGACTCGAACTTTTATGTCATAAAGCCTTAGCAATCCGACTTCCCGTCTCAATCACAGTCAAGTAGCTGCTTTGGGTTTTCATCTAGAACATTTCATCAGTGTTATAGTACTTTACTTACTGAATTCTATGTTTACCAAATCATTTAAGAAAATTCCGTCTAAATTTACTAATTTATATAAAACACGGATTTTTTTTTTTAATTCCAAAACTTTAGAAAGATTGTGATATATTCAACTCTATCTAAATTTATGCAAATTTTAATTGCTAAAAGGCGCAAATTAAAACTTTAAAAACAGTAAAAATACGTTTATTTCACTGTTCACATGTTTCAACTCTTCCCGAGTCATTTTCAAAACACATAATAAAAATATTCTAAACTTTTGCCGTCTTTGAAACATCACAATTCAAATTTTCAAGTACTCTTTCGCATTATGCACTTTATTATTATTACTATTTATTTTTATTTATTTATTTATTTATTTATTTTTTTACTTAGATGTTTATTTTTAAACATTAAGTAACTCGATTCACAGTATATTATTACAAGGTAGTAATTTGTTATATATTTATGTCTAAATTCATTCACCTCCTTTTGGTTATTGCTTATTTAATAACATTGTTAAGGAGTCATTTTTTAGTGATTTTTAAATATTTAGCAACAAATTCCTGTTACTTTGTATAATATATCGTATGCAATTTTCACTTACTTTCTCTGTATTTTTTTTTTCTTTTTAAGGGGACACAGAGCTTTTAAACTTTCAAAAAATCAGTTTTCGGTTTTTGTTTTATTCTGAATGATTTAAAACTGATCGAGAGTATTCAAAAAGCCGCATTAAAAAATTTGCTTTATTTCTTGAGTTATAATCATGTATATATGTATGAGTATAATTGAAGATCCGCAGATATTGGAATTTTAAAACGCTTTTTCTCAGATTAGTAAATTTGGAGATTTGCGAGCATTGTTCCTTTTAATCTATGCAAGCTACAGCGTAAAAAAAATAACAAAATATGCGTTTCTTTATAGTCTACTTGATAAAATCTAAAAAAAATCACATATTTTTGTTCACAAGTTTTTTGAAAATTTTGAGCTTTTTTTTGTGCTAAAATTAAATTTTAAGCAAAACCTTTTGTGTATATTTTGGTTTAAAGTTAGACGTAGGTGTGTTATGATTCTATTTTGTTCAAAAATTGTTTCCTATATGCATAATTTTGATATTTATCATGCGCGCAGCACTTAATCACGCATTAGTGACATGAATTTTTAAATTTAAAATATTATATTAATTTTGTACATACAACATTGTTTTTTCTTGATAATGTAGATGAGGATATAAACTTTAGGCTGAAAGGGGAAAATGATCTTAATTGGATATAGTTTGTGTTTTGATGCTTTGAAAAACGCGATGTTTTTGATTGTTTCGACAAACTCAAAGGTCCTGTGCCCCCTTAATTCTTAATTCGAATAACTTTAAAGCGAGATATTCTACCAATAATATTTCATCTGTTTATTTCACTATCTTTATTTGCATCACAGAATTTATGAAAAAAAATGTTATAAAATATGAAACGCATACCTTTTTTCCCATGTAAAACAATGATAAGTCCTTTTTACCCATCCCCCATTTCCCACATCATCAAGCATTTTGCTTGCATTTCAATATTTTCATGAGCAAATGCGAATTCATTTCCTGAATTTCCCAGAAAGTACATTCGTATTTTATGCATACTTCAGGCAAGTCACACAATAATGTTACTCTTATTTATTCTTTTCTTAGTTGAGTTTGATGGTTAAAATGAAGACGAACTTTTGCTTTCATTTCAAAGGGTTTTAGTGATCCGTCATATAAAATGGAATGAAAAACGGATAAACAAGTCTTAAGATTTTTGAAAAAAGAAATGTTATTCTTTACCTTGAAACGATTTCGATTATGGCTTTCAGGAATTCATTTTTTTCTGATATTCCTACTAATTTATATAAGTGATTTTTTTTTCTTAATCAAATTTTTTATATTTTATATTTCTTTTTCTGTCATGCAAACAAAAATGTTATTCATAGTCAGCGTCAAAATGTATTGTTCCATTATCTCTATAATGAAATATTATTAATATCGACGCGTGATATAGAGTTATTATTTATGTACTATGTCAGAATAACTGCGTTTTATGAAAATATTTATATTTATATGAGTGTAAAGATAATTTCACTTCAGCATGTTTTAAAAAAATATAAAATAATTAAAGTCTCGTGTTGTAAGACTTTAAAACAGCTTAAGGTTAAGTAATGTTTTGATATAATGAAATATATGAATATCATATATTATAATTTCATAATTTTTATATAAATTCCAGCTAAGCATGATGTAGTGTATTTTAAAAATGCGTATGCGTGTCGCTAATAATTAAAAAAATGTATGTGGTGATTTGGCAGGTTCTGGGTAGCTTGGCGTATGTCTAAATGAATAATCTATCAGTGAGATGCCGTCATCTGCCGAAAATAGCACATCTGAAAAATATATGCAATCGAAGCTTGTGTTAGAGTGACCAGCAATGATCACTAATGAGAAGTTAAGATGTCGCAAATCATGATGGAGTGATAGACAATGATCTCTACTGAAAAGTTATGCAGTCGAAAGTAATAGAGTGGCAAGTAATGATCACCATAGCTAATTTCTCAGAAATAATAAGACGACATCATTAAGGGTGAAGAGTGTGAACAGTATTGATAAACAGAACACATCAATAATTTCCAAGTACTATTGTCGGACAAAACGCCTTACGGCGCGCGATGCAGCATACTAATATTTAAAAACTGTTGATTGGGTAATTTTCTGATTCTACGAAGTAGGAAGCACCATATTGCTATTATAGCATTGGAAGACAGGCGAAAAATTCTCAAGCTCTTCGTTCCGAGGCCCTGCAGCTCAGTTTTGCAAAGCTGGCGCAAGGAGACGGTGATTACGTAACACGCGAAAAGAATGAATTAGAGCAAAGCCGCCTCAAGACTACAAGCCAGACACGCCCTTCATCCCCCCACATGTGACGTCACAGCCCGGGGCTGGCTAACTGCCAACGCGCCAGCCCCGAACATTTGAATTTTGTATCTTACTATTTTACGTG
Organism: Maratus speciosus; assembly: GCA_963932465.1. Lineage (NCBI taxonomy): Eukaryota > Metazoa > Arthropoda > Arachnida > Araneae > Salticidae > Maratus > Maratus speciosus. The sequence continues at coordinate 103,438,681 of OZ010791.1, read as the reverse complement.
CACGTGCGTTTTACTTAGCCTAATAACATATTTTTTTCAAGGTAAGTTTTATTTTCAAATCATATTTATATGCTATCAGTCCAAGTTTTATTTCTTGTGTTCAAAATCTTTTATTTTTAATTTCTTTGAAATAAATTAACTAGCAAATCCTAGTACGATTCTATCAATAATACCGTATCTCAAAACGAAACGATATTATTGTAGTTCTGTTTCTTTCCACATAGAGCAATAATTTAAAATGGCAAACATCCCTAAATCGTGTCAAGACTTATATCATTTAATTTGTATCTTGTCACACCATTCTCTCTTTATAATTTGTTCTGTTTTCTCTAATTCATTAGAGTGACCTTTAATTAACGCCCATTTATTGAAAGACACTTGTCGTGTGAATAGTAACTCGGGTTATTTTGTATTCAGAATTAGTTGGACTTTAATTTGACAACAAATGTATGTATTTATATATATATATATATCTATTCATACTTAAAAATTTAAATATTCTAGAAAGTTTCATAAAAGTCGCTGTGAATACATAGCATTTTTATCTTGTTTACTACTTTTAAAGCAAACCCCGATCGATATACTTGTATCAATTTATTGTAGTTTTTTAATCTTAAACGTTTGCTATCTTAATAAAAATTCTTTTTATAATTTTTTGTTAAATTATAAATGCTTATGTACTGTGTAAATAGAGCTATGGGGATAATGTTTTTGAATCTCTTTATTTTTGCCACAACTGTAAACAATTTATTTACAAGACTAGAGGAAGGGTTGTTAGTACCCTTATGCAAAACAGTAGTCCCCCCCCCCCCACACACACACACCTTCTTCGCAAAAATCCTATGTGTTTCCATATACATTTTAATGTTTAATTAAAAATAACAATAAATAAAATTATTATTCTACAATTATAAATTTACTTTTAGATCTAGTCAGGAAATACTTTTCATCTCATAAAAATTGATTATTTTAAGATTAAAAGATGTGAACAAACATTTAAGAACCCACACAACATTATTTTGGAAATGAAATATTTTCGTGGAAGGTTTTTGTGTTTTTCGATGTTTTTTTTATCAGCTATTACCTAAACATTCGAGGAAAATGAACATAAATTAGGAATATTTTAATTCCAATTGATGAAAGTCTTTCTTTCTTTCTTTTATTTTTCTCTTCATATGTCAATACATTTGTAAAAAATCTATTGCTTGTACCTTGCATAATATATCAAACGAATACAAAACTAAATAATAATTTTCTGTTTCATGAACTTGTGTTGTTATAGTATTATGACAGTTTTATGTTTTTTAATTTAATGGATTTTATGTGAAAATTACCCATTTCTGATAAGTAACGTTTACAGTACGAAAATTTATTTATAAGAATACTTAATTCCATGTATACTTTAATTTTACTATTTATTATATGCAGGTTTCAAATCACTTAATATTTAATAGGATATTTACTGTATAATTTCAAGCCCAATTAAAAATAAAAATAGAACACAACTTGAATTTGTTTTCATTTAACATTCACTTTTCTTCCACTTTAATTTAATTTTTAAATGTGGGTTTTGATTGGCACACTTATTGTTATTTATTTATTTTGAAATACACTGCTCAAAACAATTAAAGGATATTTGAAGTTTTATATAAAATAAAGATATAAACGAAATTTTTTTTGCCGAAAATAGAAGAAGAGAATCACAAATGTAAATTTTTCTGGTTTTCAAATTGTGGAGTATGCAAATTTTGAGTTCGACGTCAAAAACGTCGATTCAGCGGCAGCGAATGAAATTTGACTTTCAACTGGATAAAAGAGAATGAAGACAAGGATGATCGGCATTCAGTGATTGCTTTGTTTCGATGAGTACGATGTCTCAGCGAAGTCATTTGACAGATTCAGAAGCTTTGAGAATTGTTGGTAGGTTAGAAGGGGGCCAAACTCAAGCCGAAGTAGCGCAAGCCATTGGAGTGTCACAAAGTGTCATTTCCAGGATCTGGAACCGTTTTTTGGCGAGTGGATGTGCAGGCCGAAGACCAGGGCAAGGTCGTAGACGGGCAACAACGCCCAATGAAGATCGGTATTTAGCGTTAACAGCTCGGAGACACCGAACCATGAACGCTACTCTTCTCCAACAACACCTTCGCTCGGCTACAGGCACCACGATTTCAACTCAGACTGTCCGAAACCGGCTCCATGCTGTAGGTATGTATGCTTGCCGACCGATGGTATGTGTTAGATTAACATCAAGGCATCGTCGCGACCGCAGGGAGTGAGCAACCGAGCATGTCAACTGGAGGAGAAATGAATGGAGCAATATTCTGTTTTCTGACGAGTCCCGTTTTTCTGTGCATCCGGATAATAGGCGTATTTTCATCTGGAGGGACCGTGGCAGTAGGAATAATCCTGCGTACGTGCACGAAAGTGTCAGATTTGGCGGTGGAGGAGTGTTGGTGTATGGGGGCATCTCCATTGACGGGCGCACTGACCTCTACACCATTCGAGATGGAGCTCTGACTGGTCGCCGATATAGGGATGAGATCCTCAGACCTATTGTAGTCCCTTATGCTGCAGCAATCGGAGATAACTTCATTTTAATGGACGATAACTGCAGGCCACATCGTGCAAACCTGGTGGAGGATTTCCTTTTCGAGGAAGGAATCGTTCGAATGGAATGGCCAGCGTGTTCTCCAGACATGAATCCAATCGAGCACGTTTGGGACGCTCTAGGAAGACGAGTTTCTGGCCGCCAACAACCCCCACAAACTCTCCAAGAACTGGAAAGAGCTCTTCTGGAAGAGTGGGGCAGAATACCCCAACTCGTCATTAATAGCCTCATTGAGTCCATGCCTCAAAGGTGTTCAACGTTGCTGGCCACCCGAGGAAACCATACCCCCTACTGAAAATGATTTTCTTTGAAGAAAACACCTTTTCTTATTCTTCTTTTCTAATATGCACAAATTGTGTTTTTTTCCTTTAGTACACAAATGCGCAATAAAATGCATTTTTTCTGCCAAACATGTGTAATTTATTCTCATATAACCTACTATGTCTGTCGACCATGTATCAATCAGCTAAACAGTTTACCAGATACAAAATCTACCTAAAACTGCAATATCCTTTAATTGTTTTGAGCAGTGTAATTGAAAGCAAAATAATTCAATTTATGTGTTTAAACTGCAAATTTATATATATATATATATATATATATATGTGTGTGTGTGTAATAATGTATAATGTCTTGTTTTTGAATATATGCCAAATAGATAATTGATATTGTTTCTAAATTTCAAAGTAGAATAAATAATAAAAACTGTCTACTAAAATAAATTTAATACTTGGGATTTTTTTTTTCATTAACGAACGAATTTTCTTTAATGTATCTTTAATTCTGATGCACATTTTCATTGACACAGTGATATTGTTTCATAAATATTGTTTTTGTGTTATCGTTATTATTGTTTCGAGTGATCGAAATTGATTAAAAATCCCTTAATTAGCGTCTTTAAACTATAAGTTTTTATTTTTTTCCCATATGCTGTGATAATAAGTTGAAATATGAAGGAAAGAATTAATGTTTTAAATAACGCATGTGCTCTCCACGGCTGATCTAAGCCCCGCGTCGTGACGTCATGAAACCTTGTGTTTGGCTTGTAGTCTTGAGGCGGCTTTGATTAGAGACTGGCGGCTGCTCTCAGACGATTGTATAGGACCAATCGGGAGGGAGGGCGAAGCTTAAAAGAAAATAATTTTAGTTTTAAGGTCGTAAGTTTTTTAAGGTGAAAAGTCGAGCGCGGGAATGCATTTTTCATAGAATGAAATTTGGGAAAGAAAATGGAAATGGCTTTTGCATACATTCGAACATAAAAATTAACCTAACTCCGAATATGATAGATAGGGTAGCATAGTTAAGGAATTTAAAGCTTTAAATTAAGGTTTTGGAATAACATATTATTAATATACGTCTTTTGCATTAAAAGCAATTTAAATATGAATGAATGATAGATATTATTAAAGTAGGGAAATATTGAATATATCTAAAAATAGCATAATTTAAGTAATATCGCGAATAAAAATTTTATATAACATGTATTAATACCTTTCTACATAAAACCTCTATTGAATCTAAATACTTCGACTAATGACATATTTTCATACACAGGGTGCCCCAGAAGTCTCTGACACATTTAAAACTTAAATATAAAACCGAGTAATTGTCATAGAGAAATGCGGTTTGGGCTGAAATGCTTCTCACGATTAAAATTGTTTTCTTCAAGTAAATAATAAACTTAATTCCAAACACCGATCATAGATAGCACCACTTGTCCATATGTTTGGTTTCAAACTTGCGTTTTTTTTTTCTGGTTCTCAGATTAGTTTCGATTTTGTGTCAAAGTAGCAACCTACGGAATTAGCTTTTTCGCTGGGAGTCCTCATGTTTGTGTTATAGCATCAAAATTAATCTGAATATCAAAAAAATGTCTGTTTGAAACCAAACGTACGTAGAAGTGGTGCCATCTATGATCGAAGTTTCGAACTAATTATTTTCCTTTGCTTTAGGAAAACTTTTTATCATGAGAAGCGTTTTATTACAAACCGCACTTCTGTGCGTCAATTTCTTGATTTTTACATTGAATTTTAAAATGTATTATGTTTTCATTAATATTAGTATTAAATAAATATAATTTCTTACACTTTTCGAAGGGACTAAATTTTGTTGCATTAATGACAGAACAATGATTAATAACGTTAGGAAAAAGTTTTAATATGCATCGTTTTTACTAATTTAAACAGAAATTTATAAAATTATAGGAGCATTTGTGAAAGTAGTTATCTGATTATCTACAGTTTGAAGTAATTTTAAATAATGCTAACTTTCGTTGAACTTGCATTTCTCGACCAATTGTACATTGTAGATCACTGCGTGGGTGTAAAAAATAAATAAATTTGAAGTTACAACATTTTTTCTCTATATAACTGTTCTAAAATGTCGATTATGCAACCATAAAATAAAAGTTTTCCACCATCTCAAACAAAATATCTTTCAGGATTGAAATATATGCCAAGTAGAGCCTTTCCTAGAATATTGTACTTCTGTCAAAAGTTTTTATTCTTTTAAAGACATTTACATTGACAGTCTTTAAGATGAAAGCATCAAAATGATTGAAAAATAATTTTACAATGGTATGTATAAATAACTTCCGTTCCGGGATACGATAATGTAAGTCTTTAATGTGATACATATCTCAAATTATAACAAAAATTTAGCATTACATTTTAAAATGAATTTTCTAATATTAATTTCAATTCTTTTTTTTTCTTTTATAATATTTGCTACAAGTACTGGTAAAGGTGTATGTATATATATTTTTATATTTTCAAGTTTAAATGTTACACAGTTAGCCTTCTAACACTTTTCAACGTAGTATTGGTAAAATTATTATTATATAAAAATATTAATATTAACGATAATATAGAATTAGAAACTTGAGCACGTAGGGAATAATTTCCTTTGTCTGCAATAGTTTGAGATAAAGACTAATTTTGACACTAACAAATTAGAGTCTCTCATTCTCAGTCGCGGTAAAGAAATTACGTCAATGCAATCAAAATCGGTACTATAAAAGCAACCGATACTAGAATGCAGTCGTCTAAAGGCATTATAAAATATAGTAAGATTAACGCTGTTTGAAAACTACTATGAATAGTACAATTAATATTTTTTTTTTTTTTTTAAAGGAGTTAAATTCTTAATGTATTTTTTTTAATAGGCAGGCGACTATAAATATTTAATTTCACTCAACCTTATTCTGGAAATAGTATCTTTAACTTTAAGACATAGGAATCTTTAAAAGTAATTTATGTTTCCATTTTATATCTTAATTATTATTAAAATTGAATATAAGTTGGTTTTAAAATTATACATAACTTTTTTATTGTTTATTTTAACATGAATGCCAAGTTTTTAAATTGATACAATAGAGGGCAAATAAAGTGACATCCTACAAAAATATATTTCAGGAATCGAGCTAAAAGGAATTTTTAAATAAAAGTTATTTTATAGGAAAAAATCTGAATACACTTTGTTAATATTCATTATAATATAAAGCTTTAAAATATATAATACTTGCACTTAAAATATAGTTTAAAAAATAACATAGTTTTCATTAAATTCTAACAAAAGAAAACTCATTTTAGTACAAAATGCGGTTATAATTAAAGTGACTAAATAATTAAAGTGACTGCTTATATTTCTAGTATTTGCTCTAAATAACGGAGTGAAATTCATACGATTCGTTTCTGACGTAAAACACTTCTTAAATTCTAAGAGGGTTCAAAATTCGCGGGTACGGAGAAACATTAAAAGTTATAAATTTTAAAGTTATTAAAGCTCCATTATGAAAGTCCCGATATAAAAAGAAAATTAAATTTAGTTACCTTTATAATCAACAATTTAATTTATTAATTTTTATATCACAGCTTTCATAACACAAAAGTTTCTCGGCAGTATATATCTTAATATAAATTTAATCAAACCATCGAACTTATTTAGTTACATTTTGGATATATATTTACATATTAATGAATCATCCCAAGATAACTACTCACTCTATAAAAGGCACTTTGTGTACACCTCTATATGATATGCAATTAAACGAAATATAAGAACACTAATTTATAGTTTGAAATTTTTTACGGTCCTTTAAAGGATTTCTCAAAGGAATGCTATTCGCATACTAAAAATATTTAATTCGAATACATTTCAGATTCATAACACTGTCAATTTTAAAAGCAAAAGAATTTAATAATTTTCTTTATATGTTTGTGTAAATACTATTTTATCAGTGCCAAATAAATAAGACTAAGAATTATAGACAGAATGTAAATTTTTTTGTAAGAATTTTAGAAATAAATTTATTTACGAAATCAACTTACTCATGTTTTTAATTTTTTTAATTGAAACTATAATGTTTTAATCGAAAGTAAACTAATGGTTTTGAATTTATTTATTGGCCAATGACAAGAGTAGAGTTACTTTCATTTAGTTTCTGAATTACTACGCATTTTTTGTTTAATGCATTATATCATTGTGTAAATAATTTTTCTAATATTTAAGAGTTTGATGTTCAATAGGAAATAAATATGCTCTTAATTACTTTTAAGTATTAAAAATATTATTTTTTTTTTATATGTAACTTTCATATAAATGAAAAGGGCAATTTAATTGATAGAAAGTTAGCGTAAATAAAATAAATTGTTCCTTATTAAAAAAAAAAAATCGTTATGAAATTTAATGTACAAAAGCGTTTCTTTTCACAAATTTCATTGTTATCGGAGATGATGATTAACACTACAAATTTCATTTCCTTTTTTTTTTTTTTTTTTCTTATTCATTTTATTTTAAAATAATGTTTGTTGCAGTTACATCTTTTTTAACGGACATGCTAAGCAAAAGCTCAGAATATTAAATAACTATTTATTAAATAATAAATACTCAGTAAAAAATGGGAAAACACCAAATACTCTATCTTGAATTTGCTATAGTTATTATAATCTATAGTTATCTATTATAGCAATGGTCTTCCTCCAATACTTCAATGATATTTAATTGGAAACAAATAAAATTTTAATTACTTTTAAGTGCTAGAAATATTAATGAATTGTTGATATTTAAATTTTATATAACCGAAAATGACAATTCAATAGATATAAAGTTGGAGGAACAAAAATTAATAGTTCTATATTTAAAAAGTTAACTGTTCGAGGGGAAGTCAGTAAGTAAGTCACAATTCAATAAGTAGGTCACAAACCGATATGCGATAAATTAGTAGTAAATTGTTTCCAAATATGCCAATAGGTGGCGCCACTGTCCAACTCTAAGATGTCAATTTTGAATTAATGTGAGAACAGTTTTACAGGATGAGCAGGGGCGTTCAAAAGTTGCTGACGAAGAATGAAGTGTTCTTTCTGTAAAGATTGCGACAGAAGAAACAGTGCGGGAGGTTGGGGAAATGGTTAGAGTAGACAGGCGAACAACAAATGACAGCATTCGCAACTGCAACAGGGTTGTTCACATGGTTTAGACTACAGTCGATTTATGCAGGCGTTGAATGTGAGCTGCACAGGTGACTGAAAGTGCAGTGCAAAGATTTTTATGTAGCAGGTATTAGAAAACTCATAAAGAGATGGGGAAAATGTATGAATATAGATGATGATTATATAGAGAAAGAAACAGGACTTTTAAGTATGTCTTTTGGTTTCCCTATTTTTATTGGCTTTTGTGACCTACTTACTGACTTGCCCTCGTACAAGTGCTTTTCTTCTCACATATATAGTTATTGTATTTTCAAATCAGAGATGCTAAATAACATTACAATTTTCGTTTTCTTAATTTTCCTTATTTATTTATTTTATTTATAAAAAATGTTTGCTGTAGTTATTTTTTTTTAACGGACATGCTAAGCAAACACTCATCATATTTATTAAGATGCTACTTGGCGCAGTATAATATAAATTCATAAATAACGTTAAAAACACCAGAATATGTAAACTTTGAGCAAACTAATTTCGGTAGCATTTAGCGAATCGTCCTCAGTGCAAAGAATAAGGGAAACATGCTCAATTTTATAGGTGAGAAACACTTTCACTTGAATCCGCTTCTCTCCTATATAGTTGAGCATGTTTCCATTATTCTTTGCACTGAGAAAGGTATGCTAAGTGCTACCGAAATTAGTCTGTTCAAAGTTTACATATTATGGCATTTTTAACCTTTTTTTTATAAATTCATATAAACACTCGGAATATTGTATACGAATATTAAAAATTTTTAATATTAAATAATAAATACTCAGTGGAAAACGGGCAAACACCAAATTCTTCATTTTGAATTTGCTTTAATTACTAGGTATCCTTTGAAATGTGATATTTTTCTTGGAGTATCATGAACTGATCTATTTATTTGCTTGATAGTGCTTTTTTAATCTTTTGTTTGAAAAATAAATTGCATTTTCCCATTCCTATACAAAGGTAAATGGACGGATAAAACCGACACACACACAAAAAAAAAACAAGAAAGAGGCAAATCAATAATAATAATAAAAAAAAATGCATTATGTTTACGTATCCGCAAGAAAAAATATTAATTTAATATAATAAAAAATGCAATTTGTTAGAAACATATTTTTAAACTACTGACTAAATATATTTTAGTAGAAGAGATAATCTTAATCCCGAAATATTGGAAGCAAATGTAACCTATTTCATTAGACCCCTGAATAACTTATATAGTTTTAGGTGATATGTATCAGTTTTCAAATCGAATTTATGCTCCACATTGAAGACGGATATATCGTTAATTTTCTACACTATACTATAAAATAATGGTATTTATCATGTCTATACTATGTTACTATGTTTGCATAAATTATTAAACATCTTGAAAAACCAGTAAAATATATACGATTTTATGTAGTGGATTTCTTTATTTCAAAGATTATTTTGTAATTTTTTGATAATTGTCATTCCTATTTTTCAAGTAAATACTGCAATTAAATTTATTTATTTTAAATTTGTCAAATTCAAGTCACTCATTTCATTGAAAAAAATATTAAATTATTTATATATACTCATTGTTTGTGAAAACTTAAACCTATTGCGTAAAATTATAGTTATCTGCATGTTTCACTCATTGTTAAAATATATAATACTATATTGTGATGGAAACAAAAAAAGAAACAACAGACAGATGTCGATATTTCGCTTTTTTAAAATAAATTTTAAAAAAAGGATGTATTTACTTTGCGACAGAAAAATATTGATTACAATCCTCTAATCAAAATGTATTACCATTTTAAATGTAAAATTAGTTATTTAAAAATTAAAATAACTAATGATAATAATAAAAAGCTATGATAAACTAATCATAAACTAATGACAACTAATGATAACTAGAGATAAAAAAAATCAATAATTCATAAATTCTTAATGTTTATGTTATTTTATAATGCATAATTATTTTAAAAAATTAAGCCTTTTTTAAAATTGGAGAAAATTTCATTTTTAAATATAAACCTATATTTTCTTCTTACATGTACATAAATAGTAAATAATGCAAGCATTCTTTACGTCTTACAATATACTGTTAAGAAACGACATGTATAATATATAATAATTTTAACAATAGTCGTTCTAATACCTTTTCTAAAAATAATATCTTCTTCTAAATTATTATAAAGCATACAGAAATGTTTCAAGCTTTTAAAATTTAAATCTTATTAAATACTTAAACAAATACAAGGATTATTATCAAACTGCAGCTTAATAACATTAAAGCATTGACACTGATAATTTTATTTCACTAACAAAATTGCCTTTCAATTTTAAAGCATTAATATTTATAAAAAGCTACTTTTAATCACAAAGTCTAACATATAAATATATAATTTCAAGTGAAGTTTGGTAACTTTGTTGAAATATAAAACACATTTAATATCTTGTACATACACTACGAAAAATGATAAATTTATTTATAATTAATGGCTGTATTTCTTAAACGGGCTGATGTTATACTAAAATTTAACATAAATTCTGAATGTTTTGAGAAATATATTCTGAATTATAATATAAACACACGTTTTCTTTTTCTTTACTTATTTTTTTAAATATCATATTTATCATATAAAACAGATATAAGAAAGATATTTTTTATAACAATTATTTTCAGGGCAGCTCTGTATTCAGACCAGTTTAGTTAGAAATAACTCATTATTATCAATGTTTTATGCGCATACGCGTTTATCCAAAAGAAACAGAATAAAGTTCTCAACAATTGGAAAAGTGTAGGTTAAGACAATAGCAAAAAGCGGTTTTTACAGAAATTCTGAGAAAGTCATAATATATTTTTAATGAAAAATATAATGCAATGTAGTGTCAGTTAGAGTAATTGAATCCAGATTTTTTTGTTTGTTTATTCTTCTACAACGCATCATATATTATCCATGTTATTGTTTCTGATAGAATAATGTTTTTTAATGCATACTTTTCAAAAATGCCAGAGTGTTTAGAAGAACGCTCTTATCTAAAAACAAATATTCAAATACACAGAATTTAACTAATCAGTTTAAATGCACATAAAAATCTTTAAAAAATAACGTTAACGGTTTCCTTAATTTAATTGTTTAATTAAATTGTCTATATTTATATATATATATATTAGATAATTATGAGCAGACAAAATATCTGTTCTCATTTTAAACGTTATTTACTCAATGTTATTATCTTTCCCTCAGTCTTCGTTGATATAATGTTTCATTGTTGGAGATACAAGAATACAGAACAGTACATTCATTTCTTTTCTTTTAAGTTTTATTAGCTTTTGTCTCTTCATCTTCTTTGAATCTCTTGAATACCTTATAAAATGTAAGAACTTTTCTAAATATCTTATTCTGATTTGAATATCAGAAAAAGTATTCTGCAAATCCTCAATGGAGTAGTTGGAGATATTTCGTTTCCTAGAATAGTTTTATCGCATATTTCACTCTACAACGGAAACAATGGGGTATAGTAATTTTAAGTCGTCTGAGCAAATCTGCAAAAATGCATGCAATTTTATATTTCTAAATACAACATAATTATAAAACATATTTTGAATAACTTTGCCTAAGAAAACTAATGGAGTGTAGATAAATCAAACATCACATTGCTCATGAACTCATTACTATAATAAAGGTAATCTACAAATTAAAATCGTATAACCCAATTGCCAATTAACTTCCCTGTTTAAACGCAGAAGGGAAAAAGATATCAACACGGATCTTCGCTTGGCAGACATTTGTCATAACAACTTGTATCAAACATCAAGGAAGCTAATGAAATACCAATACGGAAAAGAGAAGAAATGCGAGGTATTTTTCGTTTCATTTCTACATTTTATTGACACCGTAGCTCGATAGATTACTACTACTTTGCTCTGTGGCATATTTTCTCAATTATCCAGATTGACCCTAAATATATTTACCACCGACAGATAGCGCTGTTGCTAGTTTAACTCATCATATGAATGTAAATGACATAGAAATTCTTCAAACATTGGATATATTGTCACATCGCGTCTAACGTCTATTGTAATTGACGTTTTAAGACTGAACCTTTGTATCCCTAAGTGTGTATTCCTTGTACAATTCATTGACAAAACTACAGTACATCTTGTTTGGTAGCAAGTCTAAGCATTCTTGCAGTAATGTTTTTCGATAGCTCAGATAACTCCAAACGTGTTTAAAATTCTAGCAAAGCATTGTTGTGCAGCTGTCTATTCTTTTTGAAATTATTAAATTATTAAATTTTTCTTTTTCTGTTATTTTTTTAACATTCGATGTATTACTAATGCATCGAAGTGTAATAATATTTAAAAAAAAAATAGAGATTGAAAATATTGCAAAAGACCGTTTTTCTAAAGTTACAGTGTAAAAAAAAATAAACTTTCAGAGAAATTAATTAATGGGTTAATGTCAACAGCTGTTACAGATAGGAGAAAATGAAGTAAGAATAGTAAAAAAAAAGTAAAAATTCTTTTTAAAGAAAAACTTTTATTGATTAAAATATTCACTACCAAACAATGAAACTTCTTTTGAGTCGCCAGGTCCATGTAACAGAAATATAAATTATAATTTACAATTATTTCCATTGGATCATAGTTGTTGTGTATCAAAATCACTTAGAAAAAAATTGTTGAATTTATTTAGAATTGTTACAAATAGAAAGTGATGTATCTGAAGTTTTTTGTACTTTATGTTGAATTGGAAACATTCTATCTTGAAACTCAACAAACTATATAAATTTTGTTTATTTTGAATTATAAAATATCCGCAAGTAGGCGGTGATTTACCCGAAATATTTTGCGTAGCTCTCGAAAATATGAATATCCCCCCTTAAATTATACTAATAATACATAGTCATTGAATTTACATATGCATTCAAAATTTCAGCTTGATCCGATAATCAAAAGTGCGTAAATTGAACTGAAAAGGCATGCATATGTATTTAATATATATGTACGATCGTTGCATGTTAATTAAAACGTTGAAAAAATTGTAATTTTCGCTAACCAACAAGAAGTGAACAGTCTCAATTTCTTGTTACAATATTTCAAATGTGGTTATATTAAAAGAATATTTTACTTTCCCACGACCGTGTATACATAAGTCATTCGGCAGCAAATTTATTAATATAAATAAAACCAAATTATATATAATTAGAATACTATAAACATACATATAAATATTTATATCTGAAAGAGCAAGTAGACAATACAAGATATACTGAATATATTTTGATTTTACACAATTAAGTAAAATCTATAAATAATTATTTACAACCACATAAGAGTTTGCGTAAAGCAATACTGTTTCGATCTGTCTGAAATTAAAAAGATTCAATCTTTTATAACAAATTTTAAACCTTCCCTTGATTTATACGTTAACATATTAATATTGTTTTACTAAATAGGGGGGGGGGGAGTATCTCGCTGATGGGATTATAAAACAAATTAGATTTTCTAACTTTTCTGAAGTGCATTTATTAGTGAAGTAATATCTAAAATAAATATGTATACATTTTAATTATTTTTTTAATTTGAAAATATATACAGATATGTGACAATATAATACGAACACCCATGAAAAAGGTATGGTCCATTTCAAAGGACCGGAACGCGCACGTCACTTTGCACTCAATCTTGCCACCTAGTGGTTATAAAAGGTAAGGTATCAGTCGCTCAACATCAGTCTTAGGTGCTGCATGCGTTTACCACACGCCCTGGAAAACCCAGTAATGACTGACTTGTCAGAGTTCGAAAAAGGAATTATTATTGGAATACGGTGCGCTGGTTGCTCCGTGACGGAAACGGCCAATTATTTGGGGCGTGGAAGGAGTACTGTGTCAACCATTATGACAGCATACACGAAATGCGGTAAATTGTTGTCTGCGAAGTAAAACATTGGACGAAAAAGAAAGCTCTCTGAGAGGGATAAAAGAGAGTTGGCCCCCATAGCGTTCAGAAAGCACAGTCAATCATTATCAGATAGCGCCATATGTAAATAGTCATCTCCAGAATCCAATTCATAAAGAACTGTCCAAAGGGAACTTCATGCTTCGAACATTTATTGAAGAGTTGCAATTCGTACGCCATTGGTGTCATAGGTGTTCGTATTATTTTGTCACCCATCTGTACTTATGGCTTACGCTATGCTTAGAAATAAAATTTTTAACGCCAAGATTGAGCGTTCCTTACTATCGTTCTTTAACTTCTAAATTATTATGATTTTGATTTTATCAATTTATCATTTCCCGGTATAATAGACCTTTCTAATGTTTAATTTACAATACATATCCTTCCTTTTAAGAACTTTATGTATATTTTTTTAAATGATATACAATTTTACTTAAATTCAATATATGAGATAAAAAATAGTGCAGATAAAATAAATAATTCCTTGTTTAAAAAACTGTTATGAAAGTTTAATGTGCAAAAGTTTTTATTATGACAGATTATATTAATTATCTCATGCCAGAGATGCTAATTAACATCTAAATGAATATTACTTATTCTGCTTTATTTTACTCTTTAAAAAAATTGACACCGTTGATTAATAATATAAAAAATATTTAAAAATATATTGAATAAATTGATATTTAGTGGGTTAAGTGGAAAGTTTTGATTGCAAGTGGGATATTGAAGTACTGAAAGGGTATTGAAATATATGTAAAGCATCATTTCATCTTGTTCTCTATATTTTACCATAACATTAAATCTTTTTTAGATCGAGCAGCGTATTATGGAGAACGATAACTGGTAAATACAAAAGTGTACAACAAAATTCACATTCTAGAACCTTATCTCACAAATGTGATGAAAATTATAACATAGATTGAGGTTTAATGGCAGAAAATTCCACTAGGGACATGCTGCGCCAAGAAAAATGAAATAAAAACATACAAATGTACTTTAAGAAGTTAGATTTAAAAAAATGTTCATAACAATAAAATGAGAAAAAGAATGCAGTTTAACGAAAACAGTAATTATTTATACATAATTAAAGCCATAAAATAATGTCAAAATATTATAGTTAAAATATCAAAGAAAATCATTACAATTAAAATCTGTAAAGGTTGTAAAGTAATGATTCTTAAAAAAAAAACAAAAAAAAAAAAACCCTGTAACCAATATCATATTAATACTACTTAAAACCAAGTTTACAAACCACAGATTATTAAAAAATAACATAAAACCATTTAGGCTCAAACGCTTTAAAAAGGGTATTTCCTTCAATCTGTGGCCCCACCAATGGCCGAGAGGTTCTGCTCTCGAAGCTGGTAGACGGGAGATGCTGGGTTCGAGCCCAATCGCGCCCGTCGGCCTAATCGTGTGGAGTTTTCCGTGGTTTTCTTCGAACCTTGGATTTCCTTGTGTTAATACGTGTTAGGTTCCCTTAGAAGGACTCCAATGGAGGGCACTCCCCCCTTAGGGCCTATATCCCTCGTGTTGATAATTGGCCGTCATAAACACAACCAACCAACCAACCTGCATCTGTGCTTCAGACATAACTATAAGATTCTGATTCTATATCCTGTTTTACGTAGTTTTTCAGCTGCTTGGCATCCATCATATTAGTTAGTGATGGGATAAGACATGATTTCTGTTTTTTTCCTCACAGTTTTCCAGTGTGAAGTAGCTTTATTTAAGCATTGAACTTTGTTGCAAACAGTTTTATTCATGATTTTTAGAATATTTTGAATGACGATCATTGAGGATTGCATTGGGTTGTTCGGAAAATTCGTGCCGATTTTGAAGGACAATCGGAACCTAGAAAATTTAAATTTTCGTGTACATTTATTAAATTACATGTGTGCAGTTCTGTTCTACAATCTTTAGACATCTTTCAGGCAATTTGAGAATTCCGTCCTTCTAAAATCTGTATGGTTTTTCAGGGAAAAACTTTTCTAAGTGATTCTTTATGTCGACCAAAGAGTTGAAGTTTTTAAAACATTATTATAAATGATTTATTTTTCATCCCCCGTCACTAAATACGAAATAAAAAATACGAAATAAATACGAAATATAAATTCAAAAATATTATCTCCTCGTTGGGTTTATAGAGCCAGTCCCAAAGGGAAATGTGATCCATCAGATTTTTCTCTGTTAAAACCTGGAGAATTCATACATCGAAATGGTTTTATGTAGCTAAGCTTCAAAAAGTGCTCATGGATGGGCGATTTCGTTATATTTAACATTTCTGCTAATTTATTTGTAATACTGGGGTTATTCTCGATCAGTGTTTTAATCTGATTCCCTTCTGTAGTGCATGGCCTACCCGGGCGTCCTTGCTCTATAAGAGTAGAAATCACCAGCTTTAAACCTAGCAAGCCCCGCACAGTTCTTTGAGCTACAGCATATTTGCTATAAACAGCCTATATCTTGTTTGCCGTTTGTGTGGCATCTTTTCTTTTCCGGTAAAAGAAAGACATTAAATGTCTAAAATACAGTTTGTTTTCTTCCATAGTCAAAGCCGTATAAAACTGGTATAAATAAACGCATCGTAACCAATTTTTTTCCAAATATGCTTGAAGTATAGTCTTTTATAAAAAGTGTACATATTCCAATTGTTTTCAATCGTCATGACGTATTTAGACATGTCCTTATACCGCATGCCAAATGTTGACACGAAAATTCCGGACAACCCAATATATTTGCTTTATACCAGCAGCAATATCATCTTAATGCAGGTAAAATGACGTGTTTCTCTTGATTTAACCCATGATTCTTCAACATTTTATCTCTAATCTTCCTATCTTATCTATCCATAAGATACAATTTCCTTATCTGGCTAATTTCAGCGGAATTATGAGGTTAATTTGCAGTATACTTCAAATAAAACTACCAATAAAATATTGACAGTAGCAACTTAAATTCTGAATTTTCCTTATTTAGAAATAAATTTTGTGATGAAATGTGAATAAAATATAAAATTAATTTTTATATCATGCGTAAATTTGGGAAATCTTAAGATACAGTAAAAAGGAAAATTCTCTCATCACAATAATATTCAGTTGCGGTTAAAAGGAAAATTCTCTCATCAAAATAATAGTCAGTGTTTTTTTCATTTGGATAAATGAACTGATATTCATTAAAACACAATGGCATGAGAAATTTCAAGCTTTTTAATTATTCTGTAAAGATTTTATTAGCGTAGTAAAATTAATCGCTAATTTTGATGTAGTTTGAATTTGCTTGCGAAAACGAACAGGGATATATAGCGTTAATTAGGATTAAAATATAGAAGTCATACATTCTTTTCTCTAGAATTCATTTTAATTTATCTAATAGAAAATCACAGTTTAAAATTTTGTACGTACGAATTGTTTCATTTTCAAATCTTGTTTAGTGTACGTAAGTCTTGTCAAATTAACTAAATATATCAAAAACAATATTCATTCTAATTTTGATTAAAAAACAGTTTTTTTTACTATTGCATTTCTTACATTTAAATATCTAGATATCTAAACAGTTTTTTAATTATAATATAATAGAGGTGGAAAACTATTTATCGTACATGTTTACGAAAAATGTCAATTTCGTAAAAGCGTATTCATGTAGTATAATTTAATTAAATAAAATTATAAAGTATTTTTGAAACTAAATTAACGCAATGATATCACACGAAGTAACTAAATCGCACAATTTACTTTATTATTATAAATGTATTTCAGTGAATGTATGAAATAATTTGAACATATAGATTATGTGAATATGAATATAAGAATTTCAATTTATGAATACGAATATGGAGCATTCTTTTGACTTTTAAGTCCCTAAATGATAATTTTCATTTTAGTAGATATTTTTGTGTTTTTTTTTTCTTAATTTCATACACTGGGGAACATCCCATTTCATGGCTGCATAACGATATTAAAGAGATAAATAAGTTTTGGACGATGTTGTGGGTCCAAATATCCAGGAAACCCCAATACCTTCCCGTGTCCCTGATGCTGATTTTTAAGTTTGGAGCTGTCAGTATAAAATTGTTTCAATAAAAGTAATTCGATGTAATTTTTTTCCGAAACAGGGACTATTGTTTTATATAAATGTATAGCAAAAAACTGACCTACACACATTTTTACGGTTGTTATTATTTTTTGAACTCTGTGCCTGGGTTTTAGATTCCTTACCGTGCCTCTTCTAAAATTATACAGAAAATCACTTCAGATGCAGGCACAGATTTTTTTTTTAAGTTTTTTTTTTCTGATTCGGAAACATGCTAAAGAAAGAATGTTTAAATTTCTTTGACAGGAAATTTACTGCAGAATTTAAATCAGCATTTAAATACCAATTTCAAGAATCGTGGCTTTATTGGTAGTCTTGCCGTCCCCAAGGCTTAATCCTGCACTTTTCGAGATAATTATTTTTTTTTAAGTTAATCCAATGTAAATAACTGTTTCTAAAAATCAATGAACATTGTGGCTATCACTTAGTCTTAACATGATTTGCCTAAAAATAGGTGGTAACTTTCATTACCGTCCCATCCTTACCATCCCTTCCCCACCCATCCTTATCTTCCCTTATTTCCTATACCTTCCCTTTTTGTGTCTTACCGTCCCTTCTTTAACGTCCCTTTAAGACAATTTTATACCTTAAATTTTGTACTAAAACTAATACATTGTTATTATTTCTTTTTGAATGTCCTGTAGGTACTATGCAAATTCATGATAAGTAAAAATTTAGAAGAAAATAAGAAGTTTTAGTGGTAAAATGGTAAGGAAAATTAAATTCGAAAGTTTAGCTTAAACCTCGGATAAATGAAAAAAAAATCGCTGCTGACCAGTTTTTCTTTATTTTAAATCATTAAGACATTAATCTATCAGATTAAACTGTTATTTTTGCAAGTTTATTTTCGTAAGATTCTTATTCCTGAAAGACTAAAGATTATGCGGATGCTCCATACATGAATATATTCAGTAAATTTTATATAATTTTCAAATTTGAATCCAAATAATATACAGCCATCCAACACGACATCCGCGGACGGTATGATGATAGGCTAGAGGCAGCAGGAGTCATTCGGTAGTGTCATTGCACCAGTCCCTACTTTCCCTCTTTTTGGTGTCTTTTTTTTTATAAAATTTTCATTTAAAATTTTTCCGGGTTAATTTTTTGATTTTTTTTTTCAACCAGGCTTTCGCTAGAGTGTCTTTTACTCGGGACGTGGCTGGGGACGTATGAACCTTGCTTCTGCGGACGTACGCAGTAGGCATTTTTAAATGTTTCCTGTAACTAGTGCTTCATTTTTTAAATACATACTAATTTTAAGGTAATTGTTTTCAACGCAATATCTCATGAATACTTTTATGTTTTCATGCTCAACTCTCTATCACAAAATCACGGTATTTCACCATATGTAACGCAAAAAAGAATGCTTGAAGAAAATTGTAACATTATTTTTCACAAAATAATTAAATAAACTATTTTCGTTAGAAATTTCTTAAATATGCTTTATTTATTGTTAATTTTACTCAATAAATGAGACTGTTTGAATTTTGCATTGAGATTGATAAAATTGTGCTATAAAGTAAATGTTTCAGCTTCAGGTTTCACAATATAAAATTCACCCACTCCCCGTAGTTATTTAACATTGAATTCAACATTTTTTAAACAGAAGATTAAAAACAGTTGAAAACGATTAGAGTTTTTTGAAAAATTAGCAACTATGCAACGTTTTTTTTTTTTTTTTTTTTTTTTTTTTTTTTTTTTTTGCACGTAATGCATGTTGTGTTTTTGTTTTTACTAAATAACGAAATATATTAAAAACAAATAACATGTTTTCTTTTTTAAATCATAATGAAAACAATAATAGATCTGCTATTGTATATATTCTTTTTTGCATTTAAGTAAATACATTTATTACCAAATTTGGATACATCTATATTAAAAAATAAAGAACTTTATGTATGCCTATGAGGTTGTGCATGATGGCTAGGGATACTTATTACTTATTGCACATAGATTCTACAATTTTAGTTCTGATTGGATCTACACATGTTCAACTGCGTACTGGTTTCATAGTTTCGATTTCTTGTTATTTGTTTATTGAACGGAATCTTATGTGTATTTCCCAGCGTTTCTAAGTTTTAAGTTAGTCAGTGTGTCTAAGGTAAAAAGGTATTTCAACTTACTTGTACATTTATATATGTATTTTTATAAACTGGTTGCTTATAAGGTGAAATATCTGTTGGGAAAATAAGAAAATATAGAAACATGTAATTAGACGTTGTTAAAATTGAAGAATGTTTAATAGTATTTTTACTGATTTAGTCCTTGCACTAAAAACAAATAAATTTAATAATCGCTTTTCAATATGAAATATGAAGAGGATACTATACAATGTAATGCATTGCTAAAATTAAAAATATTTCGAAGTGATAAATTAATACAAAGCTTTTATTGTTATTAAAAAGTAAAAACCAATACAATATTAAACGAAGTATTCATAATTTAATTAAATGCGCTTATGATATACATTGAACAAAATTTTAGTAATTTGCTTAGCAATATAATTCTTTAATGTAAATTTTTATCCAGCATATTAAAATTTTGAAAATTAACATGTAAGTATCAAGTATAATAACGTCAATATTAATACAGTTTTAGTATGGATATTTATGTGTGCATACAGCTGCATATTATATTTAAAAATACTTTCAAATGTTAACAACAATTTAATTACGAGTCTCGCGTGTTTTATAAAATTATAATTTAAAAGAATAACTATTCATAGAGAATATCGAACCATTGATTACGGTAAAGAATATTATATAAGAAATTCTCTGTCGCATATATAACTTAAAATGCTATGTATGCTGTGTATAATTTTTATAATTAAATTCAGTAGTTTATATAAGTTTTTACTGCATAAAGAAACAAATTTTAATCTATTAATAAAATTACATAATTATTTTTATTATGTCACATTTTAAAATGATCCAATATAAAAGAAAATATTTTATTAAGCACGTTAAAATATTATTATTTCATTCGAAAGTGTAAATAAGTGTTAATAAACTTCCTAATTTGTTATTAATTAGAACGATGAAAATTCCTTACCATGGATTAGTAAAATTCTTTATTAATAAGTTAGCAATTTATATAGTTTATTAGTAATAAATTGCACATTAGAGATTATTCATGTACATGAAGCATTAAATGTATAAATTATCATGCGGCTCTAATAACTCTATTTTTACGGGAAATAAAATTTACACGTACATCGAAGCTTCATTTATTTAATTTATGTAATTAAAATTTAAAAAAAATGACAAAACATACAACGAACAAAATCATTAAATGTGTAATTTTCTTCTTCTTCTTCTTCTTTTTTTTTCTTAACAAAAAGTACAAATCATTATAATTTATTTGCTGACTATAATTAGTATCAAAAATATTTTTTGTGCAATTACATGAATTTATACTTCTGTAAACTATAGAAGAAATTTTATTTTATTTTTAAAAAAATACTCTAATTACAAATTTGAAGAGCGTACAGAAAATAATTTCTTATACACATAAATCTTATATTTCAAGGGAATCTAAGTGAGAGATAATGAGTACTGTACTATAGTCTTTAAATCTTGATTAAGGTTCATTTTAGGAAGAATATCTGATTATGAAAACTAAATAGAATGTGAGATATGCGGTTTCTTGTGAATAAATAAGATTACAGAATAACACACAATAAAGCTTAGAATATCCACATGCTGTAAAATATAGTAATTACAGCAATTGTGAACTATGGGATAGATTAACTGCATGATTTCTGCGCCAGATATAGGTGCCGGATTTTATCAAAAAATGACACTGGTCACACAAATACCCCACATTTTGTCACTTTTCCATGTATGGTACGTAAAGAGCATAGTGTTTATCAATCCCGTTCCTGATGAAATACCGCGATGTCACAGTTACACATGGCCGTTTCAGTACTTGTTATTCAATAAGAGAAATATTTTCCTTGGAAATTTTAAAACATTTGTGACGTTACTGTGACGTCACTATAACTCACAAACGTCTTAACATCCAAATGACCAAAAAACCGCAATACTGTGAAGTGATATCGTGACAAAATGGGAATTTTAAATTTCATTGAAAAGGAGGATTGATGTTTTAAACTGGATCTTTTTAATGCATTTGCAGTCTGGATTAGAATGATTTTATGGGTACTTAACAAATATTAAAATATTGATTTTTCAAATTTCTCTGCATAGGCTGTAATCTATGTAAAGAAACACGCCTCTGCATGCATTCTTAAGGCATAATTATTTGCCTAATTAAAAAAAAGAGACAGAACTTTCCTTATGTTTTTCATATTCAAAAAGCCTATATTATTAGGTTGAGCAAAAAGTTCTGGGGAATTTTTCATCTGATAGTTACCAGAATTTGCATCGTATATAAAAGTACTAGTGGTATATATATATATAGGAGTTCAGGAATCCGATTATGGCCTCTTTCGATCAATGCAACACTTTTTTCAAGGGCCGTCGATTTCAATTCTTTAATGAAGTTGAAGAAAATCAAGAGTTTTTTGATTCCAAGGAGACGCCATGGTACTTCCAGCAAATCCGGAATGCGGCAGAACGATGGCTGAAAGTCGTAGACTATGATGGTATCTACTTTGAAGAATAGTCCTTGTTGCTTTTGTTGTTAATTTGCCCATAACAACACAACTTTCAAAAATTTCCCAGAGCTTTTTGCTCAACCTAGTACAATCTTGTTATTGCACATCTTAATTCCAAGGTACCTTATAGAAACATGGCTAGATTTAAAATATGTGCAGCCAAAGCTGTATCCTTTAAGAATAAAATATTTAGGCTTCTTTCGTGTTCTGTTTCAGTTGATAAGTTGCTTTTTAACCCTCCGACTGTCTTGGAAAAGGGCAAAATTGTAATGTTGTTTTCTCGGCATTTTGTTTTAAATGTTTAAAAAAATGATTCTTTGAACATTTTATAAAAAAACTTAATAACGAATATGGATGAAATCTTTGGAAGTATTAATCATTGTTCAATGTATTAAAAGTACATTAAATCAATAGAATTATATTACTTTAAATATTGCTTGTATTGTAGTAAAACCTGGAGCTTAGTGAACGTATTAACACGGGCTTCTCAGTGAGGGGGTTAATGTCGAAAATACATTTATGAAAACAAGAAATCATTTAAGAAGCCATATCTATCATCTAAAATCCTATTTTTAAACGTATTGTTTGAAAAATATTAGAAATACTTTCGCTGATATGCAAGAGTTTATAAAAAATGTGTAAAAAGCATAAAAATCCCTTTTTGTGTAGAAAAATACTCCATAAATGTAGAAACTATTCTATTTAAAAAGAATTAAGCATAAAACTTTAAAAGTGATACAAAATTCTTCAAAATTCTTCATTCCTGCTAAGCGAGTAATTTATTTAAAATAATATATTACTGTGTGCGTAATTTTAAATAACATAACCAGAGTTCCTAAGCTTTCAGCTAAAATAACAATGTTTTTATGTAGAAAACCTCGATTTCCATAATCGTGCTGTTGCAAAAGTTGAGGATTTTCAAAGAAAATGCTCGTGTTTATCTAAGCTAAATTCAATGATATTCCCTGACCCGTATGAACGCTAAACAACAATATTTGATAAAAATTGAATGAAGTCATTGCATATTGCAATTCTCACCAGAATATAAGTAAAATACACATTTAAGGTAAGGTGGGGCAGGAGTGCGCAGTTTAGCTATTTCGTTAAGTAACATTAAACGAAAGGAAATAAGGGACGACGTTATACTTTAATTTTAATCTTAGATTATTAAACTAACACAAAAATGCATTCATTAACTTATAAGAAACACTTTCGGTATTATTTTCAAAAAAGATTATTTTCCTAAATGCACGTTCTTGTACAACCATTCACAGCAAGAGTTCGCAGTCAAGTGTGCAAAAATGCAAGAAGGCGCAATATAAAAAAATGAAGCGTTTCACTTGCAAACGTCACATTTGTAGGGACCACGACCTCAGTACTCTGCGTTTCATTAAATAGCATTAAATGAAAATATTTAAAGGATGATGTTATACTTTATTTATACGCTTATAATATTAAGCTAACAAAAAAATGCATTCATCAACTTAAAAGAAACACTTTCTGTATTATTTGCAAAAATATTATTCTCCTAAAATATTATTCTCCTCTTGTACAACCATTTAGGACAAGAGTGCGCAGTCAAATTTGCAAAAATGTAACAGTACTCAGTATAAAAAATGAAGTGTTTCACTTGCAAATGTCACACTTGTAGTAACCACAGCCTGCATAGCCTGCGCCCACTTCGTGCCACCAGTTTCGGAAACAAATGCACTCGATTCAGCCCTCTAAAATTGGTTTTCTATACATTTCTGAGCAGCATGGACATATCCACAGTTTTTTATTTCGTGCAGATTTTGGCTTCTTGGGTTTACTTTTATTCTTTTTTTCGTAAAGGGTTTTGAATTTTTTCCACAGCGTTATCATCAAGCAAACTTTTGTGTTGTAAACTGCTTGAAATTCAAGGCATTCTGCTCCCTGAATTTTCGCATCAAAGACGATTCTGGGTACGGGGAAAACTCTTTTAATTTGACTTAAGATTGTTGAAGTCGAAGTTATAGCTTTAAAAACCGAAGCTGGGTTTATTTCACACTGAGTGTGCGTTCTTTACATATCTTTTCTGCCTTTTCTGAAATGTAATTTTCTACTGAAAGCAAATCACTTCCCTCCCCATTTTCAGTGTTCTGTGGTCCAACTGAAATATGGGGTTCAAGAAGTTTAGATTCTAATGGTATTCCAGTGACGCTGCTTGTTTAAAGTCAGTGTATTAAAAAAAAAGGTTATTTTTGAAAGATAATCCCAGTAGCGTAAGTGATCAGAACGCCTGTCTGCCACGCTACAGATCGCGAATTCAGCTCACGACTGGGCAAGGATCACTCAAACTTTCATCGCTTCGGAATCGATAAACTGATTACGAAGCTTCCTTGGAAACTAAACACCGAAGTTCTCGCGTTGGGTTGACCACTTGGCCGTGACATATGCGGCATAGCACCGTACAGTCACAGTTGTTTCTTTTTTGCTATAGAGCCGTTATTTTAAATCCTGCTTTAGCAACGTTAGCAGTTTTTCCAAAAGCAGGTGCGCACCTATGCACTATCTTCACTAAATATATTTGAAACATCAATAACGCCATCTATTGATGAACAATTTCAAATCAATTAGGTGACAGATAGTCCAATAATATCCTAATCTGTAAAAAAAAAAAAAAAAAAAAAAAAAAAAAAAAAAAAAAAAAAAAAGTTTTTTAATCTTTAATAAGATTCTGTTAAAATAAATAAATAAATATATATATTATAACGAGAAGGCAAAAATCGCTTTTTCTCTTCTAAATCATTGTAAATTTCACCAAAATATGCAATTTTTTTCAGCATAAACTTTTTATGTTATTACATCGTTTACAAACTGAATGCGAAACTCTTTTGGGATTAGATAATGGCTCTGCGTACTCTTGTAGATCGCGCACACTTGCACCATTTTAACCTGCATGAAAATGATTTGGGTTTTTTCTAAAATTTTGAAGCTTCATGGCAAATAGTAATTACTTTTTCAAACTCAGTAAATATACGTCAAACTCAATACATTGAAATATTGCATGACGTCAAACTTGCTTAACAGGTTAAATAATTTTTACGATTTCTAATTTTTATCATGAAAAGTATAAACTTTTGGGAAATGTTTACGAAAATATTTGAATCTTCTTTAAATTGAACATCTTCAAATATCTCACGCGATAGAATTAAATATCGAAATTTCAATATCTGGAAAGCTCTCTTTTCTGAAATATAAGTTCCCAAATATTCAAGTTTTTTTTTAAATTTATTTATTTATTTTATTTTTTAGTTTGTACTATTTTTACTAGAAAACAATCATATTAAACGAAATCCGATTCTTGTATTGCGGTGAAAGAATTTTTACTTCGTACTAAAGAAAATGTTGAAGCTGAAATGTGAAATATAATAATATATGATAAGTATTTTGACACGTGTAACATTTAGTTTGAAATTTGGAAGAAATAATAGGAAACATTATGTTATTTTTTGCATAATTAATAATTTTTAGCTTTCTTGACAAGAGTAGAAAAGAAAGCCCTTCAATTTGCTTAATCAATCATTTAAGTATTAATAGCTGGACTATTTTCCATATTTGTTTTATGAAATATATAATTGGGTTTTAACAAAAATGAATTACATACGAAAACTACGTTTAGAAATAAAAATAATAAAACAACCTTTTTAAAACTTAGGTAACTCCCCTCTCAGTTGAAAACAAATCCATATGTTTTATAAAAATAAATAAATAAAATATTTCAGTGTGTAAAACATATACTCAGAAATCTAAAACTTTATTACATTAAAAGTAACAGGACTAGTTTCATGAACTGAAATTTTTACACAAATTTATTTGAATGGATTTATCTTAACACGTTTTAATACTGTAAATTCAGTCTAAGGCAAAATTGTTCGGAACCAAGAAAAGTTTCCGCTGTTCATAGTATTCTGCCTTAGATAATATTAATCTATGCCTATAGATTCACGGGTATATTCTAAATCTTTCCGAGTTAGCCACTTTTCTGTATTAAAGAAGGGCTACCTGAGGCAGATGTAATGGATATTCATTTTTTTAAATAATTAAAACTCATCCATTTCTTGTGGAAAAAAATAAAAAGAAGAGAAAAATAAAAACAAATAGCAAAGTTCAAGTTCCGAACTTTTTCTTTTAAGCTTATTTTGTTATTGTACGTTAAATCATTTTTATAATTAATAGTGGAAGAAAAATGCACCAAAACATCTTCGATAAATCGATAATACATATTGTTTTCAAAATTATGCAGGAAAAACAATTTCCAATATTAGTAACTGTGTCAACAGACAAAATGAGCAAAATAGCCATGATCTGTAAAATGGAAATAAATTTTGAAAATGTAGTAAAGTCATTCTTCTGTTAAACGTGTTAAACTAGGAAAATATTGGAATTTTTACTATTGCAATTATACTTCTTTTAAGATATTGAATTATATGTTAACGAATTTGAATACAAGCATCATTATTTAACTTTGTTTTGTTTATCACTTATGTATTTTATTGCAGATAACGCAAACTGTTTCGATTGTATGATCATAAAATAATCACTGATTATTTAAAATTATTAGTTTTATCATCAATATTTTGAGGGAAATTGGTAATATTTTTGTAATTTGTACTTGTTAAACGAACATTTTTTTACTGTAACAAACAGAATTTACGTTATCTGTAAATATATGTAATGTTCATACAGTTTTCGTTTCTTTCGCTTAGTAACTTAATTTCCGTACGTAACACAGGTATTCCACTGTCGTTCAATATTTTGATAGCTCTCATGATCATAAATTATAACGTACTCAATGCTTCTCGAAAAAGAAAACGACGGTGATAACAATAAAAACATAAGCTCTACCATCATCCATTCATTCAACACCCATCACAGATTTCACTACTAGATTTGATGGAATGTGTTTACTTTTCATCCAAGTTCCCTTATTTAAGATCTTGTTCCCCAAAGTTTCGTTTCTATTTTCAGAATCTTTTACAATTGGTGATACTGAAACTATGTGTATTCATATTCAAAAAAAAAAAAAAAAATTAAGCTGGTACGACAGCAGTAACTGCCATAATAACGAATAAAACTTTACGAAAATATTACTGAAGCAGATTTGTACCCATTCATAAAATTCAGATGTAACCCATATCACAGCTAACAATACAGCAGTTACTATCCGTTGTCGAAAATATTTCCTTTGAATGTTTCCTTTGAAAAGTAAATGAATTTATTTTTATTCTTCAAACATCTTCTACTATACTAGTAAACTTAGTTCTGCTGGAAAATGCATATTGCAATTAAAAATCATCCTCAGGAAAATGGCGGTCATAGGCAATAGGATAAGCGAGTGCTTTTGTGCAGTCCTGTATATAATCTGTAGAATACTACACTGACTAAGTAATTTGCAAAAATTTAATTAAACTAAATGCTTCGCCAAGTAAATGAATTTATTTCACTACGAACATTTTCGTCTATACTAGTATATTTAGTTCCGCTGGAAATTGCGCAATGCAATTAAAAATCCTCCCCAAAGTTATCCATCAAATTGCGATCACAGATAATAATGCTTAAGAGTGCTTTTGTGCATACTTTTATATGGTCTGCAGAGTACCACGTTATCCATCAATATGCAAAAATTTAGTTAACCTGAAAACGCATACTACAACTGAAAATGTATTTCCATCAATTATCAATCGTACGCGAAATACTGTAACCGAATGATTTCGTCTGCTCCTATATATGAACAAAACATGCTATGATCACGAGATTCTAAAGTAAACATCTTGTAAAGCACCTCAGTAACCCATCTAAATAAAATTATGTTTAAAATAACTTAAGAGGTCTGAAAACTCTTAAAACTGAAAAAAAAAACAGACCATTTTCAACATTTAAAATCTTAAAATGTATATGATTTTAAAATACAATTTTTATTGGGGATGAAAGATGCTTGTATGTTCTTTCATATAATGTATTTGAAAAACTGCAAAATGGAGAATTAGCTTTTATAGAGGGCTCCAAACTGTCACACATTTCACGAGCAATAAATTGGTAAAAACCAATTACGCGCAGGATTACAAAATATATTTTGTAAGTAGAATGAAAATTTTGGTGTCTACTTATACTTCAGATTGTAATAATTACCCTGAACCTAAATAAATTTGTATTTAAAGCACTTTTATATTTTTAATACAAAGTTATGTTTAGCTAATGCAAATTTTTGAAAATTTCAACAGTATAATCACTTAAAAAATATATTTTTTTGAACACAAAAAAAAGAAATTTTAGGTTCAGTTTATACAGACTGACATATAACGCATGCTTAAAAGTTTCACGAAAAAATATTCAGACGTTTTTGTGATATCGCGCGCATTATGCCCAAAAACGTCATTTGGAGACAAATGACTTCTATGTTTCAGAAACGCCGCTTCAACTATTGGGCGTGTATCATTCTAAAAGCCATGCTGTCTGTTCTAATTGGAATTTCAAAACAAATGGGAAACAATTATATCAAAATGTTCAGAAAAAATAGGAGTTTAACATCCAAAAAATTAAAATTTTGAAGCTTTAAGAGTCCTGAGACCCTTAACAATATTAAAACACACTGAAAAGATTTTGTCCCAAAGATCATAATGTAACGTAATACTTTGAAGTGACCTTGAAACGAAATATAAAGTCTACAGTCTTCATCTTAAATATTTAATATGCTATACTAATTATGAATAATATATATGGGTAGTTCTGAAATTAAGTGGAAATTTGAGACCAATCAAATTTTTTGTACTTTTATACAAATAATTGTTTAACTAAATAGATAATCTATGAAAGCAGATCTAAGACTTGTATTAAAAAATACTTTAGAATGAATTTGAAATTTAAAACTACTTTAATAAAATTAAAATCATACTAAATGTCACCCTCATGGTATATCCCTCCATGCTTATTTTTACTTTACAACATAAATGTATCCCATAAGATAAACGAAAAGAACCGTATAAAATGTATTAAGTTAAAAAATGGATATACTTTACTTACTTTTTAAAAGAAAAATTTGAAAATTTATATGAAAAAAAAATTACAGACCAAGACACTTCAGTCCCCAGAATTAGAGCTACTTTCATGACATATCAGTTATAGTTATATAAAAATATACTGGACGGCAGCATAATCTAGAACTTGGAATACAAATTAACTACAGTCAGCTACTTATTGGATGGAATATTTCTGAAGCATGGTAAGCTGTTACTTCATCTGGTTTTAATTAAAAAACTTTTAATTACCGTAGTGTACTTTAATTGGGTATCAACTCCATGGCCTCATTAATTTTGTCATTTTTAAAAATAGCAGAATTCTGTTGATAAGTAGCGTTAAATTGCTTTATTTAATTTTATATCCAAGTAGCATTAGGTTCCTGTTGTGCATAGTTTAGAAAATATTAGGCCTAATCTCAGATATGTCACCTCCATGGATGTCACCTCCATGCCATTGTTGTATCATGGTGGTGTTATTGACCGATGGATGTGACATTTATTGATGTAAACAATATTTTAAGGGTGCTTAAAGTATATTTTTAATTACTGAACCTATATTTTTATTTTAGGGATAATTTTTTATTAATAAAAATATTTTTTGAAAATAGAAAATTTTAATTCTTTAAATATTTAATATTGTATAAGTTTGATTTTTTAATGCCTTTCTGTATTTCTTTCAATACAAGTTAAATTTTATATTTAATTAAACTTTATTTTAAAGCCTCTTATTGAATTTCCTGATCTCCTAAACTTAAAAAAAATAAAAATAGAACTAAATTTAAATTTTCAGTTTTTCTATGCTAGCCAATTTGATATTTAAAAAAAATATTTCTTTAATATATTTCAATAATATGGCCACACTAGAGTACTCTGCAGTCGTATATTTAAAGTGTTGTATTTTCTATTTATCTATTAATCTATTTATTTTCATCTAATTGCACGTTAATATTTTTAATTTTTTTTTTTGTTATCATGACTCGGGCAAAAAGCAAAAAGAATTCTGTAGAGAAGAAAAGAAAACTGAGACGAGAAGCAGAGCAGAAGAGACGGGATAAAATTAAAGAAAATCCAGAATTGTATGAAGCATGTAAGAAAAAAGAACGCAAAAGGCATTACAAGAAGAAAAAAGAAGGAAAAATAAAAGCTATTTCTCAACTGAGTAAACGACAGAAAAGCACAAAAAAAAAGAATTAGGTACAAGGAAAAGTCGAGAGAAGTAAGCAAATAAAGAAGAATTACAGAAAGTTCCTTTAAATTCTACTACGCCAGAAACAGGTGATGATCCAAAAATTATAAACAACCCTATTGCGAATTTTAAAGATGTGATAGGAAGAGCTGGTACCAGTCAGGTAAAAAGTGGTCGAAAAATTGTTAACAGAAACAAAACAAAGGCATACTAATGAATAAAATTGCTTGAAAAAGAGCTTTAAAATGTTATGGAAAGTTGAAATATAAAAAGAAAAAAACGATTATTATAAGAAAGATATCAACGCATCATAAATAAACGAAAAAATTTAAACAGTCCAAAAGAGAAGGTACAGAAAATATTGAAAGATGAAAATATTTCTCCTAAAGTCAGAAAATGTCTGGAATTCAAGTCAACACTGGCCACGCAAATCGAGAAAATTTTTGAAAAAAATGAGAAATCTCAAAAGTCAAAGAAAGCCTTTAGATTTGTCCTTTCTGAAAAAATAATAAAGAAGTACAGCAGTATGCACAAGATTTCATTTAGGTCCTGTTAATCTGTATTTAGCAAATGTGACCTCAGTTGAAGATTACGTAGAAGTTAAATTTATGCAAAGATGTTCGGGATCCAAGAACAATTTTATTTTCAATAAGGAGCAATGAGCAATCATTAGATATGACAAATAAATTTGTGTGGTTTAAACAGTGGAAAGTGAACAATCCGTTACAACATATCTTTGATTTAATCCCTCAAAACTGCATTATTATTTTTAAAAAAATTAAATTTGAGCTTTGTTCATTTTAACATGTTACACAAGAATAGTCTTATTTACCTGTATTACAATCCAGTTTTTGTTTTCATGTGTTATTTGACTTTCTGTATTCATTGAAATAACATATTATACCGCCTAAACAATAAAACAAACTAATATCGCAACCATAAATAATTTCCAATCTTGTAAATGGACAATAAAACTTATATTCATCATTACTACTAAAAATTATCACATCCATGTTTATATGAAAAATGAAATTTAATTTTAAAATTAAAAAAAATTAACCTTGACCTCTGATCATGATTTAATTACCTCTAAAACCTTAAGAAAATGTTGGAAACACAACTTAAACGCGACAATTTGAACTTTTATTTTTTACGAATTACCAAAGGGAAATTTCCACTTAATTTCAGAACTAGCCATATAAAGACATAGCAATCCCAGTACATTTACAAGAATTAGAGCACAGCAGACGGTCTAAGAGACAGACGAAATGATTAATCGAAGTCGTAAACACTTTTTAACTATATTGGAAAGTGTTAATAAAGGGGGTATATAGCATTTTTTTCTTAAATATACCCACAACTACTGTAGAGTAATTAGTTTTCATAACAGAAAAATTGTAAGTGCGGCTCTTTTTTTCTACCAAGGACTAAAAATCGAACTTCATATTAACCCTTTGACCTCCAGGGTGTACGCAGCGTACGTCACTAATCATCGACAATGACGTACAAGCTATACGTCGTTCACAGTTACACAGTAATGGTTGCATATTTGAACCGGATTGGTCTGTTTATGCAACTAATGTAACAGGGCATTGATCGAAGATCGGTTTTAAGATACAAACGTTTTACACCGCATAGCCTAGTATATAGCCCTTCACCGACGAAATTAAGCCTGGAGATAAACGGGTTAAATAACAATAAGCAAAGGAATGACATAATTACAACAGTCATGAGGACGTTGGTCATTTTGTGATGTGTTTTTGGCAATGGGAATCCTAAAACAAATCTTGCTTGGAACAGAAAATAAGGATAATATAATTTTCCTTGTTATACCTATTTGGAATATAATTTGTGGACGAGATAAAAAATTTGGGATTTCAGTCCTTTTATAAACAAATGCCCAGAATTTTTAAAACCATATATTAAATGTAAGAAAATGTAAAATAAAAAATGTAAAATAAATTACATAATATTAAATATAGAAATTAATCAAACAATTCATCTTATGTTATGTATAAATCTCATAATACGTTGATGCTAAAATATTAGTACTTTTTAAGTAACTTTTCGTACCAAACTGCATGATCCGTATCAAAGATAATTGAATG
The DNA here is from genome assembly GCA_963932465.1 of Maratus speciosus. Lineage (NCBI taxonomy): Eukaryota > Metazoa > Arthropoda > Arachnida > Araneae > Salticidae > Maratus > Maratus speciosus. The sequence continues at coordinate 103,405,629 of OZ010791.1, read as the reverse complement.
AATAGAAATAATTATAAAAACAATTAACCTTATAAAACTAAAATCAGACGCTGTAATCTCAAGTTTCTCTCTTTTTTAATGGTTTTTTCTGAATATTTTCTTTTACTTATCCAAACAAACACAGCGGAATTAAACGAAAGAAATTGTCTGCAATCATCAGATTTACCCAATTAAAAAAGAGTTAATGACAACATGTGAAGTAGCCAATATTCATTAGAACCATTGACATAAGAGATTTTAGCTCATTAAAGTGCCACGAAATTTTACTTTTCCCATTAAATCGATCATCGATTAAGGTTACTTTTAGGATTTTCTCAAGCAAATTGCTTCACAATTTATTGAAGTAATTAGATAAAATTATAAAGGTGTCTGTTATGCTCTGATGAATGACTATTATTTAGTCTGGCAAAATTTCTAGATACTTTTATGTTGTTTAAAGTGATAATTATTTTCTGGATTCAATTGCATTTTTGATATTATATTTTAAATCACAGCTACTTTAAAGTACATGACAAATAAATCTAAATATCACAAAATTAGGAAATTTATTAACATTTATCTGCTCAAAATATTCCAAATATCTATTAAATACTACGTACCAGACATATATTGTTTTTTAAGGATAGGAAAAGCATTTCTTTGTACTTTAAAATTATTTTGCGCTATATTAAAACTAGTCGGAATTGGAAATCCCAAAACTTTCTTCTATCCCATACATGTTAATACTTCCTGAATATGCAGCATATCAGTGCCATCGTTTAGGTGATTTACACCAAAATCTAATCAACAACAACTTATGTCAACCTATAACTGAATCTCAAGTTTGAAAAAAATATATGCATTAGTTTTTGATTAGAGCTATTGCGGAAATCGTAAAAAATTCTGCATAGACGATTTACTCCAAAAAGTAAAAAATAAAATACTAATTTGTATCAGGGACTAACTGAATCTAAAGTTTGATGAAAATTCGTGCGTTAGTTCTTGAGATAGAGCTATTGCGATAATCAAGAATAATGCAGTATAGAAGCGCAATCTTTTTTGCAGTTTCACCAAAAAGTAATCACAGCACCAAATTATATCAATGACTAACTGAATCTGAAGTTCTATGAAAATCAGAGCATTAGTTCTTGAGATACAGCTATTGCGGAAATTGTGAACAAAGCTACATAGCAGCGCCATCTATTGAGCGATTTACGTCAAAAAGTAATCAGCACCAATTTATATTAGGTACTAACTGAATCTAAAGTTTTAATAAATTCCGTTCATTAGTTCTCGAGATAGAGCGTCCAAATATTTGTGGCACATACAGACAGAGTCACAGACTCACAGACAAACATTTTGTAAAAACATGTTTTTCGGGATCTTTGGCACCTAAAATGTGTAAATCCGTCAAAAACAGGAATTGAAAAAAATTCTCTAATCCAATACTTTCTTCTTGTACAGATAGATGAAAGTTAAAAGTCAATTTGAAATACATTTCCAGAAAATATTTTTAACTAGGTCTTAAAGACATATCATGACATAATTTACAATGGAAACGTAAAACATAATAAGTTTTAATACAGTTAAAAAAAGGCGTAGAGGAATTAAATTCTTTTTAAGCTGTTGTTTTTATATCAGCCAGATTGATAATATGCTGAAAATTCAAACAAATTATCGAAAGTTTGAAGAATTGACTTTTTTAATTGTTATCGAATACTAATAGGATTTAACTTGAAATAAAATTGATGATTTTCTACAAAAACACTACAATTGAAACAAAATAAGTAAAATTAATTTCTAAACATTCAATAAATAAAATAATAATAATAATAATTATTATTATTATTTTTTTTTCTTCGTCAAGTCGTAAAATATCATTCAATAAGACTTCCAACTATGGTATACTTCTTTTTCAGAAACAGTTCTTGCTTTTTTTCATATTGGTTAAACTTTTGTTTATTTACTATCATAAATTCATAAAGATGGGGTAAGTGTCTACACTAGTTACGCGAAGAATACAGAATGCTAGCGTAAATCCTACGGGAGAAATATTTACAGGTTTCTTCCTTGTATTTTACTTTTAAAGGGATTTTTTTTTTTTTTTTTTTTTTTTTTTTTTTTTTTTTTTTTTTTTTTGCTGCATAGAATACCCGATGCTAATCTTTATTGTCCTTCATTTGTATATTTTTTATTTTATTTACAGTTATTTTACATGTGGATGCATTCACTTGTGGAACCAGTTGGGACAGGTTCTGAAAGTGAAACTACCCCCCCCCCCCCCCTTAAAAAATTCTTCAATAAGATTAACATTCGAGTTCTCGTTCCTTCGCCGGACTCTCTCTTCATGTAATAATTTCCTAATTCATGTTATTTTTCTTCATTTAGATTAATTTTCTACAAAACTCGTTTTGTTTACCTTCATGTTCAATATCGGTATCTTTCTCACTTTCCTTAAATTCACGTATTACCTGAAAAATATATAAACACTGATTTTAAACATATCCGATGAGATAGCAACAAGCGAAGTTTGAAATAAATGCACAGAATAGTAAGATTTTTTTTTTATCTACTCTTATGTCGAACGTTATGTTCAATACGCGTTAAAGGAAATCAATTTATCAATAAATCTATGGTTTACGAAATTTAAGTGAAACAAATTATGCGCCATGAAAGAAAGCCGTAGCGAACAGTTCTTTCGTTTGATTAACATACATTTCGATATCCCACCCCTCCCCTATTTGAGAATCTCACTACAACAAAATTAATTCCAATAACGGACTCATTTGAATTATAAATAGCACAATTTTACTTACGAAATTAGCATCATTTTAAATTTTAACCGATTTTATGCCAGGAGAAGAGGGGAGGTCCGATCTTTTTTTTTTCTTAAAAGGCATGTTGAGAAAAACGTCTTCATGAATTTTAGTGCAGTAAATGCACGAGAATTGAACAAATAAACGTTTTTATTCGGATTATCTACAAGATGAAAAAGTTTTTATCGTACAATAGATCAATAGTAATTATTTTACTATTATACGTTGACAAATCAAGTTAAAATTAGTAAAAACGTAGGTTAAATATTATTTCAGTAATTTATTTTCTGTTTCCCTTTTAAGCTAGCTTAAAAGGAAACAAAGGAAAGATCAGATATTTTTTAATAAATTCATTTGATTGCGCTTTATACTAAGCTTAAAAAAAGAAGTGAATTTTTTATAATCGAGTATGCTGCCCATGCCAAATTAATGAATTTTAGCGGAAAAATCGCGAATCCAAAAATAGGCGTAATTTTCAATATGAACATTGAATGCATATAAAAAGTGTATTTTTTTTAATGTATTTTCTTTTTTACTTTTCAGCTTCGAAATATTATTTTGGTGATTTTGCAAAGTGTTTCATAATCTATCTTAATTGAAGGATTTTTCGTTTTTGTTTAATCTAAAAAATCTTAAATGAATTCAAACATAAGTGAACAATAAATTTAAAAAAATGATACTCAAGACGTGTCGTCTGATTCACTAGAAAGAATGTAAAAGTTATTTCATCCACTAGCTAGGTATATTTACATATCCGAAGTATTTTTATTTAATGTAATTATATAAATCTATATTTTATATAAAAGGCTGAGATATTGATTAATTTTTCATTTTCTATATTTATAGTAATGCTGAAAATTTTATAATAGAATATATATTTAAATATGAGGAGACCAAATACTTTTCAGCTGAAAGGTACATATGTGCGTCTGTGTATATGTATGTGTGCGTATGTATCCCACTATATAAAGCTATATGTTGTAATATACAAATACTCTCAAAGCTGTGCATTTACCAAAAGCGAGAGTATAGTTTACTGCTCACCTGAGTTTATTACGATATGATGCTCTTCGAAACAGCGTAATTTAGTTAAAACTTTATACATTTACGATGTTATTGTGTTGTTTTATAATACTTAAACAGACCCAAATGCCCAGTGTGTGATTTGCCAATATATTTGTAAATTAATCATTTAACAGTATGAAGCATTCATGTCATTATCTAAATTTTCTAAGTAAGAATATTTGGTGAGGTATTTATTTCCTCATTATGTGATGCATAGTTATGCACTTTCAGTCAATGATTCGAGGGATAATTACAGGGTACTACATAAAAGTTTAATTGGTCCTCTAGTTTTATTTCTGCTAGAATTAAAATGGTGAAAAGCGTGTTCAAATATTTTGCGTAATTTTCTATTTAAGTTAACGATAAATGGCTTTAATGTTCCTGTAAATGAAAATTTAGAAAAGGAATTAAGTGCCTTTTGCTTGTAAAAGGCCTAGTAAATTTCATTTTCATTTGTTATACATGCCTTCATTTACATAATTTTTTATTTCATTTTTTTTTTTTTTTTTTTTTTTTTTGCTTGTATAATCTATTGTATTTGATAGTATTCTATATATTTTGAGACAGCATTTTCTTTTATGCAAATATTATAAATGTATATGATTTAACAGTTAAAAGTAATTTTTCCTAAATTATATTTTTTTAATAAAGATATATCTATTTTATACTTTTTTATTATGTTCAATTTTCAATGGTAAACTTTTTATCAAAGTTTTTAATATCTGTATAATTTTTTTTGATTCTGATAGTATCAGTACACTTATGAAAAAAAAATATTTCTTAAAATAGCTTGTATATTATATAAAATATTAAGAAAAATGATCTTAAATCTGTTATTTTATCTAAAAACATAGAAAATGAAGGTATATTATTTTGCAGAAAAAAAAGAAATTTTCCTTAAATTTATTATCCTGTCGCTCTTTACGCGTACAAAAAACAGCGTATCTAAAAAATGCTGCAAACAAAAATATTAATTAAAACGGATGCCACCCTTTATTCCGTAGAGATTTGTTTTGCTTCTCAGAATCTAGTTACAGGCATTCATATGAGCGAAGTATAATTCCGTAGGGGGTCTTATATCTTACTTGTACGTGTAACGTAAAGTATAAAAACAACAGTAATTAAATGAGAAGAGAATATTATTTCTGCGGTATAGTGATATTTGCTATTGTTTTATTTCTCTACACTTTGAAAAAAAAATATATATCTTTACATTTCTTGCAGCAATACGTGAAGAGATTTTTATGTAATATGTAAAGTGATTTTTGAATAATAAGTTAAGTGCTCTTTAAAGGGAAAGCTAATTGGATTTAGTTGGATAATTTTGGTAAGGCTGACGAAATTATGTACATATTTATATACTTTAAAAAAGGATTTATTTCATTATTATACCAAAATAAAAAAATAATTACAATGTTTCAAAGAAACATATTCTTAACAAACATGAAAAATTCGCAAAAACATTATAATTTATAGATTTTTTAAAAATCTGTTTTTAAAATTACACTTAACTTGTTCACAACTTGGTTACTTTTTGAGAATAGAATAGTGCATTAATTTTAATTTATAGCTAAATTATTTTTTCTAAACTTTTTATATATAAATGCATACTTGGTTATATTCTGTAAATCTGACCACCTTATGATTAAGAGAAGAGTTTTTCTGTAATTTTCCAAAATATTTTTTATAGAAACTATAAAAATATATTAATATCTCAGAATTTATATAGGTCCGACTATGGAGAAAAAGCGGAGTGAAGGAAGTGGAGAATAATTGAACGTTTCAGATCGCAAGATTCTACTTCATATTCAAAGCAACATTTGACACGGTTCTACTGTGGGGTTCTACTGTTCTACATCTCAGGGTATTCCAAGACATTCATCTATGATTTTATTCCTTAAATATTCATCATATACAAATACTATTAAAGTTATTCAAAAAAAGGTACAGAATTTTATGAAATCGATTAAAATGCAGGGGATTAAATTTGAAGAAAAAAAATAGATTTTTGTACGGTCCCCGAACAAAATATTTCCGAGTGAGTAAAATGTGCCCCATACACCAATAAGGTCGAGCACAAAATTTCAGCATTTTATTATAAAAAGACGCAGTGGCAATAACAAAGTTGGTGAAGGGTTAATCATAAATTAAAATGTAAATATTTACAGCAAGAATGCAGGAGACGCGACGAGGGAGAAATGCATCATAAGCAAATAAAATATGACTCTTTTATTTAGTTTTATTTAAAATGTTTCAAAAGTATGCTTCCTGAAAGATATGAAAATACCGAGATCGTTGATGTGATATCACCGTACAAGAAATTGGAGGAATTCGCAGACGAATGCAGATCTGTTTTTACATGGATGTAAAACATTTTGAACAAGATTTGTATTATTTCAGTAAAATTATTATTTTAATTCAGTTTAAATACTTTTTTATCAATAAATAGCACAATTATTATTCATGTATATAATCATTGTTTTCTTTTGTAATTTGCGTACGACCCCTGTAAGGCCGGCATCGTCCGGTATGATTTTTCCCATTTGAGAATATCGAGATATAGAAAAGAGGTTTAATACAGCATTTAAGTGTTTTAGTATATCAGCGACTTTTTATGATAAAATGCTTAAATTTTGTACATGACCTTACTAGTGTATGGATACATTTTACTCATGGGGAATTGTTTTGTATGGAAGGCCATATAAAATTTAAATTTGTATTTCTTCAAATTTAATAACCTGAAAATTTTAAGCGATTTCAAAAATTTTTGCTGAACTTTTGCATCCTTTTTTGCGGAACTTCATAATTTATAATATATCTCTATGATAAATATTTAGTATTAAAATTGAGGTTAATATTTTTGGTATACCCTGCATAATTGCAGGGGAAAATGTAGCTTGCTTATTTTAACATTCATAGAAGTTGTTAAACTATTGTTTTTTCTTTTTTACTTCTTTTATTCTTCTTGATTGCAAATACTTTTTGTATAAAATACACGATTTCAGTTATTTCCTTCGTTTTTAGCTCACTGGCTATCAAAGCCTGGTAGCTAACTTGCTCATAGGTCCTACACATACGTACGTATGTATGTACGTAATGCAATAACTCTTAATAGAAATATCAGATTTGCTTCGAATTTTGGATGTGGAATCATTGTCATAAGGCGCTTCCCTGATTAGTTTTGTTTTTCGTTGTTTAAGTATAAAGGGAGAACGGACAGATAATTACTCCTTAATTTAGATAAATGGGTTTTTCATGCAGAATTATCAGATTTGCTTCAAATTTGGAATACCGGTTTATTCTGATAAGGCGTTTCCCTGATTATTTTGGAGGTTCATTGGATGGGTATAAATAAGGGAAATGGGGGAGCAAATCTCCCCTTAATTTAGCCAAATGGGTTTTTTATCGATTTCCTTATTTTTCGATTTACATTATTTTTGAAATATCAGTATAATATAAAATTAGAGTGAATAATCTGGAAGCTCAATGCCATCAGTTTAACTGGGCATTTTTCTTTTTATTTAATTTAAATTCCGCTAAATGTCAATAAAAAATACAACATATTTGTTTCCTTTTTAGAATTAATTATAGTCACTATTTGTCACATATTTTTTATAAAGTATAACATGAAAAAGCTGTGATATTTTTGTAATTTATGAAAATCTTGCTAATAGTTTTATATAATTTTATTTATTTTAGATATTTTATAACCGCTAATTCTATTTTTCAGCATTGAAATACTTATTACCCTTGTATACTACCCTTGAAAAAAATAAACATAGTTTTGCGACACATTTATAATATTCTTATCTTTTAATTTAGTTCATATAAATATTTTATTCAAAGCATTATCAAGATTACTTATAAGCGTTTTTTTTTTTTAAACGAGATCCCAATTAAATCTGACAATGTTAATATTTAACTTTTTTATTAAAATATAGTCTTTGCAGCTAAATATCAAAAAGAAGAAAAATCTTCGATTAGAATAACATTTTACACTTTTACAATATTCATTGTACACTCTTAGTAATTTTCATTCATAATAAAAATTCAAGGAATACAGAAGGGAGAAAGAACATCGTTTTAAAATCAATTTGTTCTAAATTATCCACTCGGAATGCGAAATACAATTGTTTTGACAAAATTCTAAATTACAGTTATTTGGTTACTTAGGTTACTAGTATGAAACTCATTATTCCGAGTAACTCGAGAATTTCGAATAAATTGTAATACGGTATGCGCAAACAGGCATAAGTTGCTGGAGCGCAAAGTTTATTGCTCCAGAAAATAGCTCTCTGCGTGCGAGAAACCTGCAATTAGTGACAATTTAGGATTTAATGAAAACGTTAGCTTCGTTAGAGTTAGATATAATATGCATTCGAAGAACATTAACTGATATTTTAACGTTCGAGAAATCATATACTTAGCAAAGCAGGTATGTAAGCATATTTGATCAGATAAAAGATCTGATAAACTAATATGTACTAAAAATCAAATTTTCTTAGAATTTTATATATTTACGCTTTTCCAAAAAATAGAAAGAATTAACCAAATTCAAAAATATTGCTTTACATTTTATTTTTTTTAAATACGAAGGATATAGTTTAAGATTTTTTTAATGTTGCGTTTGTAAGCAATCCCTATAATTCATTCAAAATTCTTTTCAAGTTATTTATTATAAGAAAATATTTGTTTCTTTGGAACATGGAAAAATGTCTGCAATTTAAAAATAATCTTTCTTTTTTAATTACGCTTTAGAACTTTATTGGTGCAATTAATGTATAAGGGATGTTGGATAGATATGTGAACGAAAAAGGCCTAAGGAAGTATTAGACTTAAAGTAGACAGTTGAATCAAAAATAGAGACATTCGAACAATCAAATATGAAAATAGTAAGTGGACGAAATTTCGAACGAGGACATTAGAAGAATTCACCAGTTTAAGGCGATAGAACGGTCCAAAGAAACAAAAATGCCGGGAAAAAACATAAAATTTTGAAAAAAGTCTTATATTTAACCTCCTGGGCTCTAACTTGTGTATTTTAATCTTTTTCTTCTAACTGAACACCTAATTAAGTTTAAGACTTGAAGTTTTGTATACTTATAGCTGAACACCTCGCATCAAACGACAAATCATAAAATTTTGAAAACGTCTTATATTTAACACTCTGGGCTCTAACTTGTGTATCTTAATCTTTTTGTTCTAAATGAGCCCCTAATTAAGTTTAAGACTTAAAATTTTACATGCTTACAGCTGAACACCTCACATCAAACGACAAATCATAACATTTTCAAAAAGTCTTATATTTAACACTCTGGGCTCTAACTTGTGTATTTTAAGCTTTTTTTTTTTTCTGAGTCCCTATTTAAGTTGAAGACTTGAAATTTACGTATAGCAGAACACTTGCGATCACACGAAAAATCAGAAAATTTTCAAAATGTCTTATATTATTTATCCACCGGGCTCTAACTTGTGTATTTTAAGCAATTTTTCTAACCTCCCCCATTGCACCCGGTGGGTACTTTTCTAACTTTTGCCGACACCACTTTGACCACTCTTTCATATTATGCACATAGCTTTACATATTTCAGTTCCACTTTTTGCCGCCAGGGGCGCCTACCTATCTCGGGTGCTATAGACCCAATCCCCTCGACTAATATACATACGGATAGGTTGTAAAACGGAGTTTCGTTCGGATAGAGGTTTGTGTAGAATAGAATGCACCCCCTGGTTGCGAAATGTGGAACTATCAGATTTCGCAAAAGAATAAAGCAGGGTTGTAGTGGGTAGCTGCCCGGGTACCCGCCCAGCTGGCCGCCCGGGCTGGGTTTTTTATAAAAAGCCCAGGTAAAAAACCCGGGTTTTTTAAAATATATTTCTGGAAAAGAACAGATGATGTAATTGCAGGGGTCGATGTAGATTTTTATTCTTGGGGCCCATTTTCTGAAAAATAACATTTTGTAACGAAAGTTGAAATCCAGTTCTAAAATTACAACCGAGAATTTATGAACAAAAACATTCTTTAAATACCTTTGCTAAAGTTTTTGTTTTTCGTGACATGGTTTTATTTACAAATTACACATTTTAAAACAGTTTTTATGAAAAAGAATGTTACGTAGTGGGTCTATTTTATTAAAAGGAATTTTGTGAAGAGCCTGTTTTATTAAGTTTATTTTTGTGAAGAGGCCCATTTTATTAAATTTATTTTTGTAAAGGGGCCCATTTTATTAAATTTATTTTTTGTGAAGGTGCCTAAATAGGCTCCAAATTTTGTCTGGATCGACCCCTGAATTGTTAACAGTTTATGGTTATTTTGTTTTATTTATTCACTTCTTTGAATCTTAGAAAATATATTTGTATTAATTTACTTGCACTTTTAGATTGGAAACAATTGGAATACCCACAATTGATAGCTTTGCAATTTAAAATTTGTTTGGGTACTTCATAGTTATCCCGTTGTCCAAATGAATGTCGCCAAATTGTAAGATTAAATGCCAATAATGGTTGCCATTAATTAATTGTAAGATTAGATGTCAATAATGGCCAATAAAACCATTAATTTGACGTTTTATTTGTATTTTTATTAATGTTTTACTAATTTATTTGTTCCTTCGTTATTTAAAATAAAAATTATGTCAATGTGTATAATTTGGCGAAATTGGTTGACGGGATAACTAAGAAAGACCTTTGTTTGTTATTTAAATTAAAGTGATCATATCTATATATGTATTTTAAGAACAGAGAAAAATCAAGTGTGAAAATATTATTAAGACTATGAAGTCATTTCCATCTATTAGACTATGAAGTGTTCACAAAGATTGTATTTGAGATCAGGATTGCCACTTATTTCGGCAATCAAATTTCTTGTGTTTTACTGAGCAAAACATTAAATTTTCCCAGAGTAATTCCTCTGAGAATTTTCAAAATTTCAATGGATAAATTTTGCAAAGTAACAAAGTTTAGTAAAATTCCTTGTTTTTAATACTCATTTTTAAATTCCCTCTGATTTTCTAGTTTTCCCTATACAGTGGCAACTGTGAAGATTATTATTTGTGAGGAAGGTGGAATCATCGTCCACATTTTGGCAATTTAATTTACCCGGGGAAAATTGCCCATTTAACCCTCGTTTTTAATAACCCCCCCCCCCGGGCTGGGTTTTTTACAACCCTGGGATGAAGTGTTTTGAAAGGAATATTAAACGAAACACTCTGTGCGATCTGTGATCACACTTACCCACTTGTTTTTATTTCTTATTGATTTTGTATTTAATTTTAAATTTTTAATAAACAGTTTTTTATTACATTTGATGGTCATTTTAATTTATTTCTACTTTGTGATTCCTAACAGATGGATAGACAGATAAAATATGTAGGTACAGGTAATATGCAAGAATATTTTAATATTTGGTATAATTAACTATTATGGAAGAGGGAGGGTTGTATTTTTTTTCCCTTATAAAGGGGCAGTGGCCAAGAAAAGGTTGGGAACCCATGGTCTAGAACAGCCATACTCAAAATTTCGCGGGCCGCAAGCATATGTTTGTGAAGTTAGGCGGGCCGCAAAACACTTATATAATAACATAAAAGAAGATAATTAAAATATTAAGGTAATAAAAGCAAGTATAACAAAGAAAAATAATAAAGTTGATATAAATAATTGAAATTGATTATCGCAGAACAAATTCTACTAAAAAAAATTTAAAACCTCCAATTCCAAACAATATACTTCGAGGTGATATCTATTGAAATTGATATAGAAATATGCTTCGAAGTTTGTTGTTTAGAAATAGTGGTGTAAAACTTTTTTCTGCAATTTTGTCCGCGGCAATTAGAGTAAGTATTATTACGTTTTGATAAGCCTAAAACGGAATATATAGCGGTACAGGATTTCCATGTTCTAAAGAAAAAAAAAATCAGGAGATTTTCTTTAATAAGTCAGTCTTTTTTCGATGCAAAACGTTTTAAATGTAGAAATATATAGTACAAATTTAGTTAATAATGTTTCATAAGTGTTCAAGAATTAAATACATATACAGTACTATTGTAGAAATGTCATTTAAGATGTTTTAACATAACATTAAATTAAATGTTATAAGAAACAAGACATATTTTATATTTCCATGAAAATATATGAATAAACAACGGAGGTCTTAAAAACCTTTTATAAACATTACCATTAACTTTATAAATATAGATTAATACTTATATGTCTTGGGTCGCACATTAAAAGTCGTCGGGCCACATGCCGCCCGCAGGCCGCATGTTGTGTATGGCTGGTCTAGAAGAACTGAATCGCGTATGTATAGCGAAGTTCAATAATGTGGGTTACAAAAATTTAAACAACAGCTTCTAATAAGAGCATACTCCAAGGGCCTATGTTACTATACCAATATATAAAGGTACTCTAGTTAAAACAATAGTATATTAAAATCAATTTAGTCAAATAAACCAAAAAAAAAAACTGATTTCAATTCAGATAAGCCTAGGAAATTACAGTAAAAAATTAGGTATAATTTTCAAGATGAAGATTGACTGCTTATAAAAGAGCATCTTAAAGAAAACTATTTTGACCTTTATACCTATTAAATATGTATTAGTATACCCTCAACTTACGTTGGTTATTTTTCGTTTTTCTATTCAACATAAAAAATCATTTCAAACATTTTTCAAATCTTTTTTTTTAAATTTATTTCGTATTTAATTAAATATTTTATAAGCCAAATATACTTGAAGTCCACATATTTCATCTAACAGCTCTTTCTGGCAATAAAACTGTTTAACAACAGGAAACATAATTTATAGGAATTCACTGAAAATTAAGGAATATCGAAAGACGTTTTCGTCAGAATCGCAAACCGAAATTGCCACACATGACACACCAGCAGAATTTTTAATCATGTATGCATTTTTCTCTCCATAAAATGTTCGTTAAACATAATACTTAAGGTAAGAAGAAAAATATTTGTGTTAAATGCTTAAAATATATCCTTAAATCTACGAGTAATAAAACAAAATTTTTACAACAATCTTTACATATTTCAAATTTTCTTTTCAGAAGCATTTTTGAGGGACTCTGTTAATATTATTTTTACATACTTTAATGAAATTTGAAAATATTTTGGATTTATTTATTGGAAAATTTAGATTTTAAGAAAATATTTTAATCCTTTTTTATTCCTCAAATTTTTGTAAATGTTTAAGGCCTCGAATTACGGGATTTGTTTACATTTTCAGATACTTTTCATCTTTATGCAATTTTGATTATAAAACTAAAATATTTATCAATGTAAAATGATGCTTTTCAAAGGATTACCTTCATATGAAATACATTATTACAAATAAATAAAATCACTTCCAATTTATCTAAAATAAACATAAGTATATTTTGTTTTCATGATTTAAAAAAAAAAAAAAAAAAAAAAAAAAAAAAAAAAAAAAGGAATACTCAAAATTTACAAACTTTGAAATACTTAATATCACTTTGTTTTTGTATGACTTCAATAAATCTAAAAGAAGTCCGAATCAATTTTGAGTTGATGACCTCCAGGGTCAACCCCAGTCTCTGATTTTTTTGACGCATGTAACGAAACTAATAAAGCCCGCTTGCTTTAATATCTTTCCCATTGAGGACGAAGGCGAGGAGATTTATTCCCTCTGTGACACCCCTTTTGATATCTACACTCTCAAAAAAAAGACGAATGTTTTCTAATTAACGTACAGATGTAACGTATAGATGTGAAATGACACCTTTTAATATGATTTATATTTATTTAAATATTAGTTTTTGAATGTAATGAGCATAAAAATGTCTTCAATATATTAAAAATTATTTGTAATTGTTTTAATCTAAAAATTACAAATGAAATCTATAATTCGAAGTATTTTAAAAGGTAGCATTTGACACCGGTATAAATAATTAATATTTATATAAAAAGCACAAATAAATGTACAAGAATTACATTCAGGTGCATACATATGAATTAAAATTATTTGAAATACATCAAAATATCTTAAAATACATTATAAAAACCCAGAACGTTTTCAGTCATCACAAAACCGTCATCAGCAGGATTTAAATATTTTTTTTCCCGAGCTTATTCGAGAATTGGTCAGAAGAAAATCATTATAATTTAAAGGTTGTACGTCAAATGAGATGCCTTATAAATTTATTCAAATTTTCAACAAAACGAGCTTTCATTTATTATGCAGCAAATTTCTCCATACTCCATGGATATGGTACGATAGTGCAATGTTACAATCTGTATCTTTATTAGCAATTATTTCAATTGATTCTCTTATAATGGCTTCCTAGTAATATAATTATCGATTTATTAAAATCTTCTTTTATTGGCTGAGTTTGAGCTAATCTTGATAATGCAGTATGGAGTCTATTTAATTGAATATTCATACTATATACACCACAATAATAATAAAAATCATTAAGAGAATCAATTGAAATAATTGCTAATAAAGATACAGCTTGTAATGATGCACTATCGTACGATATCTATGGAGTATGGAGAAATTTGCTGCATCTATATATATAAAAGAAAGTCTGAATTTCGTATTAATCAACGCGTAGCCAAAACTACTGAACCTAAAATTTTGAAAATTGGGGTAAAAATACTTCTTATGACATAGAGTGCCGCTAAGAAAGGATTTCCAAAAATTCCACCCCTGAGGTGGGTAAAAAAAAGAACGAACTTTTAAAAAATTCCTTAAAAATCTGATTTTATAGTTATTTTTCAACTGATAACATATTTTAGTGTATTTTTGCATGCTGAATCGAATGGCATTAACCAAATTCCTTTAAGTCTAATAGTTTGTGAGATATTTCATATTTTTCTAATTTAGCTGTGTTTTTGGCGCCAAAACCTCGAAATATCTAACATCACAAGTGATAATTCATCTATGTTCATTCATATTGTACATCTGTTACTGTAGCAACGGAGGAAATTCAAATTAAAGCCTTTTGTTAATGCCTTTGGTTAAAGAATTAAAATGGCTGTATGAGTTTCAAATAAGTAAATAAATACAAACGCCTCTAAAAAATAGAAAAAAAATATTGATTTTATTTAAAATACAACAAAACGATCCACTGAGAAATTAACATTATGAAATGAAAATATTTAAAAATGAAAGCAATGTTTGTACGATTTAGAAAAATTTTTGGTTCTTACATCCGGGCAATGTCAGATGCAAGACAATGACACTAATTACAGTAAACCTTATTTTTTGTCCATTTGATAGTTTATTTATTATAGTTTTAAATTTATTGGCGATCTATCTCAAGGTCCGGATAATGGATAAGTATAACTTTTTTCAATGAAAGAAATTGGAATTGAAATAATACATCACATTATCGTTTGCCCCTATATAAGAAGAAAAAATGGGTATTTTTATGTCAGCCGTGTGTAAATCTCGCCATTAGCATTTTAAAAATTGCAAATAGCAGTAATTACTTTTGCGTATGTAAATTAAAAACAGTTCTTTGTTTTAAGTTATGGTATTATTTCCTATTATTGTTTTACTTTTCAGTTTTTTCAACGAAATCAGCGTAAAGCATGCATTTCAAATGAAATGATTGAAATGCCTTTATTTTGATTGAAAATAATAAAATAAGAATAAGGTATCGAAACAATTTTTGTTGATTTATTACTTGCGCCCGCTAACATAAAAGTATCACAAAAGCCATATATTCACCTTTTTGGGGGTAGTTGTTCATGGGATTCCTGGTTAATCTTCCGTAATCGGATTCCTATCCAATCGGTGTATTAGCTACAATGTTGAAAGCATCGTTTATGTATGAAGCGAAAACTTCACGATGAATTCTATTACAGAAAAACGTATGATAATCATCTACTACTTATTTAAAACGGAAATTAGCATTTCATTCCGATTGTTTATAATATTTTGATAGGATATGTCACTATTAGTTACGTAATGTTTTTGGAACGGTTTTTGTATATACACAGTGTTCTATGTTGCTTAGTTATAGATATAAAGGAAAAAGTTTAAAAATGAAGTGAACCTGATTATTAAGTTTAGCCTTTTAAAAAATTCTATTGAACAGATTTTGATCGAAGTGGTACTGTTCCATAACTTTTCAGGAATGGTTTTAGTATGTAACATTTCATTTTATGTTGCTTAGTTATACAGCTATTGGAAAGTTATAGAGAAAGGTGAACGCAATTATGAAAGATAAGTGTACTGTAATTATATAAAATGCAGTTTTGTCTTTCCTTTCACCCGTTCATAATTTGAGTTTTGGTGGATGTATATTGATGGGACTTAACACTGTTAGTTAGATAATTTTTTGTGGATAGTTGGTTCTTGAATGATTGATACTTCTTGCATGGATGGTACTTCTCTGTAGCGAAGTTTACTTCTTGGTTATCGTTTTTTCTAAAGTACAACCCTGACAACAAATCAGATTGCAGAAAATCACATTACATGGGAAAGTTCCAAAACTAGATGAACCCGATTGTGAAAGATTATCTTTTATTTAAAGTTCTACTGAAAGTATTTTAATTGGAGTTGCACAGTTAGGTAATGTTTCAGGGATTGTTCCAATATTGAACATATCATTCTACATTTTTAATTATGGAGCTATGAGGAAATTCCTCAGTGGGTTAGTTGTAAAAAAAGTAGGATAAAATCTACAGGAAGAGGGTATATATTAGAGAGTATATATGTTTTAGCTATGGAGGGTGTGCAGAGTTTCTAAAAAAATCCAGAAGGTCTAAGGGTATAGCCTACGCTACATTTCTAAAAAAAATTCACAATCACGTTAATGCAATTATGAAAGATATATTTAACGATCTACTCCACATATAAAATACAAATAGCAATTTCGGTCCGACCATTTATAATTTGAGTTCTTTTGAATGGAATTTGAGAAGATTTGCATTGTTAGATAAATTTTAGAAAGGATTTCGTATATAACATATGTCATTCTACGTTGCTTAGTTATTGAATTATGTGCGAAAGTTCTTTAATCAGTGGGCTCTATTTTGAAAGATTAGCCTTTTAAAAATGATCTACTGAGTTGATTTCGATGGAATTAGTATTGGTTGTTACATAATTTTTCAGGAAAGGCTTTAGTATATTGCACATATTGTTCTAGATTGATTTGCTATAGAATTATAGGTGAATGTTCTATAATCTGGTGAACTCGATTATGAAAAATTAGTCTTATTAGAAGGTTCTACTGGACGGATTTTGATAAGATTTGCATTTTTAAATTTTCAGGGATGATTTTAATATGTTACATATTTTTCTTCCGTTCTTTTCCATATTCAATTGTAAATAATCAACTAAAAAATTTGCTTCTTAACAGGCGAAATTTTGTCTGAGACATTAGAAGATATAAAACATTAATGGCGCTCATATTGTTTTCAGCAATGCGGAATATCATTGGAGATAAATGTATATATTGCTATAAAACACAAGATCAAATACACCGATATATTTCGTTTGATTAAAGTATATTTTAGAGATACCGACCAGCGTAGCGGACGAAGGCTGCTAGTAATAAATAAAAGATCGTTTGGTTGAAAATTTAAATAACTTTATCTGGCATCTCGTCTGACGTACAACCTTTCAATTACAATGATTTTCTTCTAGACAATTCTGGAATAAGCGGGCTCTCATGTCAAGCACACAAGTCGTATGTTTGTTGTTCAATAAAAAAATAAATAAATAAATAAATTCTGGAATAAGCGCGAAGAAAATAATACTGTCAAACCTCGTTAACACGAAATCGCTTAACACGAAATTTCGCTTAACACGAAATAATATTGAGGTCCCGTCAGTTTAGTCTGAAAATCAATGTTAATTCATTCTTTTAACACGAAATAGAATTTCATAAAATTCCGCTTAAGGCGAAAATATTTTTTCGAGTGAAAAGTTTCTTAGGAGTAGTATTTTTTCTAACTGAGTGAAAATAAGTCCAGGCAGTGTGGTGAACCCAGAACATTTGGCCTTAATTTCCAATGCTTTCCCATTTGAGGCATCTGGACGACATACCAGTCAACACTGTATTTACTCAGAAACTATTTGGTAAAAGGAGTCTTTAATTTTTAACAGCTCGGCAGAATAAACCGACAGATAATGGAAAAGTTTCGTCCTATTAAAAGAAGCTACCATAGCAGTGAAAACTGTGCAAAGTTTCTTTATGAAACAAGAAAGTGCTTCTCGAGCTTTGGACAAATTTGATGATGTCCACACGTTCCTAAAAAGAAGTAATCTGCAAAAGTTAATAACGGACTTTTAAAAAAATGTTTAGCAGGTAAATAAATTAATTATTGCCTAAAAGGATGACCAATTTGTTTTATTTCTATATTAAATTTTCTATTTTTTGCTAATTTATGATTTTAAGAGCAGGGATATATTTGAAGGTTAATTTATTTCGGTTTTATATCTGTCATAGATGGCATATTTTGACGGTTAATACGAAATCTCAGATAACACGAAAAAAATTCACAGTCCTTTCAATTTCGTGTTAACGAGGTTGGACTGTAATATTTAAATCCGACGGATGACGCTCTTGTAATGACTGAAAGCATTCTCTGTTTTTTCAATGTATTTTAAGATATTTTGATGTATTTTAAATACTTTTAAATTACATGTATGGACCTGAAAGTAATTCTTGTACATTTATTTGTGGGTTTTATATGAAATTAATTATTTATCTCAAGGTGAATTGAGCACTGGAATTATAACTTTCATTTATTGGTAGAAATAATATTAAGGAAAATATAATGTTACCACGAACGAAAATATACAATAATCTTTCCGAGTTACCCAATATTCCAAAAGTGTCCTTTATTTTCAGAAACCTCAGAAACCAATATATTTCACAGATTTAAAGAAACATTTATAAAAACAATGTTTCGCTTGCATCCACCGAATACCAGAAATGTTTCCGAGTAGTTTTTGAAGTATATTAGTTAGTTTTGTTAATCCGAATATATATATCCTCCTGAGACCTGGCATCCATTTAAATGGATGTTTTGCTTTCTCCTTCTATTGCGTTAAATTTCATTGTAGAAATCTAAAACCAGTTGGTTTTGGTAATGTATGAATCAAAAATCAACATTCAGCTTTTGGATTTCGGCAACGGTAACTACTTTGTTTGCAAAATGGCGTAATAAATGAGTTAAGTTGGAATTCTACGTTCTGCTGGTAATTTTCGTTTTTAAGTTATTTTTATTTGTTTAAACTATTTTTATTTTGCAATTTTAAATCAGATGTTAATACTTGTCTTATGTTCTTTATAATAAATTCTATTCTTTCCCTTACTTTTCGCATATTTTAATGACTTTAAAGCGAGTTATGGCCTGAACATCCATTTAGATAGATGTGCTGTAAAACAAAATTAAAAAATCGAAATTTATTAGTTTCTTTAAAAACGTGATTTTTGATGCCTATTTGTTGAAAAAATCTCATATTTAAAAAAATTTATGCATTGCATGTTGATTGGGTCTCAGGAGGATATTTTTGAATGCTTTCAATTGTCAAGTAAACATTTTCATGTTCAACAAAGCTGTTTTACAGACAAACATAATAAATATACAGTATTAACATTAGAATCAGTATTATTTTGTTACTCTTACATGTATAAATTCAATTTCACTGTTAAAAAAATTTAATTGAGTATTAATAGTATCTTAAAAACCTATATTTCAATAATAATAATAAAAAAAGATAATTACCTTTTAAAAACTACTCGTAAATTTTCGTCAAATCAATGGTAGCGAAAAAAACTTTTTTTATAAATGGTTGTGTGAATTATTAAAGAAACTGGTTTCTGAGTTTTTATAGTATACGGAACTCTTTTCAAAAACATGAACAACTCGGAAGGGGTTATAACACATTTTCGTTCTATTTTAAATTATATTTTTCAAGATGAAAATATATTGGTCTTTTTTTAGAATGTAGCTCGAAATCAAATAAACAAATGCTGTTATTAATAACTATTCATTAACAAATTTTTAAGTGGAAATTACATTTTTCTGTGGTAAATTTTTTCTGGATTTGTATTTTGTTACCGATGAATATCAAATTTTACTACACTGTTTGATGGCTATTAAGAGAAGGATTTTTGTGATAGATAACGCCAAATGAAATTTAAAATTCTAGTTACTGAATCAAGGCTTATTACACCCTTAGGCAACAAGAAGTTTTCGTTTTGACCTTAACATTCTAATGCCCATAGTAGCATGTATGCGGTGTTGCCAGATTGGGGACTTTTTTAATTCAGATTATTTCACTGTCACCACTTTTTAAAAAGAAAAGTATAATTCGCCTTATTTTTCAGAATTTTTAATCTATTTTTAAATAGGACGAATATTTATATCTCAAAGAAACGTCGACAATTAACAATCTAATATTCTGGGAACGAAAATGTCGTCAATCTGGCAACACTGCATATATACTACCAACAGTGTTTCGAATTTCGTGGGTTTTTAATTCGCATATTCTAAATTTGCACCATAAATTAAAAATAGCAAGCAATGTTTGCTTTGTTTAGTAACAGATATTTTGTATTTAAATAAAGCGAAATTTGTTATTGAAATTTTCCAGTGGGAATTCAGAATCTCTGAACTATGGATTTCCTTTAACGCATTTTACCATGGGAATTATAATGTTATAAAGAACGAAAAATATTAATTTTTAATAAATGTGTAATGAATATAATAAAGAGGGTGGCATTTTAAATTCTGGCCTATAGTGATCTAATACATATAAACTGGCAAGATCTAATTCGCGCACTATCGTAAAAAATAAACTCTCTTATTATAATTTTCGAAGATTAAATTTCAAAAAGACCTTTGTTTTATTCACAAATATATAAATTTGTAAGCGAACGCATTTGACATGATTCTGGAATTCGAGATACTTTAGTGATTCTAGAGCATAATTTCTGAAACAAAAATAAGAATGATGTTTTAAAATAGCCATCCCTAAAAGTTATAAAGAAATTGTACTTTTCGATTGAACAATAAGAATTAAACCCCTTTTTTAATTAAATATACTACTTAAATGCGTGAATAACTGCATCATTGTTGACATGAAAGAAGCTATGATGTAGATTGCCATTTTTAAATGTTATAATTTCTCAATATCATTTCTCAATATCGTATATTTTGATTAAACAAAGATAACTAAAATCTTTTTTTTTCATTAAATATATTATTTCAATAAGTGTATAACTATGTTACGCTTCAAATGAAAGAAGCTATGAAATAAATTAAAATCATAGATTTTTCAAAAGCAATCATTTTTTAAAATAAGCGGTCAAGTGCGAGTATTACTCGCGCACAGAGGGTTCCGTAGAATAAATATATGAATTCGTAATTGTATTATATATGTATATATATATATATATATATATATATATATAAAACGTTGCCAAAAGAATCCTAAGACTATACAACGTAGGGTTGGGTATAACTGTATATATTAGAAAAGTGTAAATATTATACCATGAAAGTTCAAAAAGATATGGAACCTAAACAATATCAAATATAGCTATTCGTATAACTCTTTTTTTAATATTATCCTAATCTGTTTATGATGAACTTAATCTGGTATTGACAACAAAAGCAGTGCATAGTTAAACTTCATTTGGCATTTCATAAAATTAAATTCAGCGTAGTAATAACCTTTATTACTACAGTGTAGCTAAAACAAAACCTTTGTTCAAAGTTTAAATTTGGCATTGTGCTAAGCGAAATCGAAAGCGCGCTTTGAAAGGAGGTCTCAAAATTGCAACGCCGCCTTGGTCAGCGCCGCGTTTTTCCAGATAGTTTTTTAATTAACTTTTATAGTCACTCGAGGCGTATTGAGAGATACACTCAATGCAAACTATCGCGAATCCCACAGTATTTATGCGATTCATTGTAATTACACTTTCCGAGGGCAGCGCCCTTAAAAAAAGGACACCTAATTTTAATTCCAAAACAGACAAACGGCACCAAGAATATTTAATTAAAATTTTCCTTTTATCATGTACGTGAAAATAAGCAAGTTCGCATTTTCTAATAAATTCGTTCATAAATTCTGGTGTCAGTTCATTATTTCCTAAGTTTATAAATAGAATTACTCCGCGCCAAAATGTGTTAAGTGGTCGTATGACTTTTAAAGCTTCAAAATTTAAGATATTTTAATTTTTTTAGATGTTAAACTCCTACCTTTTATGAATATTTTGTTATAATTGTTTCCTTGAAACTCCCATTAGCACAAAGTTATGGCTTTTAGAATTATACCCGCTCAATAACTGAAGGGACGTTTCCGAAACTTTGAAGTCATTTTTCTCCAAATGGCGTTTTTGGGGCATAACGCGCAGGATACCTCAAAAACTTCTGAATATTTTTTCATGAAATTTTCAAAACATATATTTCATGTTTGTCTACATAAATTGAACCTAAAATTTCCTTTTTATTGTTCAAAAAAATATTTTTTTAGCTGATTTTACTGTTGGAATTTTCAAAATTTTGTATTAGCTAAATGCAACATCGCATTAAAAATATAAAAATACTTTAAATACAAATTTATTTAAGTTCAGGGAAATTGTTACAATCTGAAGTATAAGTAAGCACCAACATTTTTATTCTAGTTGCAATATTTATTTTGTAATCCTGCGCGTAAACTGTTATGACAATTTTTTGTTCGACAAATGTCTAACAGTTTCGAGCCCCCTATAAATACTAATTCTGTATCTTGCAATTTTTTAAATACATGAAAGGAAAGAACATACATATATCTTTCATCCCAATTAAAATTGTGTTTTAAAATCATATACATTTTAAGACATTAAATGTTGAAAATGGTCTTTTTATTTTTCATTTTTTCCATTTTTTAGGTTCCCGAGACCCCTTAAATTAGTATGTTTTTAGCAATTTGACGTTTATTGCTTTTATACTGTTACTGGACATTACATTACACATATATATCATTAAAAGTTGTTAACTAGGCATAGAGTACGCCGCTCCTGGCCTTTTGTATGCCCAAACTGGCAGTATCTTTAAAGGTTAATATCTCGGCTAATTACCCAGGATTTTTTTCGAAAATCATTATCAACAATGCTTTTATACCTCTGCAACGATAGGTATATACACCGATGCTCAACAATTTTTCTGAATACCCGCAAATCGAAATTTGTGTATAACAGAAAAATGCTAATTTCTCAAAAACTATGTGACCTAGGTTAATCGCTATAATTTTCCGGCAAGTTTTATATTAACGTCTACTACCTCTAATTTTTTCATAATTTTAGTTTCAGTAGATTCGGAATTAGATTGGGGGGGGGGGGAGGATATATTTTTGCGCTACATTTTCGACAATATCTTTGAAAATGTAATACCTAAAATTAAAAGGAATGTATTTTTGAGTTCAGCGTTACGAAAGCTTTCACAGGATACCCAACATGATATACAAAGAAAAGATTTTTTTTTCAAGTAGCATAATTAGCCCCTCTACATTTTTACTAAATATATTTATGATTGTTTATTAATCTGGAAATATGTGGGACAATGGTCTTTATTACTTCCCCGAATTTGAACTTTCCACGTTCCATAGTTTACGAGTAAAATGGCTGTGACAGACAGACAGACAGACAGACGGACAGACACAGGGGTGATCTTATAATGGTTCCGTTTTTACTTTTCAAGTACGGAACCCTAAAAATGATTCAAAAGCCCATATAAATCGTAATCGACTGGTTTTCTCTTTTTATCACGGTTAATTTTTAAAGTGTTGATAATTATAACTTATATTGTTATGTATAATAATATAATAATTATTATAATTCAATAACGATTCAGTAGATCAGAAATGCAAGTTCTCGTGGTTTGAAAAAAAAAGTGTTTAGGCACTCCAAAAAATTTGGTCAAAAAACATAAAATGTAGAGGAATCAAAATGCATCTGTGATTGGAAGATATTTATTTGAAGATTTTTTCCTTTTGTGGCTTGAGATTTTCCGCAAATGTTTTGTTCGATTTAAGAATTTTTCCTGTTTTTTTTTTTTTTTTTTTTTTTTTAAAGGACATACGTAAAAATTAAATTTTTAATACGAAAAAAATACATTTGAAAATACGTAAGCACAGTTGCTGGAACAGTCCATTGATTCATAAAAAAGCAGCTTTAGAGTCGAAGATTTCAAGTGAATTTTAAGTTAGATTGGATATTTTGTACATTTGTTTGAAAATGGGTAAAACAAAACACAGCTTTTTGTATTATAACGAAATACAATGAAGAGAAAAAGTAGTTCAATACGAGAATTTCTTAGGAGTTTGTTGGTCACCTTGCCGTGTGTTGCCTGCATTTGTTATCATACCACTTTCAATCTTCAGTAAATATTTTTAGACTGTCACATGAATTGTATATATCATTGGGATTTACTGTAAGATGTTCTCTGTTTAAAACTGTGTATGTAGCATTTATAATTTGTTTACAGGGACTCAAACTAGAATTCCGTTATGTAATGGTTATATTATTATCTATAGTGGACAATTCATTTCATTATACATGATGTCAGAATACTTCAAATATAATGAGATTGGTATGCGTTACTCAGTTGTTCTACATGCTTTCTGTAAAGTATGGAGTGCGTAGCATTTATCGTTCTTTTACAGGTACACGCTAAAGAATCTGTCTAATTTACTGTCTGTGAGCGATAATTGCTAGAAATGGTTTTGAGTTGTTGTATGAGTTATGTCAAACACATGAACATAAAATTACTTTTAAACGTTACCGTCCCTGGGCATGAATGTCTTAGAGTGTGTTTTGATGGTGTTATGCATTATCCAGCTTAAATGTGTTTTATTATACTAAGAAATAATTGTAGAATGAATATTCCAGGAACTTTGAATGTTAATATCGTGTGATTCGATAATTTTAATTATATCTTCTTCTAGCTAAAGCATATTTTGTAGCATAATATAAGATATGATTGAAAACATGTATATAAAATAATGACTTGCATAAAATACTATGAATAACTTATGGGCTATCTGCAGTAATTCATAAATTCGGTTTACACTAGCGTTGTGTGGTTTTTCAATTCTTTAATAAGATATTTTCTTTCACCGAATTAAATGTGTAGTTTCTTTACATTATTGTGCAAGTGTTAAAAAATGTTTCTTGACGTACAATTTCTAATTCTTGTTTTAATATGCGGAAAAGTATCAGGGTCCATAAGCCGCGTTTATTGGCCCATGAAATATGACTAAAATTCGAGTATGTTATACTGACTTAACTATATCACTTTTTAATATTAGAATGTATATATTGTACGATTTTAACAATAGTTTTTGTATTTTGTTCGCATTTATATGACATACACCTGCTTAAACTTCGTATAATTCGTAGTTTTGATGAAAAATACGCAATTTCTGCTATTTTAACCATCAATTCACTCTCTATTTTTAATATTTTACCATGAGCGAAGCTTTGCAACCTTTTTATTTTAACATATATTGTACATTTTTATGTGTTTTATATATATGTCAAGAAGAATGTGTTGCACGATTGCGCTCATAAAATTAATTGAGGTAAAAATAGCAGAAATTGCATATTTTTCATCAAAACTACAAATTATACTAATTTTGAGCTTGTGTAAGTAGTATAAATCCGAACAAAATACAAAAACTATTGTTAAAATCGTACAATATATATCTTCTAATATTATAAAGAAAAAAAATTACGTCAGTATAACATAATCGAATTTTATTCTATTTCATGGGCCAAAAACACAGCTTATGAACACTGATCCTTTTACATAAGTAAATTATGGAGGAAATAGCGTAACGGCGGTGCATTTTATTGTAATAAATTAGTTCATTAATCCTATTAAATCCATGAAATACAAAATTTGAAAAGAAAATATCATAATAATTATATACATACATCTCTAATAGCATGTTATTAAATTTAAATTTGAGAAATGCTGTTTAAATAAATATTCTAACCATGCGAAGGAATTAGTAAACAAATATACATTAATGAATCCAAAATTTTAAATACCAAGGTACTTAAATATTTTAAATATAACTATATGAATGTCACGTTCCCAAAAAGAACTTATTTTTCGATTAATATAGGGCGTGAGGATCTAATCTAACATTTTGTAGCAGTATATTTCGATCTCTTTATATTTACGTGATTCGTTGCTTAATAGAGAAATATTAGAATTATTTTTCTAAAAGAACATGTTTACAAAATCAATTTGATACATGTTTTTATGTGTCATATTTGTTATATTTTAAGTAATATATTTTTTAATGCCACATAAGTGTAACATATACATGTTTATTTATTTATTTGTCTTTATTTTTTGAGAAGTTGTAAGTTTGTGTAAAAATAATAATTTTTTCCACCTTTTTATCCTCTATTTATCTATATTATAACAATTTAATTTTTGAATTCATTAGTATGTTTGAAAAAAATCAGATATATACAGTTAATCAATATTTTCTCATAAGTATGTAATAAGAAGATTAGAAATATTACTTTTCAAGTATTAATACTCATTCAGAGTATGTATACAAACTGCTTTCATATGATATTTAGACTACTACACATCTACTACCTTGTCTAACTCTAATAACTAACTTGCCAAAGTTTTTAATCAGATAATTTAAATCAGTGATCGTGATTTAATCAACTGATTAAAAAAATCGATTAAAATAATAAATTTTCTAAAGGTTTAAAATGACATAAAGAAATATTAAAATCTAAAGCGAACATTATTTGAAAGGTTTTTATATGTATTCTGCCTTATAAATAAACTTTAGTGGCCTTAGAAATAATTGTTTAATAATTATTAATTTTAATCATTTTTATAAAATTGATGTTAAATGCAGTTATAAATAATTTTAATAAATGTAAATATCGGTATTTTATAATATAGTTTTAGATAACTAGTGGTTTCTGCCCCCCTACGAGCAACACTCGCCAAGCTCCATCCACTCACCGCAGACTCTAAAAACACGCTAATTTGATATGCTTTGAAAATATTACGAAAGATTAACCCGTAACTAGAGACATGAATTTCCTTACGTGGTCAGAGACATGGAGTCAAAATGACTCCCTAGTGTTATTTTTCTTTTTTGTCTTTTGTAAACATCATTGGAATTTATTTTGGAAACGCAATATAGTCTCGAAATCATTTAATTACCAAAATATTAAAAATAATTTTATGAAAACTGTCAAATGTTATAACATTAATTGTTGGAAAGATAATATAAGAAAAACCTAAACAACCTTTTAATGAGTACTTACTTCGTTTAGATATCATTGGATGACACTAACGTTAATAAATGTTAGAATTAAACAAAAAAAAAAATTAAGAATACAATATTTAAAAATACTACCTTAAGAATATTTCTTTATTCTTTTTGCTTTTTACATCATTCAAATGCAGCTGGGGCATACGACAACAGAACATTGTCCACATACTGAGTGTTTACAAGAATCGCATAGAGTGGATGTTTTCCTTTTCAACTTTTTAGGGCAAATGGTACAATATTTTCTAGTAGGTAATTTTCCACTGCTATCTGCTTGTACTTTTTCTTCTTCTTTACCATATATATTCGCATTTGAAAATCTCACTTCCTGTCGAAGACGGTATTTGTTAATTTCAATTCTATCTCTTCACTGGCAAGTTGCTCTGCGAGGTTCTTTATAAAATTTAGCCTTGACTCTTTTCTATAGTCTCTTGTGGCCTGGTTAACTGAACTTATATCCATAAGGCGAAAAAATATAGCCATTGGCCACCTTCTGGTTCTCCGACCAGTACAATATATGACCCATTTTTCATCAAAGGCATCAACACCGGATTTGGTATTATTATAAAAATGATAATTTCTAGCTAATTCATGTCTGTATCTTGGGATATTGATGTGTGCGTAGACGACACTAGCAATACAGCTTTGCCTTTTTCAGGAACATATAATACCAAAATTAAATCCTTCGAAAAGCCATAAATTGAACTCTCGACTATTCTGCTTCTGTTTGCAAGGAATTCTGTAGATATTTCTGTTTTATTATTTATTTATTTATTTATTTATTTTAATGCTCCAACATAGGTTGAATTTTTTTTCTTCAAAACTTTTACAAGCTCAACTGATGAAAACAAGTTGTCTGCTGTTATATTCCTGTTTGTGTCTGCAATACAAGCAGACAAGCGTACAACTGTCTGCGTTGGTTTTTGCAACATTTTATCTTCTTCTGAAAGTGACACACAATCAGAATTATTATCAGAATATATATATAGTCATTGAAGAACTAATTGTTTCTGGCATCAGTTAAAGCCATTAATTTCAGTCCATATTTACATGGCTTATTAGGCATGTACAATGAAAACAGTACATCTTGAATTTACTCCTTCCTCTAAAGCTAACAAACATCTCATCGATACATGCTAAAGTGCCAATACTGTAAGCTGACTGAGAGTTTGTGACTAATTTTTCGAAAATCTCTGATATTAAGGCCACTGGATTTTCCCTTAACTTCCTCTTCTCTCATATTTGGGTCATGAAACCTCAAGCATTGGAGTAGAACTGCAATGCGTTTCACGTTCATGATACACTGTAAAATGTCTCTCCCCGTGCCATCTGTTGCAAACAGCGAACTGGGAACCTCATGGTTTGATTTAAAAGCAGCTGGGTAAAACAGTAGACCCATAAAGCTGCATAATTCCAATATACCCAAATAACATAAGTCTGAGTTTACTTGATCTTTAAAATTTTTGCCAAATTTGAGCAAGTTTAAGATTAACATATTTCACAATCATAAGCAAAATGTCGGTCGAGAAAATGTAGATCCAGGCTTCATTTTCAGTCAACTCTATCCATCAAAAATTAGGACGAATTCCGGGCAGCTTCAAAGCAATATTGTGCTGAGGTGTCCGGGAATGCGAACTCACTAACGGCTTCTTGGGTCACTTGAATCTATTTTTTCCTTTCCCATAGAAATAATTTTCCATGTCAACCATGTCGTCTTCCTCTTCTGAATTTACGTCCGAATTTTCTTCACTTTCTTGTTCGCTTCCTTCTTCATGATCACTAATAACTGTATCTGCATTGCTTAATATGAGAGTCATCTTACGACACTTCGCATTATTCAAGCCATTGCATTTTTGCTTTTTCAAAATCTGGATCACATGGCCAAATTTTTTTCCTAGAAGGTCCTGGTTGAATATTATCCATTTCCTTTAAACAACAATATATTATTCTAGACAAAGGAAGTGGATTGCAATGCTAAATACGCAGAAAATAACTGGTGCGTTATATATTTTTTCAGTCACAGTTTCAGAGACGTAGAGTCAATCAGACTTCATAAATAGGAGCAAAAACTTTGAAAAAGACTAACTCGGATATAGCCGTGTCTTCAAACTTGGACTTCTACAAACATACTGATAAAATATCTACTTGAAGGTACTGAGGAGATGATTGTATTCAAGGACAAAAACCACATGATAATAAGAGCCTATGAACAAATCGGAGTCTTCTGGACTCCCATCTTCAGTTACGGTTAATGCTCTTCCCCATGCAGACATTCAAAATCAGTTTGACTCCATGACACATCGTATAGCAACACTTTCTGCAGCGCTTGATGGTTACACCAAATACTGAATTCGGACACTTAATGTTGTTTTTACTTTGAAAATGTAAGTTTGTGCCAATACCAGTCGTTTATGTATTAAAAATCATTTAATTCTGATGATTCTTTCATTGTGTTGTAATTTTCACAAACATGAGTGTATAATCCGATAAATAAACATGTAAAATGGAATGTGTTCCAAATAAATGTATTATACGATAAACATATATATTCCAAGAAATGTTACTATTCTAATCTATTTACTAAGATCAACTTTTTGAAATTAAAATCTAAAAATCTTAGTTCCTCAGAACTCAGTGAAAAAACATTATTTTTATTATTATCATTCATAAAAAGCTTTTAATCAAGAAGAAACTTAGATTTGAAATCGCTTGTGTAAATCGAAATTAAGTATAAATTTACGCAAGCATTATAGTAATAAATATACTTATATAGTTTCATAAGAATACAAGATGAAGACTTTTTACACTTTTTAGTAAAATTATGCAACTACATTCAATCTAATGGAAAATATTTTTAGGCATCATAATCACCATAAATATAACTTATTATTGGTATCTAAATTAAAAAATCACAGGCGAAAACATATTTATCTCTCATTTGTCCCCTAATATTTCACAAAGAGAGCTATTTTAATATCATCTATTAGGATAGTAAAAAGTAAGATAATATGTAATAGGTAACAGATATTTAAAAATAGATTTGTATGTATCTATTTTAAATTATTTAAAAGTTTGAAAACTTTTCAAACTTTATTTGTAAAGGTTTACTAATCAAAAAAAACTTTTACCTAATGGCCAAACTTTCTAGTAAAAGTACCTGATGTAAAAATAATCAATGACTTTATTCTCATGGGCAAATGATCACAGCATTTTAAAAAGAATGATGAAACACCTAAAAGTTATTAGGAACTTTTAACCCCATTGTAAATGATGAAAGTGACACTGTGCGGGGTTGAAAGGGCATACATAAATAAAACAATTTTATGATTTTCTTCTTTTTATTTGCGATTACGTTATTCAAAAACAAAGGATAATAATGCACAAATAAAAATAAAATGTATTGCTGCATATGATAAAACAAAAGAACAAAAATAACCCGTTTAGGCCTACTTTGCATAAAACAACTTTAAATCAAAAATTTTAAGAAATATTTATCTCTACCTGCCTCACCACAGTTACGGATTTAGGTAACTTCATCACAATGCCATTAATACATTAATATTCATGTCATTCATGTCAATACTACCTGTAAATACAAAGTGGTTTTATTCTTTTTTTTTTTTTTTTTTTAAGTACTTTGAATTCATTCCGAGTGCTTTTCTGGAATTTGTGGATAAAGTGCGACAGGAATGTCACCCTAATTATGAGATGGGGCGGTTCCAAGCATGAACTCGTTATAACTCTTCCTTGGGAAAACGAATACTGTTGAACACAGTTACTTGATGCAGAAACAAAAGTGTAACAAGTTTACCACGTTCAGCATATGTTACGTGAGAAAATTACTTTCACCATGTCCTCTACTATATTAGGTGGCTTGCGCTCTGTCATTTAACCTGTTTCATCACAGTTATATATTATATTCCGTGTGAATTAGCGATGCATAACTGACTAAAGGTTTTTAAAAAATATCAATATTAGTTTTGTAGAAACTTTTACTTCTTCTAAACTAATGGCTATTGGTTTTCTCAAGAAAAAGTCATGATTTTCGTTGATTAAAATTTTGGAAGCAATCAATTACAGCTTGCTTGTTTATTTGCCTAAACAGGGACGTATTAGGAGAATTCAAAAAAAAAATTGAATACTCATATGCACAATTGTCAAACCACAGTTCACATTAGATGCTTGGAGCAAATAAGAAGTTAAATCTTTTTATTGAGCTTCAATAAAAAGTTTTCTATTGTCAAATGGGTGTATTGAAATTTATCTGCTTGTGCATTCTTAAATTTTAGAACAATTCTTTCTAAACAGAACTTTGCAATGCCGTAGGCTTTAGCTGCTGATCTTACAAACACTCCCTTTTCCTCTACTGCAGATACAGTATCAATCATTTCTTCTTCAGAAATTCTATTTTTCTCAATTTTTCTTTTATATTTTCGAAGCATATTGACTTTTTGATGATTTTTGGAAAAGAAAAAATATATAAATTGTAGGTATATGTTATTGTAATATTTGCGCATTTTTGTCCTACATAATAATGCATTCATCCTTCTTACATAAAAAACTAAAAACCATAACTTAAATTTTACGAAACGTAAATAATATTTTGTTGAAATAATTATAAACAACGAGGGGTTGAAAGGGACATGTCCCTTTACAACCTCATACCCACCTAGCGAAATTAAAAATACATTTATGCATGGCAGTATTTTAGCTAATAAAATATACTAGTATACGCATAAACTGCATAATTTACAGTGCTAAATTTATTTTTTAGAGAAAAAAACGAAAAGCATGATCAAAATTTACTTTTTCATACCAAAAACAGGTTTTGCTTTCACCGCCTATAACACTACAATTACTGACGTTAGTTATAAGGATTATTAAGGCAGAACAAATATTGAAATCGATTGAGCCAAAGTTTAAAATTTCTACATTTTATTTTCTTCCTGAAATTTTGACGAGCCGTTAATTCCCAAATTGGCTCAGCCGAACTCAGCGATCTGATTGTTCGTTAATATTAATATTTTTGATTACTTTACTGTGATTTTGATCAAATTTAACAAATTAAATCAATTTTAGTCATTATAATTGCATTCTGTTTTACATTACACTACTTCATAAAAAAATAAATATAATTTTCTACTGTAAAATATCAGTTTTAGCCAATCAGATTGCTGAGCTCGGCTGAGCCAATTTGGGAATTAACGGCTCGTGAAATTTTGAGTGTCCGTTTCATCCCCAGCCTCCCCACACTGGATGCCAGTTTCTCTTGGCATTTTTTCTACAAATCCAATTTTACTTTTGGATGTATGACTGTTCGTGTTATCCTGGTGGAACTCAGCATTTTTAACTCCCGTAGGATAAGGATTTGAAATTCTTCTTTAAAATTAGGATTTAGGACATTGTTTTGGTAGTAGTAAATAGAGTTAATTTCGAGATTTTCTCAACTATTCTAATCTTTAATTTTCCGTTATAGAACATTCCAGCAATCACCATAAATGCTTTAGGGAAACATTCTTTCCAGTGTTTGAACCAAAGTTGTATGTCTTTTCGGCCTCTTCTCTGGCAATAAATCGATATTTTTTTTAGTTACAGTCATTTAGATAAATTCACGCTTCATCAATTGTGACAATTGTCAGATGCTAAATGATTTTCATATAAATTTTCCTAATAAATTTCATCAAAAAGAGTAAGTATATAATTTTCAAGCCACTAGCTTCCCTCGCCTGCCATTTCAATTTTCAGACGATATTTTTTCATTGCAACCAATATTTCTGTTATCTACCTTATTAAAATCTGTGCGCGTATTTTTGTAATTTTATAAACTCGGAAACCACAGGGCGCAGAGCTACGAGATTTGGCATGGAGGTTGCTGGTAGGTGGCCCATGAACGATTGGGGCAAAAATTTCGAATATTTTAAATAGATTTTTATCTTTGACGAATTTTTGCCTTTTTTATGTTCAACCCGTAATTGTGCGATTTCTAACCAGCTCTAATTGTTTACTGCAATGTGAGGTACACATATTACGTACGCCACTCTGCAATACTAAGAAGCTGTAGCGAGTTTTACGATAATTCCTCACATGCAAATAATTACAGATTATTTAATTGTGTTTAATTATTACATTTTTTAAAAAATAAAGAAAAACATTTTATCACAAACATCAACAAACTTTTTATTCTATTTATAAACATATTACAAAGAAGTAGTTTTATCGTCTGCTGCCATAGCAACATGATAAATTTAATTTAATTTTTAAAAGATGCACAGTAGTGCAAAAATATTTTTCTAAATCGAATACTCATTTTTCTTTTTTATTTCGGTTTTAGAATTAAATTCATGAACTCCCGTGGGTAGACCGGATTAAACAGCTAGTCACTTAATTACATGTTGCCAGATTTTTAACCTGTTGTTTTTCGTTCTTTTTTAATTTAACATTAAAATTATTCCCAATATTTGAATACACCCTCTGAAAATTAAAAAAAAAAAATTAATGATAAGGTAAAAATTTCATTTCATTGTAAAATTATCAAGATTTTTCTTTGGCTTTTTTTTTTTTTTTTTTTTTTTTTTTTTTTTTTTTTTTACAGAATATTATGAAAGGAATTCTAATATACATTTCCTTCCATTTGAAAATGCAACAATTAATGCATATAATGCAACAACTAATGCATATAATTTTATATTTAAGATTTTACCGGTTACAGTCCTTTTATTTTCTCTTTCCTAATTTCGTCATTTAATTTCTTACGTAGTTAACTGTGCCTACAAAAATCAAACATACGTAAAAATTAATTAAGATTCTTAATTATTCAGTCTCTCACATACACACACAGAAAAAAGATTTTTTTTTGACAGAAGAATATATCTCGTTAAAAGTATACATCTAAAGCTTTTAAATTTGCCATAAAAAATAATTAACTTCTTAAAATGCGCACTCATAATTAAGAGATATTTTAATTAATGACTTTATTTTCAACATTTTTACAAACATATTTTATAACAAAAATATTTTATTTTATTTTATGTTATTTTATTTTATTTTTTGCTTTTACAAAAATATTTTGTATTTCTCAAAACATATACTTTTATTTTGTTGTTGTTTTCCTTTTTCAAAATAAAAACACTCTTTCTTTCACAAGCATAAACATTGTTTCAGGTTTTGAATATTTTAATATTAAATTAAAAGACAAATAACGTGGATGCGATAGTCTGTATTTATTACTAAATATGCATGTTAAAAAAATATGATTCGGAATTGAAATTAGAACAATACTTAATAAAAAGAAAAAAGTTATTTTAAAACCCATATTTATCTGAACATTTTAAAGAATTTCAATTAACTAATTATTTTTTATCATTATTGGATAACACTGATTTATCAGTGATGGAATAGTGTAGCAGCACAGAATAAACTGACACCGCAAAATTTTATTAGAACTATTCATCTAACTTCAGGACAGAATTTCTGAGATTTTTGAAGGCGAAGAATACTATAAAAATTTAGTTGTGACAATCGGTCAACTGCTGCGTCACTATTCCATTACTGATTTATACATATATTAAGAAATGAGCATACAAAAAGAATGTTAATTTTTCAATATACCCCAATTTACACGCTATTTCATCTTGTCATTATCCAAAGGCTTGTTCCTGAAATTTTATTTTTAAACATATAGTTTGTAGTTGCTAAAATATTTCAAGTTGTATTCGTCATCATATCGAAACCCTTAAGAATCAAAATAGTTAGATTTTTAAATTGTATTATTTCTTCGACGATACCTATAAGTTACATCCTTTCTTTATATAAAAAAAGTAACGCTTTGGAAATGGGCCAATGAAAATCTGCGTAGATACCGAGAAATACATGTGATTGGTCAGAGCTTTCTGACACTGTAAGAGGGTTGCCGAGGTTGGCGGCGGCTCTGTTGCCAAACGTCGCCAAGTTTGTCGCCAACTTGGTAATAAATCGCCAAATTTGGCTACCAAAATTAGTCGCCAAATGGGACGCCAATTTGGCGCTGTTTCCAGTATTTCGCCAAATTTCCATAGACTCCCATTGAAATCCAATAGAGTTTACTTGCTTGCAGAAAATCAACAAATTAAGATATTTCAATGCAACAAAAACTAATATTAGCTTATGAATAGAGCTTAGTTGAACTATTTACATTAATTTTACCCACAAACACTAACTATTTACAATATTCGTAACACTATATATATAGTTTTATATTTAATAATTCTTATAATTATGAAATTCTGTAAGCTCTAATGATTATGTGCTTGGAGATAAGGAAATAAAATTGTCAGGAGTTGGAAAGAAGCGCGATTTTATCAATTGAAATCTAAAATTTGAATGCATAGAAAATAAGGGATCGCGAAGCGATCTAGAATGGAAACGCGGAACAATTACGTCTGGGATTGGCTAGAAACTAGGAATTGCTTCGCGATACCAAATTGAATGAGCGTCCAATGGAATTGGAATGGGATGAACGTAGCGAGCAGGGGGGCTGAACCCCCCTAGTTGAGAAGAAAAATAACTGTGCTGTAAGAAGAAAAGCAGCAAAAATGCCCTTCTTTGTGCTTCCCAGCAGTATATGTAAATTGCAGTAAAACATAATTCCTGAGGCATATGTTGCATACAGCTGATGCTGTGTTATTTTTGTACTGTTCAACGCCCTTTCATCAATTTTGTGTAATAAACATTACAACACATTATGCCAAAATATGGGATATGATTTTGATAACTACTGCTAGTATTTTTCAAATTTATGCCAGCAAAATTTATTGATAGCTTTCTTGTTTTGTCAATTCTCTCTCGAACTTTTATTTCATAAAGACTTGAAATCACGGTTAAGGTTTTGTTCCGGGTTCTCATCTTGAACACTTCCTAAGTGTTACAGTACTTTTCTCATATATTTTTATGTTTTATGATTCATTTAAAAGCATTCCCATCTGCAATCTCTAGTTCATACGAAATACAGATTTTTTTTTAAAAAAAATCGAAATCTTTACAACAATTTTCATGTATTCTTACAAATATATTTAGATTTATTCACCTCATTTTAAATATCGGTAATTTAATAATAACATATATTTATGGAGTCATTTTTTGTGATTTTTATATAGTTAGCTAGAATTTCCTGTTATTTTGTATGTATGCCATATTGCATATATATTTAATTTACTTTCTGTCTATTTTTTTTCTTTTTAATTCTTCATTTCAACGAGTTTAACAAGTGAGATAATAAATTCAATAAGTCTAAAAAGTGACCCTTTAAATAATATTTCTTTTATATAATTCGCTATTTTTATTTGCATCACACAATTTTTGAAAAAAAAGTGCTATAAAATATGAAACGCTTAATTTTTTGTTCCTGTAAAACAATGGTAATTCCACTTTACTCACCCCTTCCACCCTTAGCCACTTCATCAATCATTTTGCACATTATTTTCATGAGCAAATGCAAATTCATTTCCTGAATTTTGCAGAAAGTAAATTTATATTTTATTCATACTTCAAGTCACACAATAATATTACTCTTATTTATTCTTTCTAAGTTCTATTTTATATGGTTTATTAAAAAGAACACGAATTTTTTTTACTCACATGTCAAAGGAAAAACATAATCCATCATATAAAAGTGAATGAAAAACGGATGAGCAAATCTTATGTTTTTTTGAAAAAAAAAAAAGTTATTCCTTAAAATTATTCCGTTATCTTGAAATGAGTTCGATTTTCTCTTTAAGAAATTCAAATGTTTCTGATATTCATACTGATTGATATGAGTGATTGATTCCCTTTGTTTTAATCAAATTGTCTGTATTTTAGATTTTCTCAAACTGTAATGCAAAGAAAAATGTTTTTCATAGTCATTGTCAAAATGCTTTTTTTCTTTTTCTCGAGAAACTTCAGTTGAAATGTTATCAATATAGAACCGTGACACAAAGTTATTTATTTAATGTATTGGAGAATAATGAAGTCTTATGAAAATAATTATATTTCTTTGAGTGGAAGGATATTTTTGCGTCAGCATGTTTAAAAATAACTTAAATAATTAAAGTATCTTGTGTTTTAAAACTTTAAAACAACTTAAGATTAAATAATAAAATTCCATGTAAACATGATGTATTTGAAAAATGCGATGAATGTCAATAATAAAAAATAGATAAATTTTCTCGGCTAGTTATTAGAGTCTTTCTGCATATAACCTCTATAGGTTTTACAGATTTCGACAAGCGAAATATTTTTATACATTTTAAATGTGATAATTTATTAGGTGTTTTTTTTATTTGGTTAACATAAAATAATGTTTTCATTAACATTAGTATTAAATAAATTCATTTCTATACTTTTCGAAAGAACCAAATTTTACAGTATTAATCAGAGATTAAGAATAATAACAGTATAATAAAAGAATAAAAGAATAACAATAGTGTTAATGACAGATTAAGATTGACAGTAATAAAAATGTTTGGGGAAATTTTAAAAAGGCTTCGTCTTCTACTATTTTAAGCAGAAGTTTATAAAATTTTGGAAATATTTGAGGGAGTTACCTGATTAACTACGGGTGGAAACAATATTAAATAATACTAACTTTCGTTGAACTTGCGTTTCTCGACCGATTACTTCAGGTCCGCTTCGTGAATGTGAAAATAAATTAATTTGAAACTGCAATATTTTTCGCTGTATAAATGTACTAAAATGTCGATTATGTAGCCATAAAATAAAACTTTT
Source organism: Maratus speciosus (assembly GCA_963932465.1). NCBI lineage: Eukaryota > Metazoa > Arthropoda > Arachnida > Araneae > Salticidae > Maratus > Maratus speciosus. The sequence continues at coordinate 103,367,738 of OZ010791.1, read as the reverse complement.
TCACCAACTCTAATAAAACATCTTTTAGGATTGAAATATATGCGAAATAAATTCTTTCTTGAGATATTCTACTTCTACAAAATGTTTTTATTCTTTAAGGCAATGGCTAATATACTTACAAACTTGAAGATTGAAGTAATAAAATGATCGAAACCAATTTACAAAGATTTGTATAAATTACTCAATTTCCTAGAAACTTAACGTATGTCCTTGATGTGATACATTTCTGAAATTATAAACAAAGTTACATTTACATCTTAAAAATTACTTTCTAATATTAATTGCCATTCTTTTTATGTTTTTCTCTTATATAGAATTTGCTAAAAGAATTGTAAACGTGTATGCGTATTTTTTCTATTTTTCAAGTTTAAATGTTACAGAATTAGTCTTTTAACACATCTTATCTAGTATTGGTAAGATTATTATTATATACAGGGTACAATATGTTATCTATCGCCGACCTTTAATTTCTCAACCGTTGGTCATGGACATATAGTTCCAATTACAAAAACGTTTCAAATGAGGTAAATATTCATGTTGTGGCATTATTTAAAGTAAAAAAAAAAAAAATCAATTTTCTAAAAATTACGAAATCTAACTTTTTATACGGTCCCCCAGTCCCTATAGTTACATTTAGTAAACTTTTACACATAACATAACCGATATAACACAAAAAGTTTGACATCTGTACTACAAGAATTGACGCTGTTATTAAATTTCAAAGTTTTAGATTCTTGCACATGATTTTGTCTTTAATTGAGGGATCAGTTAAAAGATGAATTAAAGAAATTCGAGATCAAAATCAGGGTACACTGCCATTTATCTAGTCCTTAATGAGTATGTTTTATTTTCCGGTTGTCGATTCTACCTACTTTGACGTTTGAATGTTGTTCGACCTATAAAAGTTAGCTCAAATTTTTAGATGAAATAACGCTCTTTGGTGATCCCCTATTTGGCGATACCGGCTAAAGGTGGTTTCACCGTAAAAAGGACATTACACCCTGATTTTGATCTCGAATTACTTTAATTCATCTTTTAACTGATCCCTCAATGAAAGACAAAGTCATGTGCAAAAACCTCCAACTTTGAAATTTAATAACTGTGTCAATTTTTGTAGCACCGCTGCCAAACTTTGTGTGTTATATCCCTTTAAGACCCGGAACATTTTCACATTTAAATATTACATTCTTCTGGTTATTAACTGTATACTGACCCTAATGAGACTTAAAAAATAATTAAAAAAGTTTTCGCCCCCCCCCAGGAGCGTGGAGAGTACCCGCACGAACGTGCGGGTTGGGCTTTTTCTAAGAAAGCCACACCCGCACGATCGTGCGTGTTGGTCTTTTCCTGTGAAATAATTACTTATAAGATGATTTTGGATGTATTGGCTGAAATACTGCCTAAAGCCTAAAAAATGAGAAAAAAATTAATATTGGATATGTACTTATCGACTTCAAAAAAATCATATTTTAATTAATTTAAAAATGTTTGCCTTATTTAAAAATATATATATATCGATTTTATTTTTTCTATAAGTCTGTAACTTTTTTAAAATTAAAATTTAAGAAATGAAAGACATACCTGGAATTGAATGAAATCTAAAGGAGCAGAATGAGGTACAGAAATGAACTTCTTAACATCCCACATTATTGTTTTTTGTTGTTGTTGTTGTTTTTTTCATTATCTTAGCCTCTGCCGAAACTGGCTTGGAGATAGAACTTTGAGGAATGAGTTCAGGATCCAAAATTGCCATTTCTAAAGAAATATTTGTATTTTTTTCTTCATCGAGCCTATCTGAACTTGACTATCCTTCTAATAAATCTGCTTCAAATATTTTGTCCGCAACCTCTAAATTCAGAATTTGATTTCAGAGTCTGATTTATTCATCAATTGCAATATTTCTTCTTGTGTGAGAATTCTTTTTCGTTTAGGCATCTGAAAAAGTATTTTATTTTCCTTTGTTAAAAGTTAACAAAGTATTTTTTTTTTTTTTTTAAATGTCTTAGAAAATTTTATTAATTGAAAAGAAAAAAAGTAAAATTTAATTGAAAAAAAATAATTCATCCATGACAACACCCAAGAAAATATGGCATTAATTATATAAAAACATACTTCGTTTTTATCCTGGCTGTCACTAAAATTATTGAAAGAGAAAACAAAATGAACATTGAGAAAGCTCTTACCTTTACAGTAGCACTGACTAACGAAACGACCTAGTCGCACAATCGTGCGGGTAACGAAATCTGAAGTCTTATGAGCAACATAAATAGTGTATAATTAATGTTTTTTTATTATATTACACTTATTTAGACATTAAAGCAAAAATATTTATCTAAGCCATTAGAAATATACTTTATTACATACGACTGTTTCAGAAACAAAAAATTACATGTATGTCTAACCCGCACGATCGTGCGGGTTGGGTCTTAAAGGGATATCTGTTATAACATGTATAAACTTTTGCTAAATATAAATATAGGGACTGGGGGACCGTATAAAAAGTTAGATTTCGTAATTTTTAGAAAATTAATTTTTTATTTTAAATAAAGCCACAACATGATATTTACCTTATTTGAAACGTTTTGTAATTGGCACTATATGTCTACGGCGAACGGTGAGAAATTAAAGGTTGGCGATAGATAACATATTGCACCCTGTATAAATAGTAATATTAAAGATAATATAGAATTAGCAACTTTAGCACGTAGAGAATAAACTTCTTTTGCAACTAGACTGAGGTAAAGATTGTATATCTGACACTAATTAATTAGCGTCTCTCCTCCTCAGTCTTAGTAAAGAAATTACCTCAATGAAACCAAATTAGATACTACAGAAACAATCGATTCTAGAATGCAAGCGTTTGTACAAAATAGTAAGATTAACTCTGTTTGAGAACTGCTATAAATAGTACAATTAATAACAATGTTTTTTTTTTTTGAGTAAAACAATTTATGTCTTATTGTAGTTGTTTTAAATATGCAGGCGATTATACAGGGTGTCGCAAAAAGGACCACCTATTTTTAAAAATCAATAATTAACAAATGAATAGAGTTATTAAGAAAATTCTTGCAGGAAACGAATATATGAAGTCTGGAATTTTGTTTAGAACTCTTTATTATAATAGTTCAAAATCTGACCGACAGATGGCGCTACAGCACATTTTGATGGCTATATGAACAAAAGGAGCATGCGTGACGACCAGACAGAAGTAAACCAGAAGTTCAGTAGTAACCATTTCAAGGGAAACAGTAGTTGTCGTTGCGTAAATTCTTCAAAATGGTGTATTCGTTGGCAATATAGCCACCAAAATGTGCTGAAGCGCCATCTGTCTGTCATATGTTGAACTATTATAATAAAAGTTCTAAACAAAATTCCAGACTTCACACATTCGTTTCCTGCAAGAATTTTTTTAATAACTCTATTAGTTTGTTAATCATTCATTTTTAAAAATAGGTGGTCCTTTTTGGGACACCCTGTAGATATTTAATTTTACCCAGCCTTTTTAGGGAATTAAATTTTATGCTTTGAGACATGGAGATCTTTGAAAGTAATTTATATTTCCGTTTCATATCTTAAGTATTATTAAAATTGAATATAAGTTGGTTTTAAAATTATATGTAAATTTTTATTGTTTATTTTAAAATGAATGCAAGTTAAAAAAAAAAAAGAAAGAAAAAAATAGATACAGTAGTGGACAAATGAAGTGACATCCTACACAAATATATTTCAGGAATTACGAGCTAAAAAGAGTTTTTAAATAAAAGTTATTTTATAGATGAATATATGAATACACATTTCTTAATTTTACTTATAATACAAAGCTTAAAAATATATAATACTTGTACTTAAAATGTAGTTTCAAAAGTAACACAATTTTCATTAAATGCTAAGAAAAGAAAATTCATTTTACTACAAAATGCAGTTATAATTAAAGCGAGTAAAAAACTGCTTATATTTCTAGTATTTCCTGAAAATTATGGGCTAAAATTCATATGATTCCTGTAGTTTCTCACGTAAACCACTTATTAAATTCTAAGAAGGTTCAGATTTCAGGGGGACGGGAAGCTTTAAATGTTTTAAAATTTAAAGTTATGAAAGCTTTATAAAAGTGCCTTTATAAAACTACCTATACAGGCAACAATTTAATTTAATTAATTCTATATAACATTTTTCATATAAGTTTTTCGAGAGTATATATTTTAATATAAATTTAATCAAACCACCGAACTGATTTAGTTATATTTAAAATACATATATAAATTATTTAAAAACAACGTTTAAACACACAATAAAATAACTTAATTTGAACAGACGTATACGTTTCGTGAGTTTTAGGACTCATATCCTCAGTGTATAAAAACTATAAAAACAAAATCCCCCCAACTACATGTACGTTGAAAACCCAAATGTCAAAACACAATACCAAAAGACCATCATGTTCCAACAGCCAATGAAATTAAAGCGGAAGTGAAGTGCCGTGACGCAGCAAATCCACCCAGAAAGTTGAGATATATGGTACACTAGACAAATCATTAACCAAGGAGTTTTTAAATCTATGGATATGAACAGCTTCAAAAAAGTCTAAATCCAGAGTTAATGCATTTCTTGATAATGGTAGCTGAGTCAAAATTGAAATCATGTCCCTCCCCACAGCAATAAGAGGCGATAGACGATTTCTGCAATTCTTTTTTTCTTTACATTGTTTATGTGTTCTTTGACTCTGTAACGGAGTTTTCGTTTAGTTTGTCCAATATAGGACAAAGCACATTGGCATTGAATGTTGTAAACACCTCAATAATTTTGAGGAGGAATTTGATCATTAAGCTGTGAAAAAGATAATTTACTAACTGGTTTAAAAACCACATTAAAATCCTAATGTCTTAAGATATTAGCCATCTTAAATCTAATACTATTATAAAATGGTAAAATGATAAGGTTAGAAATGGAAACCGCAGTAAAAGAAGAATCAAGATTATTAACGCATTTATTAAGACTATGAGAAATTAAATTATTGATATAAGATAAATTAAAACCCCGATCGATAGCCACAGATCTAATGTAATTTAATCCTTAAATGCCTGATTTTTCAAAAATCATTTTAATAATGTTTTTCCGCTTTCATTTTTTAAATAAATCATGGGAACAATACTTTAAAAAATCATATTTTGTTTAAAGTATGGTTTATGGCTAAAAAACAGTTTCTTACTAATCGGCAATACTGGTCTTTAATTGAAAAATAATTTTCCTTGATAAAATTCTATAACATTAAACACACAAGAATTTTGGGAACTATAATAAGGTATAATTAGTTTTTGCTTACTGCAGAACAAAATGGGGTATTTTGCAAGGTTCCAAACATAGTTAATAGAACAAGTAGCAACAACTGAAAAAATAAATCTATCTTTATTCTTAAACAGCACAAATGTTGCTATCTACATGTTGAAAATCGATTTAATAATATTTTCAGAATGCATTTTATTGGCAACATTAGGCATTATAGCCTCAATATTGTTCTAATAGTATTTTAGAGTCTAAATTGGGTATGCTGCCGAAAAGCAACACCCGGCATTTAAGGGATAATTCTGCAACAAATGAATTGTTGTCTGAATAAATTAAGCGAGCTCTATTAATCAAATAAAGAAAAGCCGAAGCTTTTTGGGAAGGGTGGTGACATGAATTGAAATGGGGGGGGGGGGGGAGTGTGACAGCAAAAGGTATATGTAAGTCTATACATATATATTTACATATTAATGAATCGTCTCAAAATAATCAGTTCGCCTATAAAAGGCACTTTGTGTATACTTCCAGATGATATGCACTTAATCAAAATCTAAGAACACTACGTTTAGTTTAATTTTTTGTGGTCCTTAAAGGGATTTCTCAAAGCTATCCCTATGCTGAAAATATTTAATTCTAATACATTTCTGTTTCATTACACTGTGCATTTTAAAGTAAAAGAATGGAGTTGTTTTGGTAACATGTTTGCGTTAATATAATTTTAACAGTGCCAAACATGAAGGACAAACTACATACAGAATTAAATTCTTTGTGCTGAAATATGATCTGATGAAATACTAAAAATATTTAATTCTAATATATTTCTGTTTCATTACACTGTCAATTTTAAAGTAAAAGAATGGGATTGTTTTGTTAATATGTTTGTGTTAATATTATTTTAACAGCGCCAAGTAAATAAGACAAACTACATACAGAATTAAATTCTTTGAAAGAATTTTAGAAATGAAATTATTTACGAAATCAACAATAAAATAATTTCATATGTTACATAATTTTTTTAATTGAAAGTATAAAGTGTTATTGAAAGTAAACTAAACCTTTAGAATTTTATTGGTCAACGATAAAAGTGGAGATACTTTCATTTGGTTTCCTAATTACAGCGCTTATTTTGTTTAATGTGTTATATCACTGCATAAATGATTTTCCTATAATAATCCAGTATTTAACAGTTTCATATTTAATTAAAAATAAATAGGTTCTTAATTACTTTAAAGTTTCAATAGATAAGTTTAATATTAAATAAAAAGAGAATTCAATAGATAGAAAGTTAAAGGAAATAAAATAAATAGTTGCCTAAAGAAAATCCTCCTAATCGAAGTTAAATGTACAAAATATTTTCTTTTCACACATATCATTTTTATGTCTTTAAGTCGGAAATGCTAATTAGCATGACAATTTCCCTTTTCTTCATTTTCCTTACTTATTAATTTTATGTAAATGATGCAGTTACTTTTTTTAAACGGCCATGCTAAGCAAAAACTCTGAATATGAAATATAAATATTAAATAACTAATGATATTAAATAATAAATACTCAGTTGAAAACGATGTAACGCCAACGTGTTTTGAATTTGCTGTAATTACAAGTTATCCCAGATAAAAGTTTGAAACGTGGTATTTTTCTTGCATTATCATGATTTAAGCTATTCATTTGATGGTTCGTTTTCAACGCCTTCTGGGGAAAATAAATTGCTTTTTTTCATTGCAATAGAAAGGTATAAAACCAAAACGAGATAAATCTAAAACATTTTGGTGAAAAAGGCACATTAATATTACAAAAGAGCATTATGTTTAAGTATCCGGAAAGAATAATTAATTGAATATTAAGTAAAACTAAATTATTAGAAACACATTTTTACGCTACCGACTGAAAATATTTTCTGGGAAGACATAATTTTAATCATGTAATAATGTAAAAAAATTAAACATATTGCATAAGACCCTATACACTTATATATTTTTAGCCGATATATATCAGTTTTTAAATTGAATGTATGTTCCATATCTAAGCTGGATATATTATTAATTTAGTTTTATATGTTAGAAATAATACTATGCTCCTTAAGTTATTAAATACTCGTCCATTGAATGAAACCGAGTAACACATATACGATTTTATATAATGAATTTCTTTATTTCAGAGGTTAGTTTGTACTTAAAAAAAATTCATTTCTATTCTTGAACTAAAATATCCCAAATATATGTATATGTATTTTAAATGTTTATAGAATCAAGTTAAGATCATAAAAGATGCATATAAAATCATTTATATATATTCGTTGTTTGTTTAAATCTATAACTATATCGTAAAACTTTAGTTATGTGCATGTTTTACTCATTGTTAGAATATATAATTTTATATTGTAATTGGAAAAAAAAGAAACTGGAGGCAGATGTAGGTATTTCGATTTCTTTTATTAAATTAATTAAAGATATATTTAGTTTTCGACAAAACAATGTCGAGTAAAAACCTCTAATTAAATTGCATTACCATTTTTATCGCAAATTAGTTATTACGTGATAAAAAAAAGGAATGATTTTTAATTTTGTTTTATGTTTATGCTTTTTTATAATGAAATACCCCGGTATTATAATTACTTAAAAAATTAAGCCTCTTTGATATTAGAGAAAATTGAATTTATAAATTTAAATCCATGTTGAATTCTCACTTTTATACTAATTAAATAACGTAACCATTCTTCCGCTTTTCAATTTACTGTTAAAAAATGACATTTTTAATGCAGTAATTTTAATAATAGTAATTGTAATACCTTTTCTGAAATAATATCTTCTTTCAAATTATTATAAAGTGCACAGAAATGCCGCAAGCTTTTAAAATTGAAATCTTATTAAATATTTAAATAAACAGATTATAATCAGAGTGCAGCTTAACGACATTAAAGAATTGACATTGTCTGATAATTTTATTATACTAACAAAATTTTCTATCAACTTAAAAGCATGAATATTTTAGAAGAGCTACTTTTAATCACAAAGTTTAACATATATATAGATTATTTAAAGAGAAATTTGGTAACATTGTTGAAATATAAAACGCATTATAATCTCTTGTACAAACGCTAACGGGAATGATAAATTTATTTATAATTAGCGGCTGCATTTTTCAGCTGAAAAAATGTTAAATTAACATTTAACATATTCTAACGGTTTTTAAGAATTATATTTTAAAATATAATATAAACGTGCACGTTCTTTTATTTATTTTTTATTTTTTAAATGCCATATTTATCATATAAAACAGACATTAGAAAGATAATCTTTTTTTAATAAATATTTTCTGGAAATCATTGTTATCAAACCGGTTTAGTTAGAAGTAACTTGTTATTTTCAATGAAAGACACATAAGTGGTTAATCTAAAAGTAACAGAATAAGGAAGTTCACACAATTGGGAAATTTTAGACAATAGAAAATCTTAAATAATATGAAATGAATAATCTCATTTCAATAATACTAAAAAAGTGGCTATAATAAAAGAATATTTTACTTTTGCAAGACTTCTAAACATAAGTCGTTCGTGTTATTAATATAAAGGCAACCAAATTATGTATAATTAGAATACATATAAACTTACATATAAATATTATTTTTTCTGACAGGATAAGTAGGCAGTACAAAATATTCTGAATATTGATTGATACACTGTAAAAAAAAATCTGTAAAGTTACTAAAGTTTTTCTATGAAACTGGGATTCCTAAAACGTTTTATGTGACGGCAACATAATTGAGTGAAATCTATGAATACTTTTTTTGACCTTATAAGTGCTCGAACTGAAGAATACTTTTTCGATCTGCATATAATTTATAAAATTCAATATTTTATAAAAAGTTTTAAACATAACAAAATGCATCCTTTTTTTGTTTTATATGTTAAGGTTGCTAATCGCTTAGTTTCCGAATTGCCCTCACTAATGTTAAATCTATGGGCGTTTGATGCATTTGTATGTTTAAATATCTCCTCGGGAAATTAATATTTGTAACTTATATTTGTAACTTATTTTAGAAATGTCGCAAGCTTTTAAAATTGAGATCTTATTAAATATATAAACAGATGTGCACTCTTAGATATACTTAATTAATTGACTATTAATATATTAAGTATATACTCAATATATACTTACTTTTATATGAAGTTATAAAATCTTACTCAAAGTTCATCAGTTCGTCAGTTTTTAACCACTTCACCGGTGACAGGTAAGACGAAACTATTCTTTTACCCCCGAGTTATCTCGGGGCAAACGGTGAAGTGCTTAACACATAAAAAGTTAAATTACGTATAGATTTTTGAAATAATTTGAATACTATGAAAAAAAGATACATCCTTTAAGAAGAATATGCAGAGGTAAAAAGTTAAGAATATTAATATCCCGAGGAAAGATTTTTAATCTACTAAGGCATTAAACGCCGATGCACTTAATATTAGCGAGCGGAATTCGGAACCTCTGTGACTAGCAATCGGAATATATTAATATTGTATTAGTAAACAAGAACAGACAAGACTGGGGGGGGGGGACTGTTGAACAAATTAGATATCCTAACTTTTTCTGAAATACATTTATTAATGAAATATTATCTAAACTAAATATGTATTCATTTTAGTTGTTTTTCAATTTGAAAAATATACTTCCAGCTCAGGGAAAGTTTAAAAATAAAATTAAAAAAAAGTAAGATTGAGCGTTCCTTAGAAGTGGTTCATTAACTTCTAAATTATTACCACATTAACTTAAGTTACATTTACATTATTACATATTACGTTAAGTTTTATTTTATTAATTTATCATTTGGCGATATAATAGAACTTCTGATATTTACAATTTATAACTTATTTTTTAAGTAGTCTATAAATATTTTAAAAAATGATATACAATTTTACTTAAAATAAATACAAAATGTAAGATAAAAAATAGTGCGAATAAAATAAATAGTTCTTTGTTTAAAAGACTGTTATAAAAGCTTAATGTGGAAAAGTTTTTCTTTTGACAGATTTCATTAATTATCTCATACCGGAGATTCTAATTAACATTTAAACGTTTATTCACTTATTCTGCTTTATTTTTTTCCTTTTTAAAAAGCATTTTGACACCGTTGATTAATATTAGAATGAAAGTTGTGAGTGTTAATAGAAAATCTTTAAAAATCCAATGAATAAATTGATATTTAGTGGGTTGTCTGGAACGTCCTAAATGATTGCTTATGAGATATTAAAGTGTAAAAAGGTATCTAAATAAAAGTAAAGAATTATTTCGTTTTGTTCTCCATACTTTATCATAACTTTAATTCTTTTTTAGATTCAAAGGCATATTATGGTGATAAGTAACTGATAAATACAACAGTGTCCAACAAAATTCAAATTCTAGACGCCTTATCTCACAAATGCAGTGAAATTTTGTAAAACGATAAACTGTGCAAGAATAATTTTTAACACAATTATTCAATTGGTAAATAAATCATAATAGTTGTAAAGTTCCAAGTGGGTGAAAAAGTCCGGATCAGGATCCATTGGCTGAAGCTGCCAATGCTTTTCAAACTGAGCGGTCCCGGACTCAAGACCGATTAAATTATTATGTTAAAAATTAAACTTATATAATTACGCATGCAGCGTTTGTTGCAATTCCAAAAAATAACCTTCGATTTATTCTGCCGAGCTGATTCAGATATAACAGGTGATTATGTGATCGTTAATAGTTAGTTGACTGAATTACTCCACCAGATTCACCCGGGAGACCCAGTTGTAAGATCATTGACGGCTTCCGCCAATGCATCCCTTGTTCGAATCTTGGATCAGAATTCTTTCACACACTTGGAAATGTACAACTATTATGATAAACTGTGGTCTAATAAATTCGACAGGGACTTAATCTATTTGAAACGATTTGCGTCTGGGAACGATGGAGTGAATGGGGCGCATCTGTGGAGTTACACTTTGAAACTTGAAATAAGAATACACTTTGTGACTTTTCACAGATATGTCTGTTTAAGGCAAACAATTTCATAATAAACAATTAAATTAAAAAAATCAAAAAACCCGACTGCGTAAAAAGCGAACTAATTAATTATTTCTCATCAGTGTGAAACTATTTTTTTACAACTCCTACTATTAGCTCACACTCTCGCTATATATATCTTGTTCAGATATTCAATCGTTAATAAAATATTATTCACCCAATCAAGCTCAAATAATTTTTTTTAACCTTGTAGTGGATGACACTTGATGTTAATCCAGTTTTTTTAATTAATTCATTAATTAAATTAAATTAAGTAAGTTTCAATAATCGAGAGAGCCCTCTTCTTGATCAAGGTATTTTAAGACCGAGAGAGCCCTCTTCTTGATCAAGACGTTTTAAACGCCACTCAAGAGGAAAGAAGAATGGGAGAAAAAAATTTCTCTTATTGACCTAAGTAGGAATTGACTTAAAATATTTTTTTTATATTACTTACCTATTTTTTTATTTACTTGTATTGTTGACTTTTAAGTTGTGTTTACTTGTTATTTCCTATCTATAAACACTGTTTTGATGAGGTCTATAGATGTCTATGATGGTTAGAGTTTCAGTAAAGCTAGACATCTTATATACACAACTTCCAAGTTGTATAATATTTTAACGGAGCTTCTGAATGTAAAATAGTCAATGAAACATCGTCTTCATTTTGAAAGACCTATCCAATGATATGCCACTCAATAGGGTGCGTACATTTTTTTCGTCTCTACCGTCATTTTGTATTTTACGGCCGCCATTTTGAATTTATAAAAACAAAATTTAGCCTATAACCATCAGGCCGTTTAGACGAATCGATAGAGACCTTATTCATTAAAATCCATCCAGCCGTTGGGATGTTTCGAGGGTGATCATACATGTCTTTGAAAATTAAATCAATTTTTCATCAAGATAAGTTTATTGCCGAAGCAAATATGGCGTTCCAACACGACGGAATTAAAGAAAAATTAGAGATTTCATCGATCAATATTATCCACCTTGATGAATGGGCAGGCAGGGATTATTTTTACTATATTTTAAAACAGACAATTTTTAACTGAAATTAAAGTATAATACTAAAACTTCACTATTAAAATTGTAGTATCTCTACATAATAAACAAACCTAAGACCTCAATAGAAAAATGTGTTTAAGCTTTGTAAAGCAGGATCTCTCAGAAAAGAAAAATACTATTCTCATATTACACCATGAAGATATGAATCAATACGAATTCATTCAAAGGGTAAAAGTTCTAAGACATACTGCATCATAAGCCGTGAAATATTTTCAAGAACTTGGACATAATGGGGGCAGAACAGGCCAAGTTAAAGAAAAAAACGAACATGAAAACTTTTTTAAAGAAAATGCAAAGTTAAGAAAAATGCGAAACATGAGAAGACGTATTCCGAAATATACGTTAAGGAAGCCGCGAAAATTTATTAACATCAACGGAGAGATGGTTCAACATATTTTGAAACAGTTCCTTGGACACAAGTACAAAAAAAAGAAACACTCAAAATTGTCACAATCATATATACATATATATATAAGCATATACATATATATATTCTGATGCTTTGCTATTATGTCTTCCGTGTTCTTTGATGATTTCAAAGAGTAACTCTTACCTAATTAACTATAGATATATATTATGTGTTATAAAGTGTGAGTTTATGTTACGTTTTTCTTTATATCATTGTATCACAAATTTAATTGCAATAAATACAGTATTTTACTTTTTTGAAATAATATTCGATATCAAAGAATTAAATAACTTATTTAAACCCACTGTTTCTCAAAGAATGTTTAAAATGTTAAAAGTTGAATTGCCAGATGGATGCACAAACTTTCAGACTATCCGTATCACAAAAACTTCAAGAATAATGAAAACTAGTTTGAAAATATAAATTTACGAAAATGCTTATCAAGTAGTTAACAGTCCTTTTATGATAAAGTGTTGTTCTTATTTCCTATGTGTCTGTAGTAAAATATTATAAAAACGTATTCAACTATTTTTACTTGAAAGTGTGTTTTAATGCATTTTAATAACTTACAGAAACTTTGTAGGAATGCCGAAAGCTGAAGAAAGTGTGTGAAAGTTAGACAAAGACACAGACAAATAGTCACATAAACAGCTTTAAAAAAAAACATACAATTTATCTACGACTGAAATAAATTGATTTTTATATGCTTTTAAAATAAATTTCACAAATCTATAATAGTGTATTTGATTTATTTTATGTATGTCAAAAACTCTATAAAAAAACCAGGAACTTTTAACTACGCATGGTCTCAAAGTGTTAAAAATTGAACATTCTTGATTCAAAAGTCATCAGCGATATTTACAATCATAAATGTGGGGTTATGTTTCTCATTTTGCAAAATGTCAGTGTACACATGAAGATTACTTTAATGTGTGTTATTGCAGAAATTAATATTAATGTAAAACGTATAAGATTTTTTAATTAAGAAAAATCCGAATTTGATTATTAGAAATCAAAAATGTTTGTACATGTTATGTTCTTCGGTATATATATATACAGGGTGTCCGGTCTCAACGGTGTCCAATGGCTAATTCTTAAACCGTTAGTCATAGACATATAGTTCCAATTACATAAATGTTTTAAATCAGGTAAAGAAACATTTTAAAAGCGATTTGGGTCAATAAAAACATTTCTTAAAAAATTACGAAATTTAAATTTTTATACGGTCCCCCGATCCTATAAGTTATATTTAGTAATTTTTTCCTATTACACTGACAAGTAAGACAAAAAAGTCCCATTCATATAACGCTAAAATTGAGCGAGTTATGAAACTTTGAAAATGCATGACTTGTGCCACTTTTCTACTCTGAAAACAAATGAGTTCGGCTTGGCTTTGAGGGATCATATGCCAAGTGTTTAAAGTATTCGAAGATCTTACTTCATGTGTATCTGCGCTTTGAAAAAAACCCTACAATTATTATGATTAAGTCTCAAATTGGCTAAAATAACATAGGTTTTATTTTGTCAAGATTTGAGACTGTTTCTCTTATGATTTCTTTTAAAAAAAATTATGTTTTTTTATAAGTTTTTATGTTACTTCAACAATCATATGTATGTTTTCCAGTTCAAAATTTGTACTTTTAAATATCCGATCGAGATTGCATTTTACATACTGGCGCAAATCCGATAACAATATAATATTATTAAGAAAAAGTTTTAGATTAGATAATACAAGACTGCGATTGTTGAGTTTTTCACATTTATGTATTTTTTAGCACTGAATCCGAAAATTACCTTAATTTTTAACCGTCATGTCAGGATATTTCGCAAATCATATCGAATACTATAAAGTAGAGGTGATGGTTGTGTTTTTTAACTTTTGATAATTGATTTTTACGCACTTTTAGCACTGAATCTGAAAATGACCTTCATTTTTAACCATCACGTTAGAATTCTTTTTGCAAATCGCAAATGTGTAAGTTAAAATATAGCTAAAATCTCATACTATAAAACATATGTAAAATATTTATTTTATTTTATTTTATTTTATTTTATTAAAAAAATTAGTCGATATTTTTGCTTATCCTGGGATTCTTACAGCTAAACAGCTGAGTGGTCCGATGAGATGGGGGAGGAAATTCAATTTTAACATTGAACTCCTTAACTTTGAAATTTGCAATGTGCGAAAAATCCTGATATGATAGTTAAAAATGAAGGTCAATTTCGGAATCAGCGGTACAGAGTATATAAGAATCAATTATCATTAGCTAAAAAAACATGACATAACCCAACTTTTGCAGGCTTGTGCAATCTAATAATATTTTAAAATACGTATCATTTTGTAAAGAATTGAGGCTGTTAATTTAGAATCATTTTATTTAAGAAAATTTCTGTTTTTTTCTTTCTTCTTAAATGATTATTACAAATTGTATATTTTCCATTAATATGCTATAATGATTAAAGATTTCAAATTTATATTGAATTGTTAATTTTACTCCCAGATATTTTTTATATCTGACGAAATTATATTTCGACTAAATTTGTGAATGACCCCCAATTTGCAGCAAAAAATATGCTCCAACTTTAAACACCTATTACTCGGTCAATTTTAATCGTAGAATAATGGGACTTTTTTTGTATTACTTGTCAGTGTAAAAGGAAAATTTCACTAAATATAACTTATAGGACCGGGGGACCGTATAAAAATTTAAATTTCGTAATTTTTTAAGAAATGTTTTTATTGACCCTAATTGCTTTTAAAATATTTCTTTACGTGATTTAAAACATTTTTGTAATTGGGACTATATGTCTATGACTAACGGTTTAGGAATTAGCCATTGGACACCGTTGAGACCGGACACCCTGTATAATTAATACGGTATGTTTTGTGGGATTTCTATTGCTATAAATTAGATATTTAATGAGTTGTAGTATTTTTTTTTTCATTTCATGCCATTTGATAATGTTCTGTATTCATCTTGAAACTATTATTTTGATTACATTGGTTGTTTGAGTACAGCGGAAAAAATCTTTTCAGCTTATAGCTTTTTTCCCACAGAAAACGACCGATTTGCTTATATCATTGAATTCTGTACTCTTGAAAACGTAATTCAATATATAAGTTTTTCAATTTTTTCGGAATCCATATTCTTATTTTTTTCTTCCATGTTAATTCTTGTAATTAGGTATACGGTACTTTATTTTACACATGCAGTTCTATATTGTTGGTTTATGGCGTGTAGTCAATCATTCACAATATTGCATTTTTTGATGATGGTCGGTGATGTTTAATTAATGGTTATATATATATATATATATATATATATATATATATATATATATATATATATAGTTATAAAATTCCAATAGTTATTTCAAGCATTACCACAAACTGTAAACTTTAATTAAAGCACAAAATTAACTTAACCAAACCAAATAAGAACTATAATTTAACTTAATAAACAATCTTAAAGAAATACAACATAACCAACTTTAACTTAAACAAAACAATCATAAGAAACAAGGCAAATAACTAATTAAGCATGGAGACAGGTTTGCGTGGCTTATGACACGCTAATGCAGGGTTAAAACTGTTTTTAAGCATGCAAGATTCCCCAGATTTACCTGTCGAGACCATATTGAAAAAACGAATGAAACAAGATTAAAGCTAAATGAAACCGACCGACCGAAATCAATCCATATCAAAAGCGATCTGTTTCCACTACATTCCGTAAACCACACACTTCGAGTAAAGGCATCAATTCACTTCTGTTCTTGCAAGTTCTTACATAATTATACGTCATATTTTTAACCAGACTAACAGGATAACCCTGTTTCACAGCAGTGACGTACCATTTAAGCATATCCTCATTCAAAATGTCACTATCCGATGTCAATCGGTTTAATCTGTTTAAACCGTTAATATAAATGTTTCTGAATACCGATATATGGACATTTGAATTGAAATTCAATATTGCAATTGTTTTAAAGTTAAAATCGTCTCTTTTATCATAAACCGATGTAATTAAATTTCTTTTTTCTAATTTTAGATTTACATCTAAATAATTTGTATTGCAACTATTATGACTACCGGAAAGTTTCAATTCTAATTTTTTAGGATAATAGTTAAATTCATAGTTAATCATTATTCCATTCAGCTCGACAATCAAAACGTCGTCTATATATCTGAAACTTATTATGTCTTTATGTAATTCACTTATATTTTCATATATATCTAGATACATGTCGGCCAAAATTGAAGTGCAACTCCCCCCCATGGGGATACCCTTAATCTGCTTATATACCTTATTGCCCTCATATAAAAAATTCTCTTGAACCACCAATTGAAACAAATTTTAAAATTCACTTAAATCCATGTATGAATCACCATACTTATTATACACCTCCAATATCTTCTCCCTCAAATCCTCAATCTCTATGTTGTTAAACAAATCTGCAAAATCATATGCATACAATTCTATAATCTTATTTTTATACCTTTTTACTTTTTCCAACAGTTCATAACTATTACTTATTATAAAAGTTGAATTCTCACTTTTAATCTTCAAAAATATTCTCTTCAATACCTTTAATAATTTTTTATTCGCACATTCAATATAGGAATTATAACCACATGTAACGGTTTTAAATTTCACAGGGCATTTATGGAACTTGGGTATTAAAACCAAATAAGGAAAATTCAAATTATCTTGTTTTGTTTTAATTTTTTTATACATATATATAACAAATATACATATATATATATATATATTTGTTTGTTTTATTAGTAATGCCTAGCTATACATTTTTAAAGGACATTTTTTTTTAACTAAATTCAGCTAAACTTCCAAGCACTTCAGGAGATACATTTACTTTTGTGGGTTGGTTTTTGATGGCTAATTATCTACTCGGAGGATATAGGCCCAGGGAGCAGTGCCCTTCGTGGTGGGTCTTTCTAAAGGAACCTAATCCGTATTTACGCATGGAAATCTGTGGTTCGAAGAAAACCACGGAAAACTCCGAACGATTAGGCCGACGGGCACGATTGGGTTCTATCTCAGCACCTCCCGTCTACCAGCTTCGCGAGCAGAAACTCTCGGCCGCTGGTACATCACTTACTTTTGTATTAAAATGAATATTTGTTCAGGAGTAAAAGGAACAACAGGTGATTATATTTCTTCCTTCAAGAAATAAAACTTTTTATAACAGAGTTGAGCCAAAACTATTTTCAGAATAAAACGTCCGTGAACCTTTTTAACCCAGTTTTTTACTGTGGAAATTCCATTAAATTATTTGCAGAAAAAGAAGATCTGGAATGTGTCTTTAAAAAGAATGATATAGATTTTCTCTAATCTTTGAAATTTCTATGACAGTTGTACTGCATAAAAATTATCAAAATATATAGTACTGCACAGCATAATTTTGATATATTTTTTCTATACTTTTTATATTAAGAGATAAATAAAATTTTAGATAAGGCATCTGTGTTTATATCCAGAAAAATCAAATAAAGTAATATTCGGGACCCTTAATATTCTCGAAGGTTAGGTTCGCGGAAACACCCGCGAATGCCAACATCGCGAATGTTAAGAGTATCATCCCGTGCATAAAAGGGGGTTAGGTTTTATGATTTTTCTATTAAATGGAAAATGAAAAACACTTGAAACGTAAAAAGTATATATATTAAGCATTGAAATGTGCATGCTATAGATAAATTTGAATAACTATAAATAAAAACTAGTTGATGACTGAAAAAAATTTAGTACATCTGATATTTTGGCAGAACACATGTTTAGTTTTGGATTTTCCATATAAGGAAATCTTGCGGCCTCGATTTCTCTTTTAAATATAAGATTCTCTACCAGTGAAGGGCTCTACCATGCTTCTCTACCATTCTATTATTTTCTTAACAAGTTGCTGTGGAAATTTTAAAGTTTCCCCCGACAATTTTTGCAGAAAATATTTCATCTGCAATAAAAAATTTGAATTTTAGAAAATTTAGGAAATAAAAAAAAATAAATAAAAAAGAAAGGAAAACGTTTACCAGCAGATTCAGAATTGATGCTTACATAGTGTCTTTGTCTGTTTCTATTTTTAGCATCAAGTTATGTTTCGGGTAAAACAAAGTGAGGTAATATTGAAAAAAATTCCTTATAAAACAAAATTCACGAATAATCAGTATTGGCAAATGTTGAAATGTTCTTCATATTTTATTTCACGAATAATTAAAATTCGCGAATGTTACGGGATTACTGTACTTAAAATTCAAGGCTATTTATTATTTTCTTCTTTTTTTAAAACTCTTAAACTATTTTTTCACTAAAAGTCCAAACACAACACGGCTTACGATGCTGCATTTTAAAATTAAATATGTAAGCAATTTGATTTCTTTCAAATTATAGGGCATTGGGAATAGCAGTACATCCCTTAAATTTGTATTGTGCCTACAAATTGAGGTAGCTATAAAGATGTATTGTTAAGTATTAAATAGA
The DNA here is from genome assembly GCA_963932465.1 of Maratus speciosus. Taxonomy (NCBI): domain Eukaryota; kingdom Metazoa; phylum Arthropoda; class Arachnida; order Araneae; family Salticidae; genus Maratus; species Maratus speciosus. The sequence continues at coordinate 103,348,473 of OZ010791.1, read as the reverse complement.
TTTAAAATTCTTTGTTGATAATTTCAGATTTCCTTTTTGTAAGTTTTGTTGCTAAATTTAAAAATCTTATACAAATTGCGAATCACGTAGCTATTTTGAAAAACTTGACTTTTATGAAATGTAAGAGAAAATGGAATCTGCTCATTGCAAGTAAAATGACAAGAATCTGAAAAAATACTTTTTCCAATGAAATAAATTATTATTCCCATTGCATATTAAATTAAACGAGTGAAGTGCTATTCCAGTAGAAACATTTCGCTTATTTTAATTAATGTAATTTGGGAATCAGAATAGAACACTGATTATGTTCACGTATAAAATCCAATGATTTTAGCGAAATGCAACAATAAGCATTCAGATTTGATATGGCGGAGGACTAAATATTACACTGATGATTGTCTTTTTTGTTCATGAGATTGCTAGAGGTTATAAATGAAAAAAAAATTCCTTGTGTACCCAAATCTTTCTCAGTTCCACCTTATCCATTAATTTTTTACTTTGTTTTATATGACTATTTAAAGTCTAATTGGCTTTCGATATCAGCACTAAATTCAGGTGTATCGGTTCTTTCATTAGTTTCAATAGGCAGGATACTGCTAATATCGTCTTCGAATCCAATTTTACTTGCATTGTGACACGAAATTCCGCAAAAATATTCCCAAATTTTCTGCATATACATGCTTTTCCGCAAATTTTGGAGCAAGTACAAAAAATAAATTCAATAATATTTTTTGTTGCGGACGGTAAGGCAGCTGGGATTTGGAGAAAAATTAGGTCCATTTTGTTAGTCCCAGTTCTCCTAAAGAAATTCATTGTTCAATCATTATTCATGATATACCCGTAAACTATGCAACCAAGCTGCGTTCTCGATAGGAGGCAACAAAGAATTTTTTTTTCGAACGGCAATTCCCTTATATCATGCATAATGATGCTTGTTCAGACATATTTCTGCTTTGCCACCGTATAAAGTAAGAAAATAGTTTTTCTCGCTTCGAATATTTCAAAATGGAATGCCTGGCTACTTTTTAAAATTCTGGCAGCTTGTATGTTATGATCTCCTTCCTTTTTCAAAATTATCGATAACGACATTTTGCCTGTCCCAAGCACTTTCCTTTGCTGATATAAAGTCGCAACCATCAAAAACGTGAAGGAACAATATATGATCTCTCAGAATTGCATCATTATTGAGTATGTGCGACAAATAAAAGGTTGTTGTAATCCTTCTTCTTCAATACTTAATAAGAATTATCTCTCTTTCTGGATGTACTGATGCAGTTAACAATACGAGCAAGTCAAAATCGTCATCAAGAACAACAGCAAAGCACCAGACCATCGACCCCTGCTTGTTTCGATTACAAACCATTCTCCATAAATTTCTCAATGAGCATAGAGATGACATGTGTGTAGAGATTTCTTTTTCATACCGTATAATAGCTTCGTCCAATGTATTTGCACAAAGCAAATACTTTGTTCTTAAATTCAAATAAGGGACTGCCTTTTCTCAATTTTTCTTTTAATGGCGTAATTTGTGTGGACGATGATGTTTTTTCTGCAATAGATTTCTTGAATGATTTAACAGAATTCTTCCTTATATAATGTCTCCTACACGATGGATTAATTGTAATTTTACTATTTTTTTCAGTCATTTCTTCAAATATTTTCTACTTATGGTCCCATATCTTAAACTCTTTCGCTTTCACAAGGTATCTCAGTCTCTGCTTTCCAATTTCCACATAAATTATACGAAATTCAGCTTTCATTATATGCAATATAAATTAATAAATTAATATCCATTTTTTCGCTCTCGATCACAGGGATGAGAGCGCTCCGACCCAAATGACCGATTGCTACCAATAAATTTTAATTGTATTTCTCGCCTTATTTAATTACAGAATTTCTGAGATTTAATAAAGCAAAGAATAATATTGAAATTTAGTGGTAGCAATCAGTCATTTGGGTTGGAGCGCTGTCATCCCTGCAATCACCAATAAATAACGACTCATTTTAAACTCTCAAAACTAGTTAAAACTTTCTAAAACACGCGGTGAAAATAGAAGTTGTATCATTTTAAAAACACACGAAGAATACTTCATTGAGTAAGTTATCGCGATTTAATATCACGAAATGCTTGTGAATTAAAAATAAAACACGTCAACGATTCACGTGGTATATTTCGGTATAAGCAAGGGCTGATAGGATACTGAGCAATGAGTGTTACAAAAGCGTGAGTGCAAAAGCGTGTGAAGCTGTCTGCAGAGAAAGGAGTAGTCCAGTCAGGAAACGAGGTGGAGGGTTCGAAAATAGATATCAACATCTTGGGTGCGTTCATTATGGTAGAATTTAACTATTTTTTACAGTTGCGTTTGCTTTTTATGTTTTTGATAGGGAAGTGTTGGTGTGACAAAAAATGTTAATGACACTTTTTGTAGAAAATTAATTTATCTACATCGTTGCAACTGAACCTTTTCTCCGGGTGCTATTGTTCATGATATATTCACAAAATTCTGTTTTTCAGGGTCATTAACACACTCTTTTGGCGAAAGCTCACATCGGGTCGATGGGGATTTTCAATGTGTTAAACTACACTTTCTAACTAGCACCTGTGCAAAAATTCAACTTTGTTCGATTTATTACCGCTATTTAAAAAAAAAAGGTTGAATAACTATTAATGATTATACCTTATTTTCCTTTTCTTACTTTTGTTTTTAGATAATTTTCTTTTTGTATATGTTTAACTTTCATTTTCACTAATGCATAGGCAATAGGCATACACACATACACATATATATGCGTATATATGTATAAATCCTTTTTTTCCCCAAACGTATACTATTAATATCTTTTAACCCTTTAGCGGCCAGTGCCCACAAAAAAGGACACCTAATTTTAATTCCAAAACTGACAAACAGCACACAGAAATGATTAATATTTTCCTTTTATAAAATATCGGAAAATAAGTAAGTTTTTGTTTCCTAATAAATTCGCTTGTAAATTCTGGTGTCAGTCCATCACTTCATCATTTTAAAACAGACGTACTCCGCGCCGGAAAGTGTTAAAGTGATTGTTTATCACTGGAAACTTACTTTTAAAAATATAATCTTATCACCCCAATTCATCTCAACCGTTTGAGACATATAAAAATTTAACATTTTAATATCATTTTCAGTTTTTTAGGAATATTTAATGCAATCCTAAAACATTTTCTATGTGTATGTTATAAGCTTATACTCTGTTACTCTAAACTTCAGTTACACTTATTTCCTACTATGAATCTGTACGATTTTTAAATACATCTATTCTTCGACACTGCGCAGTGTTTTCGTCAATTCTGAAGCCATGAAATATCTAAATTGCTCAACTGTTCAAACTTTCTGCAAAAAAGTTATTAAAATATGTTTATAAGGCAAGCAATGAAGATTTTAAAAATTGAAAATTAATATGTGTTTTTACTTTGTTATCTTGAAAGTATTAAAATACATATGTAGGAACAATTAGCGGAATCCATGAAGTAGATCAATGACAACTAGATGTAGCCCGTTAGAAGCCCTCTTATGGTCTAGCATAAGATGGAAGGATCAATTTCAGCTAGATCACTGATAAATGGGCGTCCAAGGATCCTCAATAACGCATAACTCCATATATGAATCACAGCACATGCTAATTACTTACTTGCCTGTGAACAGTGTCGCATTACTTTAAAGGCATGAAAAGAACAAGCCTCTCTCCAAAAAATTAAAAGGTTACTGAAACAGATAGATTTCAGTATCCATTTTGTTCCGTTCTATGTCCACACAAAAGTTAATTTTTTTGTTTTGTTTGGCTACTGCAAGAACAGTTGAAAATATAGAGTATTTTGCGAGATAACTTTTAAACTTATTTAGAAAACTGAACTTGGTCAGTTTCACCAATCACATGCCCTCTTGATGTCCTACTATGAAACCTGCAGGAACACTGAATAACCAAAAATGTATATACGACATATATACTACACAATAACATTATATAGAGAACTCTACAAAAGATTCTCAATGAAATAGGAAATATGCATAAGCACTATTTAAATAATATTTGTAGTATATACGTTTTCACATATATTGAATGCGCAAACATTTTCAATAAAGATAGCTTTCAAACTTATCGGTTTTTGAGTAACATTATTTCCGAATAAAAATATTCACATTATTTAACGACCGAAAATTGCGATTAAATAAAATGAACCGTGCTCTTTGTCAGTGTTTTCACAGTTTTATCTCATTTTTAAAATAATATATTTCTCCTAATTTAACCTAAAAAAATATTACAAATAATGCAAATTAAAACGATGATTACAAAATCCGATATTTAAGTACCAAAAAAAAAATTCTTATCGACGAAAGACTTTATTAGAATTACAAGGAGTTTAACGAATTTGTCTTTTCTTAAAGAGAGGTACTATAAATCTAAAATCTTGGCAACCTATGATATCATATCACCCACCATATCTGCATGAAGAGGGTGCCGGAATGCTTTTGTGTTTCCCAAAATATTATAGATTAAGCCATTTATTCCCAAGGTAGAATACGTTCTAGAAATTATATAATTCAGAAAATCTGAGTTCACACCAGAAAATTTTAATAATAGATTTATCTTTGTTTTAAAAAAGGAATTTCTGTTATTAAAAATAGTAAATATTGCTATTTTAAATTTCTGGCATGAGTTTGGAATATCCGAATACAAAAATCCACTAAATTTGAAACACTGTTGGTAGGTAGCATGCATGTTACCATGGGCATATTAGATGGTTAATCGATCCCTGCTTACGATCTTGCAGCGATTTCTCGAAGACCGGCATCTTAGTATATTGTTAAAAGCAGCAGTTGTAAGCACATAATTGGTAATGTGTATTGGCAATAAACAGTTCAATTGTTTGCAACAAGACCTGCGTACTACTGATACATACCTATAGAGGAATCGATTACGAGGGGAACATTGCATCAAATATATAGTCTATTAGGCAAATGTTTCCAGCAGAGTGCGCCATATTCCATATTCAGATATCTGGCACACGGAATACAGAAACTATCGACACAATTAAGAATAAGGTGTTTAGATAATGAAATATTTTCATAGTTATAACCAGTGCAAATGTTTAAAGTTATGAAAGAAAATTCAGAAATATTTTAATACATTATTATATTATGCATTAGTATTCCTAATAATTTGTAGCTGCCAAGAAAATAATTAAAAAACGACAAGATTTTTTGTTAGCATTTTTTAAAAAGACAAAAATATTTTTGTTACATTAATGCAATTTTAGCCGTCAAATCACCAACGTAAAATTAGCTGTAGCTGTCATTTTATGTTGTTTTTGCATTTGCAAAAAAAAAAATAATAATGAATGAAATATAAAATTACAAGGTTTTTAATTTGAAAATTGCTAAAACCATAATAGGGGAGTGTGTGTGTGGGGGGGGGAGGGAATGCGGCACTTTTTACAAAAATATGAAAATCAACTTTGTCAGAAATACGAAAAATCTAATTTATATAATACAAACTTAAACACTTTCTAATGTCCTTTAAATATTAGAAACATAATTTGAAGAAGCAATTTTTTAATTAAAGATTGTATGTTTCAAAATGTGTGAGAGCTATAAAACAAAGTAGTAATAAGACACAAATATATCTAGTGTTGGCTACAGTGTTGAATCAGACACTTTTCTGCGGGAGGGTTTTCTGTTGTTCCGGGAAGCGCGGACGTTAAACAGTTCCAGGGGGTGGGGGGGGGGGGGGTTGCACTTTTTGACCATTGAAAGCACAAAATCCCAATTCTTTCGTAGGGGACATCTCACTGCTCCGGCTCTCCTACCTCGGACCACACCTTGGATTCAACACTTGTCAGCCGGTATACAGTCTAACAAAGATTTCAGAACTAAAAGGATCTTCACAAAACACCATCAAGGACTTTTAATTTCGCTATACCTTTTGAAAGATCTAAGTCTTTCTACGTCAGGTGCAAAGAAGACATGCTTCTACTGTAAAAGCAGCAGCAAGACTGAAATGAAAGATAAGGGAAGGGAAACATACAGGAGAAACAACCAATAGGAAATTAGAAAACAACATCCAATAGGAAAGCAGAAAACGACGGCCAATAACAAAAGAGTATAATCAAAACAAAAGAACACAGAGTAGAAGATGCAATAAGGAAGAAAAATGGGGAAATAAAGGAAAAAAGTGCATGTAAATAAAATTAAAAATAAATTATAATAAAATGAAAGCACACACATATATTAAAATATGCCAACGCATGAAAACTAAAAAATAAATAAATGAATAAAATATAAAAAACAGACTTTTATTAATTAATAAAAAATAAAAATTATATGGTAGTACTGAAAATGTGTTTCTAAACTACAGAGAGCATTGTGGAATCATATTAATCTTTAACAATAACTTTACGATTACGAGAAATAGCTAAATTTTCAAGAAAGTCCATTTCAGAATATAGGTTGATAATGTCTGTACCACAAAATAAAATTCCAGGATTTTCATCACTGGAAAGAAAATTCAGGATTGTCAGTCACAGAGTATATTAAAAATCAGCAGTTCAATTTATTAACATATCGAAGTTAACGAATATATTATCAATGTTTTAATTAATATACAATTCTCTAGAAATAGTTGCATATTAGCAATTTACTTTCATCATTTTAAAAAGAATGAAATGGACTTGTCCCATTCCTCCCATTGCTGTCATGTTCCATTCCTCCCAACTACCTTCGTTTATGTTAATTTACTTGTATAAACAAAAATGCTGCTTTTAGGCTTAGTTTAAAATTGCTATATACAGTATAATGTTCCATAAATAGGGAAATATTACATCTACGCATAAACAAATGATAAATATACAGAAAGCATACACACTATACGAAGCAAATCTTCTTTTGATTCATAAAATTATCTTTTATTTTATACAATTGCAAGCTTATGCAGGTCATCAACTTTTTTCAGATGAATTTTGGGCTACCATTGCTTCCTCTAGTATGTGATTGATGAAATGTTTAGAATGATATTAAAAATATTTATTGATTATATTTAGGAAAAGATCGCGAAGCATGCATCGAAAAATACATGCGGAAACTTAAATGTAGTTCTCAACCCGACAACACAAACATAAAGATATGGGACTCGACGGACGCCGATTGGCGACACTGAACTTCTTCTGCAGCTGCAAAGTCGCTGGGTCCACGAAAGTTTCAAACAGCTAGGATGTTTATAACAACCGGACGCAGAAGCTGGAAACCTGAGAGAATCTTGGCAAATCTAAGGACATGAGACATAGTCAAGAAAGTGTCAGAGAGCCAAAAAAGACATCATTTGATCTCAGATTTTGAAGCTGTGGCTTTAGAACTTCGTATTTTGAAATTTTTGGAAATGGGCCACAGCAAGAGAAAATTGGTCATTAGTTACTTGTGAATCAATTACATGAACAGGATCGATAGAGTAGGTGAAAAGGTCAGGACCTCCAACCATTGCATGGAACAGGGGATCTCGTGGAAAAAAAACCCATACTGTCCCATCCCTCTCACTACCCCATTCCACCCCTCTCCCCTATTTGCTAAGTAATGATAATTAAATAATTTGGAAAATATAAATTGCTACATTTTGTTTTAATCAAATTTATTTGCCCATATAAACATGACGCAACACTCCATCTATTTTCTATTAGACTTTAACATTTTGTCACATTTTCTTTAAATTACTATAGAATGTAGGATTACATATATGCAAAAGTATAAATTTAAAAATTGATCATATTACTTATTATCTGTGCTTAATAAAATTTAAAGCAATTCTTAGAGCTTCAGAATATACCTAATATATACATAGAATAAAATAGAAGATACCTCAATCATTTTCGTTAAAATTATCTAACAAAATATCTATGAAGATTTAAATATAACCACAGTTTATTATGCTAGTATTCAAAAAAGAATTTCTCCGATTTCTTCTAGCTAGATTTAAATAAACAGAATTAAGTTTAATGAAATATAAACAAAACTAAAATCATACTAACGTTTTGCATAAATAAAGAGAGGTTCCTTGTTTCCCATTTTACATTAGAAATCACTTAAAACCGGATTCAATATTATAAATGTGGGAGCAATTTCATGCTTCATTAAAAATATGTTTAAACTCATAAATTTATTTTCCGTGAAGAAACATGCTATGTGATCCCAACTTATTTTCAGAAAATCATTTAAATTTTTGTTTTGTTTATTACACATTTGTCTGCACGTTTTTGTCAATATTAAAGTTAATATTTTTAAAAGATTTGAAATCAATGCAAAATTATTTATTTCTATAAAAATTAGCTGAAAATGTAATACATACTTTGCAGTACTAATATGCATGTATGTATGTAATATAATGTATTACTAATATATGTTATACAAACCCTATCATCAGATTCAGATTTATATTGCCTAGGGCACCGAGGCAAGCATCCTTCTGGAGAGCCCACTTCCATATATATATATATATGTCTGTCGAAATCGTTCCTGAATTATGCTTATGTGACTAATAATAAACCTCATATATATTCTAAAAAGATATAAATTTTTAACAAAATTATTTATACATCTGTCGATTTTCATTAAAATAAAGAGACACGCTACATTTGGTTTGAAGTAGTATATTGAAACATGAGAAAATGAGATAAAGTCATTAATTTTCACAAATTGTTTCACATATAATGGTTCCAAACAGTTATTATAAAAAAATTAGCTTAGCATTCATGATTCAAATTTATATAAGAAATCAACCTTTTTAATAAACTACAAAATTTAATTTTCTGAGGAATATTGGTAATCGATTCAGATTACCTCGTGGCTTAGCCTGGGTAAATCTTTGACAATTTATGGCGTTAATTAGATGAAAATAAAGAAGTTTGCATTGAGTTCTGAAAGAATGACTATTAATTAGTTTAGTAGAAGGGCAGAGTACAAATTAATTCACTTAATAGGGGACCATTATTTTCCCGACTCTTCTTCTCATGTCATGGAGAAACTTTATATCTGTGGAATGGTTAAATAATTTTCTCTTTCAACTAATTATATCTACAGTATTTTATTTAGTAAAATTATGTCTATTTCAAGTTGTGACATTTATAGTTATATATGAAAGTAGTTTTTCCAATCTATTTTAAATAGCTATAAAAGAAAAATACTTTTTTTAAACAAAAATTCTCTTTTAAAAGCATTTAATGTTTATCTTCAAAATTATACCGAATTTAATTACTGCAGTTTCTTTTTTTTAGTATTATTTTGACAAATTTTTAACATTATTTTGACGAATACATTAACACTATAACCGCGAGAAATTTTTCTCAAGTTTTATAAAAATATTTTACACCAAAAATTTAAAAAAAAAAGAAAACTGTTTAGCTTATTTATTTATATTATTTTGTGCAGATTATAGTAACTTCTTTTATAAAGAGTTTTCTGTTTCGAATTGACTTCCATTCACTGGATATCGGTCAAAATGACCCGTCCCCGCTGTTCTAGTGTTGCACAAGAAAGTACATTAATTTCGCGTACTTTTACAAAACTACATACGCAGAAAAAAGAATTCAAAAATATTTTTATGTCTTACATTGTTACTGTAATTTGAAAGGGTGTCTTTTGAGAGTGGTCTTCTAAAAAATCCACTTTTGCACTGTAAAGAAATCTAGAAGGTTACTAAATTTTTTCTGGGAAATTGGGATGCCTCGAACTTTTTATCTAACTTCAATAAAATAAATTCATGTAATTATCCCGGATTACAGATAAAACTTTAGTAAGTATACAGATTTCTGTTGCTTTACAAACCTAGTTATGTATACTTACGTCTCTTTTCTTTACAGTATAAAGATAAAATTTTAGTAAACTTACAGATTTCTGAAGCTTCTACAAAATCTAATTATGTAGATTTACATATTTTTTACAGTGTGATCGAGAAACATTATGTTTATCTTCTTGTGTGATTTATGCTTTTCTTGATATCATAACTATCCCAAGAATTGGCCAAAATACGGAAAGTTTGCTTTGAAAATTATCAAGTCAAAAAACTTTTTATATTTTGTTTAGACCAGTAATACACCACGCTTTAAAAATAGTTGTCGTATATATAGTATTGGATATAGTGTTCTTATTGACACATTTAAAAAATTTAAATAGTATGATAGAGTATTCGATGAGTATGCGATAGTATGCGATAAATGTAAGCGATAACGGTAACAATTTATTTTAAAGTGTTTTTAATAGCTATGTTTTGTCACAAAACAAACCCGTTTGTTGCAGAACCTATTTACCGCAAGGGGACATACGTTCTATTTTTTATTGTAATTTTTCCCTTATTAAATGCTGATTTTCTGCCATAAAAAAGGGGGAAATTACTTCTCTGAAATAATTGGGGCAATTTATTTTTCTGGTCATCAGCATATGTCGGCAATAAAAATATAAATAAAAGGAGCAATATTTTACATCAAAATTTTTCTCATGAATGATTTTTTGCCCAATTATGAGCATGTCGTGCATTCATGAACACTTACTTTAGGTCAGTTTTATTTTTAAACGTAATTGATCTGTTAACAGCACTTTTTTAAAAAAAAATTCACAAAAATAATTACTATGACATATGGTAAAATTATGTATTTTGTTCAATGAAATGAAGATGTAAAGTGAAAAAACTTTATATAAAAATAAATGTCATTAAGTTAACATACTTATTTTGTTTAATTATTAAAAGCAAATTTGTTACTGCAATATTTATTTATTTATTTTTGTTCGATATGTTCCTGTTTTATTTCTTTTCTTTGCTATATTTTGCATTTAAGTGAATTCGTTCAAACAATGCGCATCTCCAATACCAAAATATTTTTTTTTCGATCCAAAAAATCAACATTGCGCAGCTCAAAGCCAAAGCACTACATTACATAAGAAAGCATCATATTTAATTTGTGCAGTGAATAAAGATTTGTGAATGAAGCTTTGTCTAAATTCGAAAGAGAAGGAATGGAATTCTGTTTCAGGAGTGGATGTTCGTAATATGTTTGATTCCACTTGGTGTATCTGGGCGTTTTAACCCTTGTGATCAAACAATAACTTATTTTATTTATTTACTAGCTCGTCCACCAGGCATTGTGAAGTCTGGGAATAAAAATCTTAAATGTACGTTTAATTCAGATGTTTTTCTTTTGGAAATATTTAGTGTTGAAAGCCTCACTGCTTTCTGAAGCGTTCACACTCAGATGTGTTTGACTTCAATTTCTGAAATACAAATCTATCCAAACGAACCTAGAATTTGTGGGTTCATTGACTTCTGAAGCTCACACCATCTGAACGCGGTTTTAGTTTTTGTAAACAAACTCCGAGATGGTATGAAATTTATATTTTTAAACAAAAAATCTTCAAAAACGAACACATTGTGTTGAGGACTTTACTGCTTTTAGCAGAGGAAAGTCCGGGTGTGCTATATACGCTCTAGAATGTTTTGGCAAAATAACCATAAGCTTCTATGTTTTCAAAATTTATAACAAAAATATTTCATCACGAACCTAATGTTGGGTACGAGGCTTACTCGGATTGGCGAAGGCACTTCTGTTTGTTGTGCCAACAATTGTGCCGACAATTGTCGGCACAAATGGCTAGAAAATTTGCAATCTTCATTAGGGTTTTAAACTAATTTTTCGGATAATTATTAAAAAAAAATAAGAAAAAATCCGAGCTTCAAGTACATTCTCTCCTGCCTTCGTCTATCCCCATCAAAATTTACATTCCTCTAGGTACGCAAGATTTCGACAACAAACACACACGCTCGCACCCTAGTGCTCGCACACGCACACGCACATAGAGGCAGCGAGAGCGAGAGAGAAAGAAACACCTTTCTTGTATTAATATAGATTATCAATTTTATTTGTTATTATTTTTATTTAATTTACTTTATTGTACTAAAAAAATTTAGTTCGCGTGTTTCACTGTAAATGAAAGTTATAAAAACGATAACATATCTTTTGTTTATTCCTCAATTAACTAATTTAAATAACAAATATAAATTTATGCGTAAATGTATTTAGAACCAAGAAGAATTAGGTCAGTTAATGCCGGATGACAAGAAACGTAAATGTCGAGACAAATTGATTTCAATATACCATTTATATGTTAGATCATTTATATATACATCATTTATATATACAGATACTTATTATTATCGAAAATGATGATCAAAGAACTAGACATGCAGCAAATCATTTTCCTTGTATTTTACGCGATGTCAAATACTTAGTTACTGGAATCCTACTACAAGTTAAAAAGATTTATCACCGGTAATTATCTGACACTTTCAAGACTTGAATCATGTTGCAAGATGCCATATTTTATAGATGTCACGAATTATATTATTAACTTATTTCTTCTGCTTATGAAGTGATTTATGATTTTTCGGCGGCTAATGAAAAGTTCAATTTTAGAGCTTTTATTATTATTCTTATGTTTAGAATGTTAAATTTTGTATGTTGAAAAAACAATTTAAATCGACAATGTTGAATTGTAAATATAAGCGGTAAAAATAATTTTTGAGGCGTTTTAAACACTCATATTAAAATAGTGTAAAGAAATGTTTGAAAATAGTTTGCTTCATAGTTCGCTTGAAGAAAAGTAACACAGTATGTATATTACAAAAGACAAAAGTGTCCGACCGTAATTTGATAGTGGCAACAACCGACGATTAAATTTCATTTTTCCTGTACTTTTCTAAGCTTATAAACAGCCATCAAATTCAATTTTTATCCGTTCAAATACAGAAAAAACATTAACTGCATTTTGTTTAAAAACTGTATGGGAATTTACTGATTTTATATGGTTTTTAAAATAAATTTCAACAATATATTTTTTAAAATTTTCTAAGAGGCTCCGGCCTTCTACTCGCTATGCTCATCGCTATTAACGTATAATAGCGATATATATACGCTAATAGCGTATATAAGCGCGTATATAACGCGATATCGCTATGCGGTATCGCGAAGCAATCCCTATTTTCTAGCCAACACCAGGCGTAATTGTTTCGCGTTTCCATTCTGGATCGCCTCGCGATCCCTTTTTTTCTATGCATTCAATCTTTGATTCGAAACGCAGATGGAACCCACCCCCTTTCTCATTAGTTAATGGAAATTATCTTCTTTCTGTAAAAATCACTTTTTCCATCGATCCCTTAACCCCCCCCCCCCCCAAAAAAAAAAGAAAAGAAAAAAAAAAGAAAAGAAACAAACAATCGAAATGCAGATGATTTTTCCCTTTTACCGCCCATCCTACCTAAATTCTCTACTTCCTTTTTTTTCGCCAAGCACAATTCCCGCTAATAAAAGACAGAAAGCTCTGAACAATCAGATGTGTTTCGCGGTATCTACGCAGATTTTCATTGGTCCGTTTCTAAATCTTTTGGCCCATTTCCAAATCGTTGCTTTTTTATATATATAGAAGGATCTCTATCGCGTGCAAACGATTATGAAAGATAAATCCGTTTGAACTTAAGTTAATATAAATAGTTTAGCATATGTTTCCGTCTAATATTTCGTAACAAAATTAAAATTTCATCAATGAAAGGAAACAGTAAAATAATATAAATATAACAGAAATTTAACAGAGATGTAATCGAACTACGCGCTCAAACAACTGAAATCATCAGATTAAAAAAGACTGCTGTTAGTAAGGGAAGCTTTGAGGTTTTCTCTGTTAATTACTCATACGTAAGTAACGATTTTAATAAAATGCAAAATTTTACATAAATTTCAAAAAGATAATTTTCAAATGAAATTGCTTTTTTGTGTTGCTAATATGTGCAATTAAAAAATCTACAAGTATTAATATAAAAAATGGTTTTCCCTTACATTCTGTAACCCGGGAGGTCCGAGTTGGATATATAACTGTGATAATAAATTCGGAAAACTCAATTCATTCAGAAAAATCCAATTATCCTTTTTATGTTTTGTGATTTACATACAGGTTTTTAAGTAAGTGTTCAAACAGACTAAACTGTAACATCTAATATATGAATAACCATTCCACCCGTAAGGAATTTTCAAATAGTCAAAATATATATTTTTTAAATAATTAAAAAAAAATTATTTAAAAAAAAGTGTGCATATTCATTTTACAAAGGATTCGTCGGACAAATTATTTTCCAATTGGGCAAGCGTATTTTCTAACAAATAATCTTCAAAATCTCTATCATGCAAAACAATGTAGCGAGAAAGAGATAATAAAAAGGTGAAAATGTAAAAGTTATATTCATACAAAAATAAATTCTTTAAATAAGCATTGCAGTAAAAAATTTTCTTTTTTATATCAAAACAAATTAAATGACTTAACTTAATGACAGTGTGCAGTAATTGTACAAATTAGAATGACGCAAAATGTTTAATTAGTTTTATTGCGGTATGGAATGAGTTGAAAATTTCGACTAAATCTGTAAAATATTATCTCAACAGTATGTTAAATATTGAGACTATTCATAATTTGAACACAGAAAAAGAAATTAAAAAGTTATAGTTAATTAGTGAAAAAAATAGCATTTTTATAAGTAAAGTAAGAGTCGAAACCACTATATAAATAACTGTAAAACTATAGCAAATTTCTCAGAGACTCAACACATTTTGTATAGCTAAGGAAATATAATGACGAATACACGTACTGCAAGGATTTCCCTCTACATTTTGTTCATCAGTATAAAAGGGAAGAAGGATGGCTTCCATTGTTTGTGAACTATAATTCATTTTAAAATATTCGATTTCTAACAGCTGATCGAAAGGAAGTGAACAAGAGGGTTCTTGAAAAGGTTCACTGGGATCGAAAGGGAAATTAATGGTCTTAGACACAAGACGGAAAGACGTTTTCAAGAATCTGTGGCATATTATCTATTGTGAATTTTTTATTTCTTAATTACTAATGCAAAGTTTGATAACTATGTGAAAGTATTTAAATTATTAAACTTATAAGAGGAAATATTTGATGTATGTTGTGATAATTAGATACATTTCATATTAAACTATTGGAAAAATTAAATATGTATTAAAACATAAATTACTCATGTTGTAATTTATACTTGAAAGATGATAAAAATATTAAACGATGGTAAATTACTTAAATTCCTAACACTTTCAAGAATACTTTTTTTTTCATTTTTCAAGTAATAAAAGCACATTATGTGTAATTTCAATATTATAGGTTAAGAGGGCAATATTTATTATAGGTCGATGCATATTGAATTTCGATTACCTTTTCTTATAGGTCGATATCTTTCAAAGTTGAATTTTAGGCTTCTACTTATTTACTTGCTTACAGAATATATATAATATCATAGTACTTTGTACTTGTAGATATATCATGAGTATGCAGTATTTATTTTTAAATTAATTTTTAATATTTTGTTTTGTACTTTCATTCTTGGTTATAGAAGTTTTAATAGGCAGGAAAATTTATCGATTATTTATTTACTTTTATCCCTTATTTTTGAAGTTAAAGCTGCGAAGGAAGATGCTATTATTTTTTTAAGACGTCCGCTCAATTTTAGAGAATAATTTGTAAAAATAATTATTTTTAAAGTTTAATGGACAACAGCATTTTCTAAATCATATCGAGAAGACAGTAACTTAACTTTCTCTCGGGAAATACTCATTTCAATTTATATACATACATATATGTTTGGTATTATTAGATTAGCTATTTGATCATTTGGTTTTTATGGAATAACAATTCTATTTTAATAACGTTAATTTAACAACAAAAAAAAAACTACATATTTCTTAATTGCGATATCACGTAGATATACAATTTCATATTTTTATTTCTTGCCGAACGAACAGTTTATGCATGTAATAATTTTTTAGTCAACTTAGTCAACTTTTTAATCAACTTAGTGCAAATGTTCCCAGGCTGGGAACTGGACTCACATATTTTGGCACTATTTGCCAATGCTAAATAAAGCTGCTTGGACGATAACCCAGCCAGCTAACTTTACAATTTACTCAGTGCATTTGGTAAAGACATCTGTTGTGTTATTTAGTACAGCTCGACACCAAATCGTCATTATACACTGGTTTTCATAGTGAAATGTGTCGGTTTGGATGGCATCCAGATATTTCAATTATAATAGCATTGGAAATTAATGCCAGAGGTTCTGGCTCGGAATTCAGGCTGGACACATTTTCATTATGTTGGAAAAATTACTACTTGCATGATTTATTTACCTACTAGTTTGATTTCATTGTAATAATAAAAGAACATTTTACAGTTCAGCTGCTGTCAAAATCGATTAACCAATTATCGAATTTTGCTTCAGTGCTTCTCTAAAATAACATTATTTCAAATTCAATTGTTTTCCATAAGATTTTTCAAATGTTGTTGTGCGTGTCTTTAGCCCCTTAACTGCCCCGGACGTATATATACATCTTTAGAAAATGCATGCAACTATTAAAGGGATGAGGAATTCCAGTTATAGCGAGGAAATTTTCACCACCTGAGCCATCATCATACATATTAAAATGTAAACATAATTCTGTAAGTTAGGAAAAAAAAATTAACGCATTTGTGCATCCGCGAAATTAAATTTACTAGATCTTCCATTTAGGGGAAAGGAAAAGCAGGTCTGGTTAGCAGAGTGGTCTAAAGCACCAGTTTAAAGCTCTGAACTTTTGTAGACGACGCCGGTTCGAACCCAACACCCGGCAAAATGATTTCTATAACATTTTTGGCGATAATTCATGTAGATAATGACATATTTTATTAGGAGGAGAAGTTATATGATTTTTATTTTATTATTATTATTATTTGAATGGTTTATCATTAAATAAAATTTAACACTCAAAAATATTTTGAAAATATAATAATTTTATATTTAAAATATTTAACCTAAAATATTTTGCATATAATTATAAATTAAATAAATTGAGCTGATCTACAACTTTTGTTTTCTGACCATTATCAAGAATATAAGTCAGTAAGAAAAGTTTGCCATCCTTTTCCGTAAAAAAATATTAATAACAATAACAATAATAACAATAATAATAATAATAAATAAAATGGGAAGAAAGGGAAGTATTCATATAAGAGCTATAAAATAAATTATCTTTATATCCGTGGTTTAATATTTTAAAAATGAAGAAAGAAGTATAATAAAATTCAAGTAATAAAAAATATATATTATAAATCGTTAGTTGCATCACGTTTCAAAATTAGACTTTTAGAGAATGAGACTGATATAAATAAAATTCATGGCAGCTAGCTTTTAAAGGTCGTGTAGTTAAAAAAATATAAATAGATATTGTTATTTAAAAAAAAAAATGAGACCGTAGTAAGTAAAAATAAATGCTCAGCCCAGTATTTTTTGGTAAATTTCTGATGAAAGGCAAGCATAATTGGTTGTAAATTATAAATTTAAAGTTCTTTCACTTCATTCAATTGGTTAGACAGACAACACCCTTTAGCTCGCCTTCAAGAAATAGGAATCACTTATGCAATATAAAAATTTGTCACGATTTCAATAACTAATTTAAAAGCAACTAATTAAAAATTCAAGAATTCTTCTAATGGAACATTCATTTACCGTCAAATCTTGACGGGTACTATCTAGTTATATATAACAGTGTATGTGCATGTGCATTTTCTTACTGTTATTACAGAAAACTAACATACACCTTCTATAATTTTCAGAAATATGCGATTTAAGTAAGGCACTGGAGATCGCGCAGGATTTCGTAGGCAGTTAAGAGGTTAATGGACAATTTTTGAATGAAAATGAAATATTTATTCAATATTCGTTTAAAATCCACAGTGAAACAATAAACGTTATTATATTTTATGCTAATTTTATTTTTACAAAATGCAACCGAATCGTCTACTATAATATGCCATTGCGTGTTTTTCCACTCATGTTTTTTTTATTTATATAAATTCATGGATTGTTAGTTCATACTAATTCTTCAGAGGGCATACAATTCTTGCTTTATTGAAATCAATGTTCTGCTTTTATTGAAGTCTGGAAATAGCGGCAGTTAGTCTATTGAATTGTAGGCTACTTTTATGTTACTTTATCTGAGCTTTCATCTTTCCAGTCGTCATCCCGATATATTGGGGATGTTAATCTTTTTTAGTACCAAATGGAATGATGTACACTCCGGAAATTCCATCTTGCGCGACGGAATCAATCTTTGCACTCAGTAAATTCTTCCATTTAGTTAGGGGGTGGGGTTGCAATCAAATTTCTTTCAAATAGAAAAAGAGCATGTCGCGTTTTTTTTCAAAAAGAGCAGGTATGTAATTCATCTTGTAATATTTCTTCTTTGTTACGGTGTTCTTGGAGGAATTTTTACGATTTTGCAAAGATTTAATTAAACTAATAATATGAGAAACCCATTCTTTGTGGCGATATCATTTATGGCATTATGTCTGTAAATGATCACTTGAACAAACTTTAAAAGCTCTCCTTAAAAAGAAGTTATAAGCTGAAAGTTTATAATTAATTGGTGAATAGCTGTCGTACGATATGTTACTATTTAAATTGTTGATTATCCAGTATACTGTGCGTTCTAAAGTTAGATTACACCTATAATTGGTTAATCTGACATACAAAATAATTCAAATTCTTATTTATTTCAATATCTGTAGTAAACTTAAGTAAATTAGATATAGAAGTAGATAAAATTACAGAATCAGTTATATCCGAGGGGACCCCAAAAAGTTCCCGGAATTTGGTTGTAACTCATTATTACCACAATATAGATACACATTTAATTAATCGCCTTCAAAGTAGTCTTCTTCATTTCGCGCACACTTACTTTGCCGCTGGAAATAAGAATGGAAGTCCTGTTTTGGTATATTTTCAAGTTCGGTCGTCGCGTTGGTTTTCATGTCTTTTTTCTACGGTGTCGAAACGGTTCCCTTTGAAGCACATTTTGATCTTGGGGAAGAGCACAGAAATCGTCATGCTTAGTGTATTCATTTGTTTTCCGTTTGTAAAGCTAACAAAGCCCTGGAGCAGATTTCCTCAATCTGCACATGAACTTAATGTTCGTCCTTTGCTTGAACTTCGACATCTCGCCAACTGATCACCGCACACTCTTACCTTCAGCTACTCTGCCGCCACACTGTCTGTTATGAATTTGGATAGTAAATAAACATAGTGGTAGTAAACAAATAAATGAATTGTA
Source organism: Maratus speciosus (assembly GCA_963932465.1). NCBI lineage: Eukaryota > Metazoa > Arthropoda > Arachnida > Araneae > Salticidae > Maratus > Maratus speciosus. The sequence continues at coordinate 103,329,257 of OZ010791.1, read as the reverse complement.
TTATGGCATTAAAGAGTTACATCGAAATTCCGTGAAATTATTGACTGTCCGTTGTACTTTTATATGGACCTGACTTCTTTATTAGCTCAATTATTTAATTTTATTTCAATTATTCGTATTAATGAAATATATAAACTTCCTTGTTACAATACATTTTCCCGGAATTAAATGCTTAAAAGCTATAATAAATTATTTTAGTTTATTTTTTGATTATCGTAAAATCGTAACATAAAACTATAATATGTTAGTTTAAATCAAACAGAAAAAACTAATGTTTGAAAAAAGTAATTATATGAAGCTTAAAATATTTTCCTCAGAAAATAGATAACTGATGATTATAGCAATATTTATTTCCCTTATATGTAGCATTATTTATCTCCTGTCACAGATGGTAATTAAAAAATTATTAGAAAAAAATTATAATTATTATCTTACTTTAATAATAAGTGTCAAAAAAGTGATATTTATTTTACTGTGAGATCAACAAATTAAAGTATTGTACGATCTTAAGAAAAAAATTTAAAAACTAAAGACTGTCTGAAAAAGATAGTAAACGAACTGATTAAAATATCTATTGCTTAAAAATATCTAATAAAATTTTATGCGTTATCTTTGAAATGAAAATATTAATATCGATTATGAATCACAATTACATACTTATAAAAAGCGCATTATATTTTTCAAGTTTTTTTCACAATCTCTTTGCTAATATAATCTCTAAAACTGCAATACATCAACAAACAAATACAAAATCAATAAAGTAAACAGGTAGTATTACTTAATATTTAAAGTTGTGGGATAAACACGGGGAGTGGCAGAAACAGAATTTCAATGAAAAAAATATTAGTAACTTTATTAAGAATATCTATTTCTGTTTTGCTGAGCACGTATTAAAATGTAAATAAAATAAAAATACAATTTTATAGTTTAGACTTTCAGAGGAATATTAATTTAAATTTAAATACATTAGTAAATTTATTGGTGTTCGAGTGAGCTTTTTTTTTTTTTTTTTATTGGCAAAAGTGTAAAGATTGCTGATATTCTAGCAAACATAAAATGTATAATACATAATGAAAATAAAAACATAAACATAATACTTTTCCCCTTTTTCAAGTGCTTAGTTCCCATTTATTTTAAAGTTTTTATTATTGCGATTCTCCTCCTGACCGTTTACTATTAGCTAATGCCTAAACTGTTTGCTTTAGAGTTGTTGTTCCAATTGCAATAATGTAAAATGTTGTTCTACATCATATGAAAATCGATTTACATGAAAATAATTAATTTTTTAAAGTTACAAATTTAAAATTTTATGTAATTTCTGGATCTTGCGCGTGTTATTTAGAAAAAGTTTTTACATGTTCCAAGATATAAACAGTGAAACTTCCATCCTTATACGATCTCAAGAAATTGAATTGCAGTACTTTGAATTTTAGGTATTTTAGTTTATCTATTCTTTAACGAATAAAACAGTGAAAATTTCATTCCTCTGAGACCCTTAACAAACTGAAATGTGATGCACCGAATTTCATTAACTCTCAGCTTTTCCATGTTCTATTAAATAAAACAGTAAAAGTTCCACTTTCCCAAGACCTAAAGGAACAAAACTTGTTATGCACTGAATTTTATGAATTAACATCTTTTCCATGCTCTATCAAGTAAAACAGTAAACATTCCATTTTTCTACGTTTATTAAAACTGAATTGTGATATTCTCAATTTTATGAATTTTCAACTTTCCTTGCTCTATCAAGTAAAAGAGTGAAAATTCCATTCTTCTACGACCAAAATAATCACAATTATGATACGCTGAATTTTAAGAATTTTCAACTTATCCATTCTCTGAGAAATAAAACAATAAAAATACCTTTCTTCTATAACAATCTAAATTGTGATATACAGTATTTTATTAATTTTCAACTTTTTCATACCACATCAATTAAAACAGTAAAAATTCCATTCTTCTATGACATAAACAATCAGAATGATAATATTTTGAATTTTATACATTTTAATTGCGTTTTTTTTTAAATTCATGATGTGAAGTCTCCTGGTCGTTGTAAAAGAAGGAAGTTTTTTATGTAGATTTTAAAATTTAGAATTTAAGTAGAATATGGGAACTAGAACGCTGAATATTAGATTGATTTCTAAATTTTTAAAATTTTAATATAATTTATCTCTTTTATAATATAAAATTTTCTCGCGTTTAAAATTAATAAATGTGACTCTCTGACATATTTGAGGAATAACATATTATTTAAAAAATAAAATACATTTAAAATAAATGTATGCAAAAAAATTATCTATGAAGTCGAAATAAAATTCAATAATACAGAATTTAGACATACTGTATAATTATGCAATTTTTTGGAAAAAATCGAACACTTTATATTCATTCTTTGAATGTAATTTTTCCAAATGACGGTACTTATGGTTGTTTTATATTTTATTTTCAAATCCTTATAGTATGTTTTGAAAATATCATATTACTCGGCGAATTTAAAAAATGCATGAAACATTGAATAAATTATTTTTCATTTATGTATAAAAAAATTATTATTCAAGAGAAAAATATGTTATTACATCTGATTTTCATTTTAATAATATTGTTGAAATACCATTTTTAATTAAAAAAAAAAATAAGTTTGCGATTCTCATAACAATAACTTAATTCAGCTAACATATATGCAAGAGAGATTTTTTTTTATTTATGCTATTAAATTTAAAACTGAAATATTGCGAAAGAGACACCGTTATATTTTTCTATAATGTTTTTTAAATATTAATTAATGCATTATTCTGACAAAAATGGCATTTTTGTTTCGAAGTATATGGCACGGTAAAAACTTATATAAACAATTTTTTTTGTTCATCTAGTTATCTTAAGATTTACAGCAGAGATCATGAAATTTTTCAGTATCACAAACGTATTAGAATTTTATATACCGCTTCGTCGGGATATTTCCTTTGCTTACAAAAAATTACAAGTTTATAAGGCTATGCCAGATGCTGTTCTCATAAATGTACACATTAGGGTGGGTCGAAAAACAGCGATTTTTTTTAAAAAAAGAATCTGTTTCTAATAGTGCGGAAAAGTTTCCTTTTGTAATTAGAGTAATAAAGCAAAAAATATTTTTGAAATTGGTTAAGATCTTTAAGTCACATATTGAACATGAATTCTAGAATATATGATCAAAATAGACGATTTTTGAAATTAATGATCAGTTGAATTTTGAAAAGTATAATAAAAACAGCACATTTCTGTTACACATTTCTGTAACAGGTGTCGTGCTCGAAATATATTGGAAATGTTAATACTACAAGCGGAAGAGGTAATGATACTTTTAAAAGCGTTGTTTTGCGTTTGTTTAAGAAGAACATCTCCTTTGATAAAATCGTATTTGGATATGACAGCACTTGTAACCAATTAATACAGCATTAAAAAAGGGTTATCAGAAATTTAGGAGTACCTATTGAGATAATGTATATATGATCGAGTACCCATAGGGATATACAATAGCTTATTTTCTTTTTGCATTACACTGAATAGCATTTTAGGCACTTGATTGATAAAAAAATATATGCATTCATGAAAAAAAAAAAAAAAAAAAAAAAAAAAAAAAAAACAGATGTCCGGCATTATTTTCTGGTCCTACAAGAAAACAATTACCTCCTTTCGTAACACTCTCTGTCGTCAGCAAAAATAATATAGATATCTATTTGAAATATTCGGTTATGTGCAATCGGGCTTCGTCTCCTGAGGACCTTGTTGTCCATGACCGAGGTTTGATTTCTCATTCCCGATGGCTAACGACTACAAGCAGAACTCTCAGGTAATTAACACGAGGATGTTAGTGTCTTGAACACATGCATTGCTTCGTCAATATCAAAAATTGAGGGATTCATTCTAGTATGAAAACATACAGGCAAGTCTTCATTATGAAAAAACTAAGGTGGTAGGCTCTCTTATAGAGCGAATCGCCTTCTTTGCTGACCCTGAAAATAACTAATAACAAAGTTTGATAATAAACCTCATTAAAAGTTCTTACGTGTAGTTTTGAATGCAGGTAAGAGAGAGAACTATAAGAATTCTTTAAATGTGATTAAACGCACATTGTTTAAAATTGTTTCAAACATTGCTGATCAAAAGAATTTTCAAAAACAATGTTTCAATTCTTTTCTAGATAATTGTCTAAATATCGTTTTGTAAAAATTTTCATAATTTAAAAGTAATGTGGAACTAAATGATATTAATCTATTTAAAATTAGTCATAAGTTACGTTTCTCTGCACGTAAAATGATATTTTTACTTTATTAGACATTAGTGTAAAAAAAAAAAAAAAATGATTTTCCTCATTTATATGAAACTTTGTCAATTTTCTATAATATTTTCCCAAATTCAGTGGCGATGCAAGACCTATAGAGGTCCATGAATTACAATTTTTCATTTTGTCCGATTCTTCCATTTCTGAAAGGCAACTTTTGCGTACTATTCGAAATAGCTACGGATTTTTCTATCATTAATTTTTTTAAAAATATATAAATTTTGGTAATATTTTTTTTTTTAAATTCAAGAACGGCGCGCAACCTAAAGATATTATCCGATTTCAAAGAAAAAAATTGCGTTTTTCTTCTAATTACAACAGGCAAGTCTTTTTTACTGTTAGAAGTTAATCTGAAAAACTTTTATTTTTTTGACCCACCCTAATACACACTGACTTATATCTATATTTTAGATTGATATAGATCTACGTTTAACTGATGAGGTAACATGTGATAAGGTGGTTTAATGTGATAAGGCAACAAACACGATGGTGTATATAATGATACTGTTGCCCTATTTTGGTGCAAGTGAGATTTTTCATATTTTGTTCAAATCCTATTTTATTTTAAGACCTCAACCTAATAAGAACTTGTTACTGTCCCTTAACCCATTGTATCACCGCGTTGCATAATTGCAACATACCCGAAAATTAATGATACTTATACAGTAGGCTATAAACGACGATTTTATTTATTGCTGCTATCTCCCAACAGAGCAGCTAAAATAATTCTTTCATAGAATTCTCAACAGACATTGTTTAAGACGTATGATTTACAGCATTTTCCAATAAAGGTAATTTCACCGAAGGCAAGTGAGTAAGTAAGGTGACAAAAGCCAATAAAAAAGGAAAACCAAGATACATACTTAAAAGGCATGTTTATTTCTCTATAAAATTTTCATTTACTTTGATACAATTGTCCCATCTCTTTAAGAGTTTTCTAATATCTCTTGCATAAAAGTCTTTGGACTGCACTCTCAGCCATCCGTGTACCTCCTATTCAATTTCGGCATCAGTCGGCTATAGACTAAACCATGGAAACACTCTATTGCAGTTGCTAATGCTGTCTATTGTTGTTCGCCCGTCAGCTCTAACCATTTCCTTAACCTTCCGCATTGTTTCTTCTGTCTCAGTCTCAACAGGACGACCACTTCGTTCTGCTTCAACAACATTTGAACGCTACTGCTCATCTTGTACAACTGTTTTCTCATAAATTCGAAATTGACATCTTACTGTTGAACAGTGCTGCCGTCTATTGACACATTTGGAAACAAATTACTACTGATTTCCGACCTTTCATAACGGTTTGTGACCTACTTACTGACTTTTCCTCGTATTAAAAGAAAAAGATAGAAAAAAAAGTATCATAATGTTATAATGTGATTATAATGGCGAAAGCATTAATTGTTGTTTAAATCTTAAAACAACGGGAGAGTAGTTTTCAATTGTGTTTGTGAAATTATCGTATCATAACATCAATATGATTCAAATGTTGTTTAAAATGTAAGAGAAGTTTATGTATTATAATGTTTTTTACTGCTTTTATATTTTGAGATATTGGCTTTAATATCTATATCTTTGTATTTTATAAAAATGCGATATCGTCGCGGTGTGTGTGTGTATCGGTCATAATTCGCAATGGGATAAATTATTCAGCATTGAAATCAGATGTAATAGGGTTTTTGTTTTCCATTCTAAAAAGATTTTTTCGCACTTAAAAGGAAAAAAATATTTTTCAGAAAACCATCAAATGTCCTGTTTATCATAACGCGGTAAGTTTTACTCGTGTAAAAATAAAATGTATACTGTTGTACTTCTCAAAGCATGTAAAAGAAAATTAAATACAACTTACAGATTCCAGAAACCGTTTAACAATTCAAGAAGTGTATGTTTTCGAGTTAATACTAGTGGTATTTAATCAACATAATCATAAATCCTATCTTATTTGGAACAATTTTACAATACACATTAAAGGCGTATTACAAACAGACAAATATTTATAGAGGGTTCAATCTTTTTGGGATACCGTGTATATAACTGCAGTTTATCCATAATCAATTGATTTTTTGCTTTTAAATTAATGTATTTGACTAAATTTATTCATTCAATATATTTTATTACGCTATCTGGAATATTTATTTATCAAAAATATTACGAACGCAGTACGTGAGAATAAAATGAGATAAATAAACGTATTTTCGTATAAATTAAAGATTATAAATATTGGCATTCGATGTTAACGATTCGAATCATTTCAAAATCCAAGTAAAAATTTTCTAAATAATTTATCAAAAATGATGGAAAAATCAGAGGACATCCTAGGCTATACTTATACCCTGTATTTTACACAACGATGCAGCACTTAATCATTTGGAACGTGAAACATGTTAATAAGATTTATTACCTATAATTATGTAACGGCATTTCAACTTGAAACATTGTCAAAATTTTAAATGTTGTAGATAACTCAACTCCATCATTACTTTTCTCCGAGTTCCTATTTTATTAATTTTTTTTTTCAAATTTTGGCAACACTATGAGATTTTATTTTCATTGTTTTCATTATGTTGGAATTTTTCAGTTTTTTTTTATTCCTTTCAGAATTATCTTTCAGAATCAATGTATAATTGCTGCTAAGAAGAGATGTTTAGATTGCATAAAATCGCTGCTTTTAGATCTTACTCCAAAATTAAAATGTCAAATTTCGTGTATAAATTGAAACGAGTAGAGAGAAAGTGATTAACTTTTTTGTCCCAAACTAAAACAAACTAAAATTAGCTTTTTCAGATTATTAAAAACAGTGATTTTTGAAATCCTAAATATATATAGCGCTGATAACTATGAACTATAAGCAAAATGAGAAGACATAATTAATGTCTTGATATTTTTTGTGCAGAAATAACTTTAGCCTGAATGCATACTGAAGGTTAGGTACTGCTTTCAGGGAAATTCGCTGGTCGTACTTATTACAAAAAGATTGAAAAAAGGAAAAAGCATCGAGTAAAACGCAAGTTATCTTGAATAATACACATGCATTGTTGTCATCAAAAAAGACTTGTAATTCACAATTGTACAAGCGAGGTTGCCTTTTACATTAAAAATATATTGTTATAGATTGATTTTTTTTATTTTAGGAAAGTATTGAAGATATTTAATTTTTTATTCATTTTTAACAGAGTATTCGTATGTACGTTTATACCTACATAAAATTTGAAATATCGGAAATATAATCAATTTTAATCTTGAGAAAATAAGATGTAAATCTGTAAATTAGTGAATTGGTAAAATGCTATCTCCATTTATGACTTTTATGCATATATGTAGGGACTTCTGACAGTTTGTCGAGGAGCCTGTGGCCAACTGTACCACATCCCCGAGACTAATAAAATGGAGATACTAACAGGGACTTATTAATGGCAGTACTGGGAAGAAAACTTAAAAATTCTAGGGGAGGGGAACAAACAACAGATTCCTGAGCTCATATGAAAAAAATAAATAATAAACAGTTAAAAATTTACTAAATTAAAAGAAGACAAGTAATTAATTTAATATATTAAAATTTAAGATGGAAAACAACTAGCCTTAGGGCAGTGGCTCCTGCGCCTAATCCAACGCGGCGCCCAAAGCAACTAACGAAGGACCAAGCTACTAAGCTCCACCCGGCATACGCAGACGGTGGCCTTGAAAAAAGCCCTTTGTATACTCGGCTTCGCCTGGATTAGGAGAGCTGCACACAACGTTAGTTGAGGGGGAAATGACAAAAACCCGCTCGAGAGCGGTGTACATTTAGATGCAGGGAGAAATGGGAGGAGCTTAGCTAAAAAGGAAGAGTTATAATTGGCTGAGAGAAGTTTATTGTACAATCTTTAAGAGTTTGTTAAGCAGAGACAATGAAAAAATAAAGTTTAAAAATACAAAAATACTATTAAAAAAAGATAATTATTAAAAATTTAAAATTAAATTTAGAATATATGCAGGGTATCTAAAATAATACCAAATTTCGGTCTTTTTCTGTTATGGATGTCAAATGTATCGTACGCTGGATGTGAATTTAAAGCACTGTTTTCAGAGTTTTCCAAAGAGAGGTGAAAGTTAATATTTAAATCTTGCATGTAGGTATTTAATCTGGGATAACCAATTTCTTTATAGAGATGGAAATTTCCAACGTAATACGGCACATATAAAATAAGTCTAATAATAGAATTTTGGGATTGTGTAAGGAGTTTGATGTGGCAGTAGGCAGCGTAGCTCCAGATTTGGCATCCATATGTTAGAATAGGTCTTAAAAAGCGGTTGTAAAGCAAATGTGTACATCAAAACAAATATGTTATTTAAACAGCAATTTCATATAAAAGTTATAAGTATTACATCACTTTTAATATTGAGTGTCCAAAAGATTCAAACGCGTTTTAATTCTTTATCTGTCGGAAGTAAGTATGAAATATAAACTGCAAAATAAGGCTGGAGATTTTATTTCAAGGAACAAAATTGTAATAAAAAACTACTCAATACTTATGGATTTAAGATTAACTGAATTATCTCCTAGCTACACTACTTCCGACTGTAATCTCTTGTAGATGACAATTTTAGACACGCCGTTTTGAAGCTGTCTCAAAATTAAAGGTTACGAATGCCTTCATTCACGGACAACGTCCAAATTTATGCCACTTCACCTGAAATGACCAGCATGTAAGAGTGAATATCACAAAATGTGAGATTTTGAAAATAAAAAAAATTGAAAATTTAACTCGTTTCAAAGCTTCTATTTTTTTTTTAAATGTTGGTTGAACAGCTGAATAAAGGAATTTATATGTAAAATTGTTAAAGTTTGAAGAGCTTAAGTTCGTTTTATGCAATTATAATTATGTGTCATTTTCTTGGTATATGTATACCAGGATAATGACAATGTCATTCTAAAACATGTTTCTCATTGTTTTTTTTGTTTTTGTTTTTTTTTAATTTTTAGATCTAACATTTTAATTTTGTTTAAAGGAACATGTTTCTTCTATAGTAGTTTATAGAAGCCAAGAAAATGACATAATAAAGGTATTCTAAATTTTTACAAAGCCTTTAAACACATTATTTTCAATGAAATATCTAAAAGATCTTGCTGGTAGCAATGATTTTACTACTTTTGACTTGAACTATGTCAAGAACAAGAAGAATTACTCTGTAGCGCCACCTTTATACCTCATAAAGAACTAAAATGAGCAAGCAAGGAGAATTACATTCATTTTCAGTGACAATCATATTTTAATTATTGAATATTATTTGTAATATACAGAACTTGTTACTTTACACATATATATGTTAAATAAGGTATAATTATTAAGTAGAAACTAAAAAAAAAATCACTAGAAAAAGTTATTTGTACATGATAGCAGAAAGCATTTTACTTTGCACACATCACATGCCAGGAAAATGACAATCTGAAATTTTAAGTCTTTTAATTGCTTTATTTTTTGTGTTATTATGAGTATAATATCTCTTGAAAATACTTCTAAAAATAGTGTTTATTAGAATGTAAAAAAGAAAATTGCGTTATATAACATTAAATAGAAATTTTATTGTGCTGTCTGCCATTTCCGTATTTTGTGATATTGACCCCTAAGCCTTTTCTTTTGCCTGGAAAATTTAGATTTAGGCTGGAGTCTCTTTTCAACAACAAGTGCCCTGTGAATTGTAAAATACGTTAATATAGTAATTTGTAATTAGTTAAATGTAGGGAAACTTATTTTCTCTTCTTTTAAAAATAACACTACCCGCATATCATATCTCTTTCAAATAATTATAACAATCTTTAAAAATCTCTCTTAATTTACATTGATGTTCAATGCATTAATACTAAAACATGCCATCGCGAATAGTATAAAGTCCTGTTTTAAGGAAGAAATTCGATTTAGTGCTTAAAGTTTGTTACCTTCAATATCACACAAATATAAATTTTATCCTTAATTTGAATTCATTCACATTGTTTTATAATAAAATAAATGCATGTCTTGAGTAATGAAACAGAAAGTAATTTCTGAAATATTAATTTGGTAACTATAAAATACAAATTGAAACATAATCAGTACAGAAATTTTAAACTTTCTTTGTGATACAATATCGGGTGTAGTATCTACAATAACATCTTGTGTGTTGAAGCATTTTTGTCTAATTTGTAATTTAATCTTGAAAAATTCAGAGAATAAATTTCCTATCTTTTGTATTACAATATGTGCTTCATTATGAATAAAGCTTAAGATGAATGATGAATGATGAAATATACGATTCGGAAGTATGAAATAATTTTGAAATTGAGAGTATTTTAAATTGAAAGTTTTTTTTCCATCTTCATAAGGAGTTTTACTATAAAGTAAACTTTTATGTCTGAAAAATGTTATGTGATGGTGAAAGTTTCCGCAGCAGACATGACAAGATTTCGTTTCCATATGTAAATGTTCAGTTTTAGATAGGGAATTGATAAAGAAGATCACATAATGTTAAAAAAATCTACATACACTTTCTTAAAAATAAATAAATATATAAATAAATAATACTTGCTTCGGGTCCTAATGCAACACTTTAATGAAATGTTTTCTGACATGGACAATTCACACAATCATTACTATTGAAAATTCAATGAACAAACAATGAACTTACTTTTTAAATGATATTTTCTTTGTAATTGCGTAAAACTGAATATCGAAATCCTTATTGAGGCTATTATTATTTTGCCATGGTTTTATTAAACGTATATTTGATAAAATGGCATTGATTTTATCAGTTATAAAAATATAAAACACTTAGGTTTATTGTGCGCAAAATTTATCTTTTAACAAAGTCTACATTTAATGTTTACACATAATCACTTTGGCGTTTCCCATTCGACATGTCTCCTTGACATTTTGAATTGTGTTTCTTTTAAATTAACTATTTATCACTAACATAAAACAATGATTACAAATGAATAGCATTGATTATAAGATTCATAATCATATATTGTTAAACATATATATTGTACACGTATTGCTAAACATACGATATCAAAACACGCATTCATTAAATAGGGGAGACCGGGGCTAGTAGGAGCAGTTTTTAGTTATTGATTTTTATTAATTTTTTTGTTTAAGTTTTTAATGAAACTTTAACTGTACCTTTAAAGAACAGGCATTGGGCTATATATACCCGGAGATTTGAGTTTGTAGCTTTTGTAGTTTATGTTTAGCGGAAGCCTAAAGTAAAAGGAAAATTGTGCGCCAACTTACCCCGTCACGGGGCAAGTTGCCTATACCTATGGGGTAAGATGGCACATGCCTTATAAAAATTTAAATAAGACACACAGTTAAGAGAAATCAATTTCCTTATTACCAGTTATCGCCGTACAACGTAAATTCTAAATTATACAGACATAAAAATAATGAATAAAACATTAACATTGATTAACTTGTATCCTACTCGATAACATCATCAGAGTTACAGTTGTCACGAATAAAAAATCGAGTGTTTCCGTTTGGGCAAGCCCCGTGTGCCCCAAATTTTGCATTTCAACCACTTTTTTCCGTGTTTGCTGTTTTTCAAGCTAACAGCACACACCAGACACCGAGCCAACTTGCCCCGTGTTCAATGCGCCTACTAGCCCCATAATAAATTTCTTCAAAAAAGGGACACGTAACCATCTAACCATAAATAATCCAAGTAAATCACATATGGTGTGGGTACAGTTAATCATACACTAAGAAAAAATGCACAAGTTAAATCACAATTATTAAGATAAGTATTAGAAATTAGAAAAAGAATGAAGCAACAAAAAATTACTTGTGAGCGCAAAAAACAGAAAAATCGTAATAAATGTCCACTGCACGTAGGTAACGCTGCAAAACTACAATGAGGATTGTAAAACGCAAGATGAAATGTACTCTGTGACTGGTTGTATAATCTATCTACAAACAGGCGATTTATGGGGACTGCGCCTACTTACCCCTGTAGCCAACTAGCCCAGGTCTCCTCTATAAAAAAAAAAAAAAAAAAAAAAAAAAAAAAAAAAAAAAAATGCGCTACAATTAGGCATAGGAATGTTATTATTTCTTACTTTGGAATCAGGTAATGGGGGAAAAATGTGCTTGTGTAATGCTTGTTATATATTGACAAATGACGGAAAATTTAACAGATTTATTTTTTACGAGAATGTGTACTTTCACCGTTTCCCCCCATCATCCATAAAAACTCAATCTCTTTTATCTATTTTAAATATCTTTATTTATACAATCTGTCTGATACTTTTTTATATATTTACAACACTCTAAAAAAAAAAAAAAAAAAACTGTAAATTTATGAACATTTTCCCTTCAGTTTTCACGGGCAGCAGCCTTATTTGATGAAAAACGGTCTGATCCACTAAATAAGCAATCTTATCCCTTAGATAATTAGAAAATGAAGGGCAATCCACGTATTCTTACAGTTCTAGCCCATTTGTTAGCAAAAAAAAAAAAGGTACGACTCTATGCATTCTCCTCCACTAGGGTGTAACCCTTCATTTTAATCATGTTTCGAAAAATAATGTCACTTAACCGCGACCGTAACGTATTTCTTAACGCGCCAAAAAAGCGATTCTGTGATGATTATCTAACGTGCTACGTGCTACGGAACAGTAAGTAAAGTGTTATTGCGCTTTAAAGTGCATTATATCTTTGCCTCATAAAATTACGCGCTGCACAAAATAATGGGCAAGGATTTTTTTTTTTTTTTTTTTTTTTTTTTTTTTTTTTTTTTTTTTACGGGGTATCACTGGAATCTCTGCCCCTAATTTTACAGGGATATTTTTAACAGTGTATTAAGTACAATAAATAACTATAATCTCGGAAATTTTGATATAAAACTGCTATCTGCCTGTTTTTAGTAGTAGATAAACAAGATATAACGAAGTTCCATCAAGTAGTATTCGTGAGAAGAATCTATTTTAAATAATTTTATTTCTACCATACGATTACAAAAAGATGGACAAAGAAAACTTCTTGGACCGTTATTTATGAACGTAAAGAAAAATTATTAGTGTCATGTTGAATTTTTAGATGCATTACTTATTTTAAAAGTTCCGCATGTACACGGTAAAAAAAAATCTGTAAAGTTACTAAAGTTTTTCTAGGAAACTGGGATTCCAAGAAATTTTTATGTAACGGCAACAAGAAAAAATCCTGTAACAGACGCTGTTACAGGAATTTTTCTTGTTGCCGTTACATAAAGATTTCTTGGAATCCCAGTTTCCTAGAAGAACTTTAGTAACTTTACAGATTTTTTTTTACAGTGTATTCCATAATTAATACCTGTTAAATAATGATAATTAATTCTTTAAAATTCTTGTGCATATTTATAGTTATTTTGTTATTTATTATACATTTGTGTTGCACTATTTTCCAGGCACTTTAAAATAGATATTTTACAAAAAATATTTCTATGTAAGAAGAAAATTGAATTTTACATGAACAATTAAATATTATGTATTTTTACTTCGTTTGTAGAATTTTAACTTTGCATATAAGGGAATGCATTCTTAAATAAATGATTGAAATTCTGGTATTGTCATTCCATTTTTATAATCCACGTTTTGTCCGCGATAAATTATTAAAATTTCACAATTTAAATTTTAAAAATGTTCAAAGGAAATAATATTAAACTGGCGAAAAACACGTATAGTATAAACATATTATCATTTGATAAAATTTAAAAATATTATAATTTCAATCCATTAAAATATTTCATTGTAAAAATATGGGTCCTCATTTATGAATAAATTACATGAATAATTAAATTTTAAAAATCTTATGAAATAATTCATGTTACGTTGTCTTCTTGAAAATCAACATTGTAATTTAGGAAAATATCAACCTTTCCTAACATTCCCTTTTATTTTGACTGTTTAAAATAAAAAAAAAGTTCTAGAAACATTTAAATCATAAGCGGATTATAAATTATATATTTAAATAAACGGCAACTCTCGAATTAATTTAGATAATTATGAACCCCAGAAAAATATTTCTATAAAGCATGAATAAAAAGAAATTTCTCGCATGTTTAAATGCTTAATTTTACTTAAAAGTCTTATGGAGTAACATGCATAATTTATTATCTTTGTAATATAATATTTTCAATGCATACATAAAATGCATAAATTACGGAAATAATTTTTGTATCTCTTGCATATATATATTACATAAACAAATTGCATATGAAAATTATTGTAATATTTACTAATTAATATATTTATTAAACTAAATCCTCATAAAACAGCATACATTCTCCAAATTATTTAATTTTAACTAAGCAAATTAAATGGGTAACATGTGAAAATGTTTTTTTAATAACAACAAGCTGATTTAAATACACAAGGGTAATAATATTATTTCATATATTTAAGTATGAATAAATTTTCGTAAAAATTGTCTATGCAGATTTATGAAAACTCTTCTTTTTGCAACTCTTACATTTTGTTTGAATACAATAGTTTTTTTTTTTTTCTTTTCAATGAAGCAATAAGAACACCACAATTTTCAATGACTGCTTTTAATATAAATAATATACTAGTTTAGGGTTGTTAATCACATTATTTAAAATTTTAAGTAAAAAAGGTCTTTATAATTAGCAACCTTGGTATTGAAATTTATCTTGTTTACTAGGATTTCGTGTTATTTTTTACTTCAACATTTGTCACAAATCTCGGGAGTAAGCTTGATATATATATATATATACAAGGGTCGCATCATATAGGGAAAATTTTATATTTTCTACCAGAACTCTTAATGAGTTACTTTCATAATCATTTTATTTAACATTTTCTAAAGAAAGGTGCGATGAAGACTTTTTTTTTCAAAATAGTGGTAGAAACAATAAAAGTTTCCCTATAGAAAGAGACCCATGTATATATATATATATTTTTTTTTAAGTTACCTTTACAGGATAACATTAATACATTATTTGAATCCAAAACATTTTTTCTTAAAAAATACGCTAATATTTTCTTTCTTCGTACACTGTAATAAAATATCTGTAAATTTACTAATTTTTTTTCTCGGAAACTGGGGTTCCTGGAACTTTTTATGTAACAGCAGCAATAAAAATTCATATAACAGATACACTTTTGCACAATAAATAAAAAAATATGCAAGGTTAATTAGAATTTTTTAGGAAAATGGGATGCCTAGGACTTTTTATGTAATTGCAACACAGGTTACAAATACAATTTTAATAAGATTACTGTAATTTTAGTAGATTCTTTTGTAAAGGTACAGAGTACTGTAGCTTTGCAAAAACTTGTTTTATAGGTTTACATCTTTTTAGGGTTTACTTAAAAAGTAAAAACAAAACCATTATGAGATCACTCCTGTGTCTGTCTGTCACAGCCATATTACTCGTAAATTATGGAAGGAGGAAAGTACAGATTAGGGGAAGTAATAAAGACTATTGTTCCACATACTTACATATTATTAAACATTCACAAATATATATAGGGGAAAACATAGAGGGACTTATTAATTTACTTGAAAAAAATCTTTTCTTTGTATATTTTGTGGGGTATCGTGTGAAAGCTTTCGTAATGCTGAACATAAAAATACATTTCTCCTAATTTTAGGTATCATATTTTCAGGGATATCGTCGAAAATGTAGTGCAAAAATATGTCCCCGCCCCCCCCCCCCCCATCTATTTCCGAATCTACTGAAACTATCATTATAAAAAAAAAAAATAGAGGTAGTAGGCGTTAATTTAAACCTCGCAAAAAAATTATAGCGATTACCCTAGGTCACATAGTTTTTGAGAAAAACGCATTTTTCCGTTACACATAAATTTCAAATGGCAGGCATTCAACAAATGTGTCCAGGAGCTCTGTTGGTACCTATCGTATCAGAAGTATAAAAGCATTGTTGATAATGATTTTCGATTTGGACATACATAATGACAGGAGCGGTGTACTCTACCTGCCATTAGCTTTTAAAGTCTAGATAACAACTTTTAATGATATATTTGTGTAACAATGCCCAGTAGCAATAAAAGCAAGTAGGATAAAAGAAATAAACGTCAAATTGTTAAATACGGTAATTTAATTAGGATTAATCACATACATACTATGGAATTCGAGACTAATTTGCATTGAGTGGATCTGTCAATACGCCTCTGTGAGGTTAATTAAAAACCTATCTGGAAAAAACGCGGCATGGATCAAGACGGAGTTGCAACTTTGCGACATCCTTTCGAAGCGCGCTTAGTACAATGCCAAGTTTATACTTTGAACAAGGGTTTTGTGTTAGCTGCACTTTAAAAATAAAAGATTATTACTACGCTGAAATAAGTTTGTGAAATGCGAAATGAAATTTAAATATGCAGTACATTTATTGTCAGTATCAAATTAAGTTCATCATAACCCGATTAAGATAATATAAAAAAGAGTTATACAGAATAGCAATATTTGATATTTTTTAGTCTTCATATCTCTTTGAACTTTTATGGTATACCCATTCATACTTTTTAATGTATACAGCTATACTCAACCCTACGTTCTAAACTTTTTTTTACAAAATGTTATTATTCTTTTAAATAATAGTGTTAATAATTCATATATTTAATGCACAGAGCCCTCTGAGTGCGAGTGACACTTGTATTTGACCGTTTATTCATATAGTGTACAGATAAAATTTTAGTAAGCATGCATATTTCTGCAACTTTATATCTAAAGAGTTACAGAACTTTTTTACAGTGTATCGTATTTAAGTCTTTCAATATAACAATATTTTTTCATTTTAATAAGAACAATAAATAAGTAGATTTGTGCTTTCATGATTTTGGATTGATAACGTTTAACACAGCATTAAAAAGAAATATTATTAAAATTTGTATAAAAAATGGAAATACTAATCTAAAATGAAAATAAACTGGTTATATATCTATCAAAGTCATTGCTCCAAAAATTTGCACAAGATTAGTGTATAATATGCATGTACAGTGTTTTGCCCAATTCGACCGACAAATCCAGAGAGATGACAGTAGGCATCATTAGTTTGAAATATTGCCCTGGAACATGGGGTAGCAATCAAATTATTTAGGAAAAAAATACAGGATGTATCATCCTTACTGAACTTGAGTTGACGGTAATAATTTTCAGGAAAATAAAAAAATTGCAATGAAACTGCAAAGATATGTATCTTGTTTTGAGTGAAATGTTGTAACATCATGAAAAGTTCTGGAAAAACAGGGTGCTGAAACAATGGATAATGCCATATGAACTGCTAATCACTGTCCAAAATGTTGAACGTCAAGTGTATACTACTGCCGCGTATAACGGAAACTTCAACTAATTTTTTTTTTATGCTATCACATTTTATATGCAGTTAAAAAACTTTTTGGGTCGTATGAACCCGAACAGTGTAGCAAGTTTATATGTTTCAATGCTCTCCGTAAGTGTCTTTCATGGAGCTAAGCTTATGTATCTTTATCTTAACTCTGTATCTTCTGTCGGTACTTATAAGTACCATTAAAATAACTTGTTATAAAATTCCTTTAATACATCGATTAGTAGTAATACAGTTTAGAATGAGTTATAGCTGCATTACTTTACCTTGCTCCAAAAGCATTATTGGTTACACAAAACAAAAATATTTTTTAAATGATTATTTCTTTTGCCTTTGCATCTTTTCAGCTTTCTTGGTGTTTGGGGGGCGGGGAGGGGGTTCAATTGGGAAATATTTCAATATTTCTATTATAAGAACATTATATTTGTACATTTCCTAAATCTACAAAATGCTAAGAAAAATATTTAAAATAAAAGATTTGAGTGGTGTTATAAATATTGTACGAAATCCCTATAAATTCAAATTTATATAATTCTTCTAAAATTTATTAAATGATTATGTAATTCGTCTAATATAGTTTAAAAAATTCACCAAAAATGCTTTAGAAGATAAAAGTTTCACAAATTCATTATTGAGTACATAAAGGGTTAACCTTTTCAGTTTTGTGCTTTCTTCTATTTGTTTCGCGCATTGTCAACCACTATTCGACATATCCCCGAGTTAGGAATCGCAGATTTAAACGACTAATATATTTTATCACTTTATTCAAGATATAACACACTGTTAATTATTTCACTGTTAGTTGAAATTAAACATTCTATTGACATTGTAACAAGCTTGTTATTTTAATATTTCCTCTTATAGATTTCTTTATGCAGGAATTCTTAAATTTAGAACTCTGTAATTAATTAAGTGTAATAAATTTAAAGATGGAATAAGTAGATAAATAAACGGGACATTAATATATTTTGTATATATTAATTTTAGAAATAACTAAAAATTCGTTCTGTACGATGTTCTTGCTTCGCAATCGCAATGTTGCAAAGTGTAGCAATGCATAACCGAAGGTTAAAAAAAAAAAAGTCTGCAAAGTATCTTAGTGTTTATTTTGTGTTTTGTTAAACTACTTAAATAACGAAAAACATTCTATTTTGAAGTTTGTAAGTTAATTTCAGAATTTTATATTATAGACAGCGCAATGTAATCTCATGAAAAACCTTTAAACTATTTTTAAATTACCCTATTCAAACTTATACTCTATCTGTTAAACATGCTACTTATTTCCTTATTATAGTTATTAAGGATAATAAGCTATTGAATTTAAAATTTAGAGAGTCTTTTATAAAAATCATTTTGCAGATGTTCTCAGACTTTTCTTCTTTTATTTTCTCCTTTGAATATTTTCTTCCTTTATGTTTTTTTTTTTTTTTTTTTTTTTTTTTTTTTTTTGTATTCTTATTATTAATATCACTTATATAAGGACGTAATATAGAAACATTAAACTTTTCAACATTTGTATATGTATAAGCATATTACTTTTTGGAACTAATGCCAGTATATCCTATTATTAATTAATTCTTAATAAAAGCCATAAAAAAAGAAAAATGTCAGCTAGCAAATGTAAATACTATATAACATGTTAACAATAGCGAAAATAAAAGTACGCCATAGCGTACTTTTTTCACTTTAATATTTATTAAAATCTGTCAAAACAGGTTGAACAACTTATTGGAAAAAATAATTAAATTTTTAATCAAGCTTAAAGTATTAAATATATGTAAGGTAATTAATTATTTTAATGAAAACTTTTCACGATTTTTAGTTAATATAAAATTGTCTTACCATGTTTAGCAAATTACAAATTAAAAAGGTAATTCTTAAACACAAATTAGTAGAGAATATTATGAAAAAGAAAAATATTATTTTTTGTCTAAGTATGGTGTGTGTTTACAATTATAAAAGCTTTCGAAAATACATTGCTCGGAAAGGTGGTGTAGGGTTTTCCTTTTTGTTTTATAGCCCCACCAGTGGCTGAGAGGTTCTGCTCTCGAAGCTGGTAGACGGGAGGTGCTGGGTTCGATACCAATCGCGCCCGTCGGCCTAATCGTTCGGAGTTTTCGTGGTTTTCTTCGAACCTTGGATTTCCAAGCGTTAATACGGGTTAGGTTCCCTTAGAAAGACCCCCACGAAGGGCACTCCCCCCTGGGCCTATATCCCTCGTGCAGATAATTGGCCGTCATAAATACAACCAACCAGCCTTTTTGTTTTATATTGAGCATTTGTTATTCTTATTTTAATGGTGAGGCATCTTAAACAGTGAGGACTATTTCACAGTACAAAGTTACCATGGCGACTCCTCTTTATATTATACTGTCTGAAAAAAAAATCTAAATAGATGATTAGCAGAATTCGACCACGGGTATTGTTTATATGAGCTTTGACATAATATTTCTTATATGCCGTACGAAAGAAAAATATTAATGTTCTTGTGTTTTATTTTTTTAATATTAGAGGAAGATTTATTAAAATTTTTGTAGCAAAAATTAACAAATTTCTAACAGCGTTTTATTATGCACTTGATTTATCTTTTTATAAACTGTTTAAACTCATAGCTGTTAACTTTTACGATTTTTTGTTTAAAATTTCATAAAAATAATTTTCACTTTAATTAATCTCATATTTTTGTTATTAAAAAAAGCTAAAATATTTTTTTAAACTGATTATAAAAAGACGTGGAAGTTGACAGTATCTAATACTAAAACTTTTACCAAGACGAACAAATCATGCCAGTGGCTTCAAATCTTACTTATTTTAGAATCCATGAAAATAGTTTTTCTTTTAATTATAATTACATAAATTATTATATAAATAAGAATTAGAAATCATTTTATGCAAAAATAATTATAAAGTCATGTTTATAATTTCAATATTTATTATTTTGTTTTTATATGAATTTGGCGAAACCATCAAAAATGTTTATAAGACAAGCATAAGATGTCAAAATGTAAATTGTGATGCATGAATGGTTTTAAATTTTATAATTCTGTTACGGAATATCGCAGAATAATTGAGAAATCTGTGTGACCACCAAAAGTGATTTTACTAAGTTACGGACTCATCGACATAAGATACCATATCATTTACGCCCGATAGTTGAGCCCATTGTTTTGGGATGCTGATTGCGATGAAAAAAAGAATTTATTTATTTGTTCATTTACTTATTTATTTTGTTGGTGGCAGTGCTGCTATATTTTTTACAGTTTAAAAAAAAATAAGCTTCACAGCTTAAATTGTATTAAGATATTCATTTCAGATTTGTGTTCAAATACTCAATGTCTTCGATATTCGCAGCACCACCTAGCGTAAGGGTTCCCAGCGATAATACTGCAAAAGTTCGTGTACTTCCATGTAGTGGTGGGCCAGCGCAAGAGATAAAATGGATGCCCATCATAATTTTATCTGATGATTTCCAACAGCAAATTGGACTGACGCTGTCCAGCAGTGGCCATGCAGTGGTAGATCATCAGCCAGCACTTCTCCATCATTGCCAGCACCTATCTTGCTGCTGTCCAGCAATTTCCTCTTTGCTGGGTGGTGCCTTTTAGATGTTTTTGGCGTCTCCATTCACCTTGCCCAGTAGTTGGTTTCATTAGGGTAAGATGCATTTTAGACTGAATTGAATAAAGTTCGAAAAGAAGATCCATTTGTCCCAAAAGGACCATTTGTTATTAGAGTTAGATAATTTACAATATTTATAAATGCATAAAGCTATGAACTGGCATTTGCAGAATTGAATAGATTTTGTGCAAGTTATTTACTGAAGTCTTAACTGAGTTAAGAACACATTATTGAGTGTTGGTAGGAATATAATATCCGTGATCTTTAACAACTGTTTAGTATTTTGTTTTTGAGGAGTTCGTTTATGAAGATGTGGGAATTTACAATAGATTTTGTTCAGAATTCAAGCAGATAATTCTTATTTAGCTTTAAAAATATTATTTTACCTTATTTAAGTTATCTTCTACACTGTAAAAAAACGGACTAAAAAACGGAGATTCTACTGGCAATCTAGACGCCAGTAATATTTCCGTATTTTTACGGAAATTTTTCTATAATTTATGGAGAAAATTTTCTGTAAAAATACGGAAATAGTACTGGTGTCTAGATTGCCAGTAGAATCTCCGTTTTTTAGTCCGTTTTTTTACAGTATATTTGTCTATGCAACGTGAAGAAAGCACTGGTTCAGAGTAGAGCTTACAAAGATTTAAGTACTTACCTAGCTAACATAAAATAAATATAAAACTTTGAAACATAAAGCTTTTTTAAAGTATCATGTAAAACGCACGTTCTTCAGTACGTTAGGGCGGTTACATGTTTCTGCCCTAACTGCGAACTGAACGCTTGGTCATACCACTTCAGAGAAACTATCCGATCATTTTATGAAACAAAAAATGAAAGACTGTATCTGTGGAATAATAGTCCGATCGTAGCATAAAACATCTTCTTAACAAATTATGGTTGTTTATGCTGGATTATTTTTGGATAGCATAAGTGCATGGATGGAGTACGCTATTTTTTTTCAATATTAAGATAAAAAAAAATTCCTAAAAACAAAATGCAACTATCTTCCGAACGTTTGCTAAAAAATATCCTGGAATTTAATTACTGTTTTGACTCTAAAATTTAAAAATACTTTTAAAAGTCTGTCGATCCTAATCCCCGTCGCTTTTATTCATTATTTTTTGCTTCTTTTCAATCAACTTGTAGGATATATTGCCAAAAAAAGAATAATAAATTAAAATAAATAGTATAATTTGTATGAGATGCAAATTTTAATATTAGTTATCATTGTAATATTGCATTTTTCATTTTCCACTTTAGATACCTGCTAATTTCTTATTTTTTTTTCTTAGCGTTCTTGGTTATCAAAACCAAAGCCTATGCCAAATTCAGTCCCACTATTTATTTTTGAGACCGTATATGACTACACCTTCGTCGATAAAGGATATGTTTGTTTTATTGTGTATTTTGTAACTTTCAGCTGTAAAAAATCTTATAATACAAAATATTGATGTGTTTTATGTACATTCGTGGGGAAAAAAAGTAAACACCCCGTACTAACTCCTCAACAAATTATCGTAGAAGAACGTTACTGGTACCGAATGATTGGAAATGAAGTCTACTTTTAAATGATGTATATAAAATTTGCTTAGAAGGCCATCTACATATTAAAACAAACCCAAACTTTATTTTTTTTTTCAGAACAATACACAGTTTTAACAAGATAATTCAAATTTTCGGTTCAAACTATGCCTAGACACCAAATTTTAAGTCATTTGAATAATAAGTTTTGAATTATAAACATTAAAAATTTAGTGTTTCTAGTGTTAAATTACGTTTTCATATTTTTATTAATATCTTCTGAAATTATATTCCTGATGTGGTAATTTTTTGTGTAGTAATAATACTAAAATACCCAAACATAAGTACATTGAATTTCCAATTTTTATAATTTTATGATATTAATTATTAATTATGAAATTAATATTCGAAAAAATGACGAATTGCAACCTACATTTTTTTATGGATTTAGATTTATTAAGTCCTGCTTTATGGAAATCCAAAATTTCACATTTTTCTTCCAAGTAGATTTCCAAGTGATTAGATATCTTGAAATTTCTTATACCATCCTGTAATCTAGCAGGTGCTTAAAACGCTTGATCAAGAAGGGAGCTCTCTCGGTCAACAATCAGGTACCGAAATTCAATTTGGATACAACCCCTAAAATACGCTCGTTTTAAAATAATTAATTTCTCGGAAACTTATCATGCGAATTGCATACAAATTCGTTTTTAGGCTAATTGAAGGGTGTAGAGTTCATTTATGCTGTCAGAATTTTTACTGCTATTGAAAAAAAGCAAAGTTATGGTTCGTTTTAATATGTATATAGACCCCTAAGCAAATTTTATATACATCATTTAAAAGTAGACTTTATTACCAATCGTGTGATACCACTGAATTTTTTGCAGAGTTAGTAAGGGGTGTTTGCTTTTTTTCCCACGACTGTAGGGGAGACCGGAGCTAGTTGACTACAGGAGTAAGTATCATAAATCGCCAGTTTGTGGTTAGATTGCGCAACCAGTCACAGAGTACCTTTTTTCTAACTTTTTACAATCCTCATTGTAGTTTTGCAGCGTTACTTATGTGCCGTGGACATTTATTACGATTTTTCCGTTTTTTGGACTCATAAGTAATTTTTTGTTGCTTCATTCTTTTTCTAATTTCTAATACTTATCTTAATAATTGCGATTTAACTTATGCATTTTTTCTTAGTGTATGATTATCTGTTTCTGCCCCATATGTGGTTTACTTGGATTATTTATGCTTAGATAGTTACTTGTCCCTTTTGTGCAGAAATTTATTATGGGGCTAGTAGGCGCATTGAACACGGGGCAAGTTGGCTCGGTGTCTGGTGTGTGCTGGGAGCTTGAAAAGCAGCAAACACCGAGAGAAATGGCTGCAATGCAAGATTTTGGACACACGAGGCTTGCCCAAGCGGAGACACTCGATTTTTAATTTGTGACAACTGTAACTCTGATGATGATATCGAATAGGATAGAAGTTACTAAATTTTAATGTTTTATTCATTATTTTTATATCTGTATAATTTAGAATTTACATTGTAGGGCGATAACGCATTTGTTAAACTTACAGGTAATAATGAAATTGATATCTCTTAACTGCGTGTCTTATTTGAGTATCATTTAAATTTTTATAAAGAGTGTGCCCACTTACCCCATTGGTATAGGCAATTTGCCCCGTGACGGGGTAGGTTGGAGCACAATTTCCCTTTTACTTTAGGCTTCTGCTAAACATAAGCTACAAAAGCTACAAACTCAAAACTCTAGGTATTTATAGCCCAATGCCTGTTCTTTAGAAGTACAGTTAAAGTTTCATAAAAAACGTAAACAAAAATATTAATAAAAATCAATAACTAAAAACTGCGCCTACTAGCCCCGATCTCCCTACATCTGCGATATTATTTCCGAAGAAAACATTAAATCAAGAAATTAGTATGTTATTTCGCTAAATCGACAATGAGGTATAGTGGCTTTGTCTGTCAGAACAATATATAGTTAAATAGGCATCAAAATTGTACTTAAAATTTACTATTTTTTACAATAATATTCAAATTGAATTTACCCCTTCTGGTTGACAGTGGTTCTAGCATTTAATTTAACAATTAAATTCAACCTGTACATGCTAACATGGTAAATACGTTTGTATACATAATAAATATGTAAATAATTTCACGTATTTGGAAAGGGTTAAATTTTGAAGAAACAATTATTCTCGTCTGAAGGGTTTTTTTTTTTTTTTTTTTTTTTTTTTAATGTAGTTTAAGAAATTTGCTCGGGGGAAAAAAAGTTAACTTCTTCAAAATGAAACATATATATCATACGTGAATGGGTTTTACGTGGACTTGTAGTATATACAGTGTATTTCAAAATTATACGTCAAAAATATAAAGGCAGGCAGAGGGGACCTTAGTAAGCAGATTTTGTACGGGAATGTGGTTGCGGAAATGTAGCGTTGAGGCAGTAGAGGGCGCTTTTGGGTTCGATGGATGAAAACGCTTCGATGATTTGAATCGTCATTCCCAGCACGGATTTCGGGCAACATGCGCTTTTATCTATGTAATGCGCAAGGAAATAGCCCACACCCCGAGCACGCCCAACTGTCGATCTTTTTGAAGGACATTCCTCTACCGTGCATGATATTGCTTTTTCCACTGCAGGAATTCTGCGATATCTTTCAGCGCCTGTGTGATCGAGGCATCGAGGCCCTGCGTTTCGAGGCATAAAATAATCCAATCGCGCACAACTCCCGATGAAGGCACCCAAACCTTCGGCAAACCGATAGATTCCTACTTATAAATCGCTCTTTGTACATCTTTTGGACAGCCGCTCCATTTTCTTGCGCAGCCTCATTCATGAAATGCATGTCGGCAAGCTACGGATTGGTGTAACAACGCATGTTGCTCGAAATCCGTGCGGAGAATGACATTCAAGACATCGTAATGTTTTAACCACTAAACCTATCGGTGCCCTCTACTGCCTCAACACTGCATTTCCGCACCCTCATTCCTATGGGAAATCTGCTTATTGATGTCTCCTCTACCTGTCTTTACATTTCTGACATATAATTTTGAAACACCCTGTACATATTACATTTTTTTTTCTTTTTTTGTAGAGCAGTTTTAAATATGCTTTCAATGGTAATTAAAAACTTTCATTAGTACCTCAATAAGTTTCTGATCTATTATCTCAATTTTATATCTGAGCTTATTATCTTATTAATGATTCAAGCACGTTCCAAATTCACAACATACAAATTATAACAAAATGGATTGCAATAATTTCATATCGAATTAATGTTTGACATAAAATTTTAAACATAAATTAAAAACCGATATATTCGAACAATTAATGTTCCAAAAAAGAGACCAGACGCATGTAAGGTTTTACATTTAATTTGAAAGTTAATTCTTTTTAAATAATAATTCTTTTTAAATTCACCTAATTGCTTACTGCTCAAGTTTTTTTTTCAAAATAGAATTGTCATGATGAAAAAATATTTATTTAGTAGAGATTTGGCATATGTTTAAAGCGACATACATTGGGGAAAAAAATATTAATTAGCTCTTAAAAAAAAGCGCCTTAAATTATTCTTATTCTTATTTGTATAAAATTAGTCATAATTTCTAAATTTTTGATTTTATGAACATAACAGTAGTTCATTTTGTGTATCTATAAGATTTATATTTTAAGTTAATATTTTATGAAATTCTATCTAGCCATTTCTTAAAAACTATGCGTGCAGTGCCTAAAATCCCCGTTTTCAGGAAATTCAGATATTACTTTTGGTTATATTTGTATAAGAGTTACAACAACAGTGGATTTATTGTTGCACGAAACTACTATCGGCAAAAAAGGCCAATTTGCTGTAAAGCTGCAACAATGAAATATTTTAAACAGTATAGGGTAGTCCGACCAGTAAGTGCACAGCCCCCAATGAATGAACATTTTTTTATGTATTTTAGTAGAATATGGTTTCAAAATATCCCCACAAGATGGGGATACAACATTGACTTAATTCTATTCAATAGGAAGTTTTGCATTCCTGTTTGGTTACTGAAGTCACATTACTTTACTTTAAGAAGATGTATTTTTCATGTCTGAGAAACACATTGTTTCTATGCTGAAATAATAAGGTAAGTGCAATGTCATTTCATATGTTTGATCAGAATTTACTGTTTTTATTTGCTTTATGCACTAATTGTATTATACATACATTAAATATATATATTATAGCCATATTTCTAATTGTTTTAAGTATTTTAGAATATGTACAATTTCAGAATAGGAATGTTTAATAACTGGTTAGGCAAATGGTAAAAATCCAATGAATAAACAGCTCTGCATTCACTGGAAGGAATACATTAGGCTATATTTCCTAGTGAATGAACAGTTTTGGGCTTTATGTTTTTGTGGCTTCTTTTATACCTATAGGTTGAATTAAGTGATTTTTCAACAATGGTAACAAATGATGCGTTAACAGATATAAAAACGTAACAAAAGAACACATACACACACATTTTTAAAGGTAATAATTATTGATGATATTTAAATCTCACTTTTTCTATGTATTTAGACGATTGATAGAAATATTCTTACTGATGAACAAGAAGATTCCTCAAAAAGGAAATATGGGAATTTCAAGTACTCTACAGAGGACCTTGAAAATGCTGTACAATCTATGTGGGTCAGATCAGCTCAATTTGAAAAAGACATCTCTTCATTTTAATATTCCAAAAACAACGTCGTCTGTGAAACTGCGAGGAAAAACAATTGAAAGTAAACGTATGGGACATTATACGTGTTTTCCTTTGAAGAAGAAAAACTCCTTGAACATTGTAGAGTTGGAAAGGGAAAATTAGATTTGCAATGCACAAGGATACAGTAAAAGGTTTTGTTTACAATGTCATGAAAGAAATAGAAAGGAAAAATCCATTTGTAGACAAACATCAAGGGAAGAAGTAGATGACCTTTTTTTAAAATAGCATCCAGGTTTGGAAATATGAAATAAGCACCATGATAATATGTGGACCACAGGTCCACATGTGGTGGAATTGGAAGTGGCCCTCAGTAAAGTATAAGATCACATATTTTAAGGATAATATGAAAAGGCACAATAAAGACATCTGAACCAATTTCGGCAATATCCTCCCGTACATTTGAAATTATTACTGAAATAGAGAAATACAGGGCCAATGATTTCAGGAAATATAATTAGTTTTTTTCCTCTTTTTTAAATCTGTAATTTAAAAACTTAAAAGTGACAATTTTTCAAGCTAATTAATTATCTTTCTTGGATTAAAAAAACGCACTTCAGTAAAAACATGTTATAAGTTATTTGTTTAAGTTATAAAATAAATAAAAAACTCTGAAATTTAAGTATTTTTAAATTGCTGCCTGTTCATTCACTGGAAAATTTTGCGTTCATAAACTGGTAACAACTGTTCATTTACTTGGTTTTTGTTCGATTTCTATTAAGACATCTCTAGCATCCCAAGCAAGTAAAATAAAAAACATTCTTTTCTTATTTTTTAATAATTTGTTGGCCAAGAAATGTATTTGCACTGTCAAACACCAATAGGTACTGTTTATTAAAATATAATTAATCATTTTCTTTTCAAATGTACTTAAGTGTTCATTTACTAGTCGGACTACCCTAGATTAGAAAATGTAAATTAAAAAAAGGGAGTGTGATAAACTTTTTAAATACTCCTTAATCAGTTATTAGTTTCAAATTAATTAAATTGTTATTACATGTTGTGAAATCAATTTAGAAATCCGTAGAACGGTAATTTAATTATTTTTTTTCCTTTTTTGTTACCATATTTAAAAAAAGAAATACATATAATAACATAAACATATAATTTTAACTTATCAGGAAACGAGTTAAAATTCGACTAGAAATTACATCTTTATATACAAAAAGTAGGTTGAGTTAAAAAACTAGAGTAAAAAAAATGCGTATGTTTGGTTTAGATACGAAAATAAATGGAATTAAATTAAACTAAAGCATTTGGTGAATTCACTTTCTGCATCATGGATATTCCTTTCAAGTGGATAATTATATTTTGTTTAATTTTCAGAAATGGAATAAACTGTTCTTAAGTGAAAGTTGTGAATAAAAAGATAATAGTTTTTCAATTAAAATTTCGATTACATTTCTCCAATGTTTTAACTATTAAAAAATCCATTTTTAAATAGAAAAAGAATCTGTAAAGTCTGGGCATTAAATAAATAAAATTATTATACACAGAAATATTATATTATTAAACTGTAATTCAATTAAAAGAAATAGTTTAACTATAGCTCAGGAATGTCACATTCACCTCGAGATTATATAAGAACATTTAAACATACAAATATATATATATGATTTTTCCGTATAAAAAGGTGCTAAAGAATATAAATATAAGTTTTAAAAGAATAATTATTTAAAACATAAATCACATCTACAATGCTTTTTTATATTTCAAAAGCTATATTTATATATTTTAAGCAACTTTTTACTAATAAAAATTCATATAGTTTTAGTTTGTATGTTTAACTTTTTTTTTATAAATTGTAAGTCTTCAAACATTATAAACGGAAATTTTCATTAGAAGGACCGGGTTTTAGATGGTTATAAGTTTATAAACAGTTTCGAGCAAAAGATTTAAAATATTTAAAAGCACATAAATTAACTTCTGAATTCCAAATTTTTGTTATTAAATGTATACATATATTAAGACAGACTTTAAATACAATTAATAGAATAAACCTAACGTTTGCGTTTATTGTATTAATTGTGTTTCAAGTCTGTCTTAATTTATGTGTACATTTAAGAATAAAAAAAATGGAATTCAGACGTTAATTTATGTTAGATGTAAATTTCCAACTGGGCTAAAAATGTCCGGACCAGGTTTCGAACCCGGGACCTCCTGACTGAAGCCGCCAGTGCTCTGCCATCTGAGCTATGCCGGACGATTCTGGTCGAACTTTTTCACCCAGCTAACCTTGATGATTACAGCATCTGGTCTGAAACCTGGTTCAGCTCAACAGAATAAATCTCAGGTAATGGAACTCCAGAATGGCAGAGCACTGGCAGCTTGAGACAGGAGGTCCCGGGTTCGAATCCTGGTCCGGACATTTTTCGCCCAGTTGGAAATTTACATCTAATATGATTTGTTTACCAATTAGAATAATTGTGTTATAATTAATTTAGTGTTAATTTATGTATTTTAAAATATATATTGGGGATCGTTGAAATAGAAATTTATTCTGTGTTATCACGTCATCCTGTGCTATCTGGTAGGTTGTCGGTGACGTTCCCCAACATGGTTTATTAGTGACAAATTGCCAAGCTATGACGTTGGTTAGGTTAGTTCAGTAGTTAGAGCAACAGCACGGTACGTTTTTGACTCAGGCTCGAGTCCTGACCCTGGCTAATTTCTCACTACAATTGGATTTATTGTATTAATCGTGTTTAAAGTCTGTCTTAATATATGTGTACATTTAATAGTAACTAGCAAAAACCATGCTTTGTTTGGATTCGCGAAGCATTATTTAATAAGATAAATATTTGAAAGTAACAATATTTTTTTATATTACTAGGGGGTTCGGCCCCCTACGAGCTACGATCGCCAACCCCAGTTCAGACACCGCAGTCTCTAAAAGCACGCTAATTTGATTGGCTTTAAAAAGAATTTGAAAGATTGAATTATAATTTAAAAAACAGTGGCGATCTCCCTATAAATGGGTTTCTATTCATTTTTCTTCGATTGGATAATTTTAAGGAAAAATCAGCTGCTTTTAAAAGATACAATGACTGTTTTCGTCTTTGATTAAATAAAATCACTTAAACATTTCAAAATAAGCTAATATAATAAGCAAATCCGCATCAAAATGCAAATATATTTTACAAACACCAATGCCTTCTTTTGACGGAAACGACACAGAATGTTAACAAATCTTAACTAAACCATTTAAGCAATTTCTTTATTTACTGCTTCATAGATTTTTCTCTTCAAATCATATTTTTTGTTGATGACACTTCATTTTCAGCTTGTAATCTTTATTTTTATTACATTACTAAATAATCGCTCGAAAGCAGTGTAAACGCGTTCAATAAAATTAATATTAATCTTATTAATATAATTCAAAATATCAAATTAATGTCTCACGCAATTTTTAAATTTAAACTGTTTTGCAATATTACTTTTTGTTCATTTTACGTAATAAGTGTAATGTGACGTAAATGTGACGTAATTTCTCCTATTTAAGACTTTTAACGCATGTTAATGAATTTATTATTTTACAATATCCTTATAAAATTCACGTGTACATAAGTTTTTATGAAGTAATTTTCAATAAGTTCCTGCTTTTCACACGTAATTATTTAATTCTAATTTGAAAGTTTTGTTTCTGTTAATAATAGTCACGTGTAAATAAATTTTCAATTTGAAGCAAACATTAATATTTGCTCTGTTTATACAGTTGGCAACAGTTTAAATTAATACCATTCCTAAAACAAATAATAAATATTTCTCGAAATGCTGAAAATTTGAATTTAAAATAGAAATAAAACCTCAAAAAATGAGTCAAATTAAAAAAGTGAATGCAGTGTGCACACGGGGAAATTCTATCGTACAAAATGATCTGAAAATGAATTAATTCCCATGTATAGTTTTTGCTACGATAAAACTTTTTTAATGGAACGATTTTGTCCAACTTTAGCATTAAATATCTCTTAAAATAATTATTCGATTTGAAAACTGTCTGCATCAGCGTGTTTAGCAAACATTTCTCTATAATACCGTCTATTTTCTTATTTTTGTATGCAGTATTTTTCTTAATACTAATGGAGAAAAATCTCCGGTCCCAAAAAATTCAAAACCGGCGGCGGTGACAGAGTAAGGTACTTTTTTTAGAATAGAGAGATTCTATCATCTTTATTAAGCAAAAATGTTATTTTATGTTTTGACGCATTTTAATTTTAAATGTAAATTCAGCCAAATAACTGAGAATTGCCACAGAATTTTTTATTTTATATTATAAGACTGATATAAATAAAAATAATTTCGAAGCAAAATTTTACAAAATATTTATATAACGAATTTAACGATTAATTTTATTTGTTTACAATTCTTTTGTTGCCACTTTATAAAAAAAAATCATAATCTTTTAAAATGAGTAAGTATCATCTGCGTAAATGATTTACCATAAGAAGAATAAATTGCGTATTTGAATTCTTAACGCTGAAAAATACTTTTATGATTGAAAATAAATAACTGAATTTTCACAACTTTTAATTCATTAAAAATATGCTATAATTTTCATAAAAAAAAGTTATTTTAAAAGTTTTATAAAAGAAATCATAACTCCATAATTTATTTTTTGTTCTGAAAAAATACGTGTTTAATTTTTTATTTGCAAAAATGCGTCCGTAATGGAAAAACATGTATAATAAATTAATTATAATAATTTTTTTAACGTTATTCTGTAAAAAAAATAATATTGTGCAAATCTACAGATCATAATTTATTTTTAGGTTTAATTTCAAGTCAAAATAGTGAATAGTTTTTTTTTGTAAAGTGTACGACAAAATGTAATTTGTGTAGCCTAGTAGAGGATTCGCTTCCCTCATCCTAATAAAAATAAATAGATAACTTTGTATTCTTATTTTACTAGAAATGTTGAGATTATTCTTCTACAAGCATTAGAAGGCTAAAAAAGAAGCTGAAAATGGAACTATAAATTTCCTTTTATTGGGTTACTCGGACAATATACACAAATTTCTTCAATGACATTCAAAATGTTGAATATATGACTTTTTTATAATTCATATTTCTCTTTATGTCAGTATTTAAATGTAAAACAGGTATTATAATTTTTCCATAGTTACTATTATTGAAATTAAAATACGTAAAAAGAAGCATGAATTAAATCAATATATGAGATGTAAATTTTCAACTGTGTGAAAAACGTCCAAGCCAAAGGACGGAATCGAGAATCTTTTAGCTGAAGCTACAATGCTCTGCCAACTGAGCTGTGATTCATATATCAGACCCTATGCTATGATCAATAAGGTTAGCTGGGCGAATTAGGTAATCCAGATTCGTCCGACATAGCTCAGTTGGCAGAACATTGGCAGCTTCAGGTAAGAGATCCCTGATTCGAATCCTGGACTTCACATTTTTCTCCCAGTTGCAAATTTACATCTCAAATAATTTATTTACCAGTTAGAATAATTGTTTTAAAATTAATCTAAATGAATATATATTTTGGTAGTTTCAACTTTAAACAGAGTAAAAAAGTTTTAAAAATGAGTCTTTTAATTGAAAATATTTGAAACAAAATATACATTTTTCTATTGAAAATGAGTTAGTAGTAAACAAAAATCACACTATCAACATTTCGCTTTCTTAACAAATAACAGCTAAAAGTATATGTTGGAGAATGCAACAGAAAATATCAAGACCGAGTACAGTATTATGCTTAAAAAGTGATGTATTGAAAAAGTTCCAAAAAATGTAAAATAATATTTAAGGCGGCACGGGACTTTTGAGCTTGGCGAAACGATAAAAAACATCTTATTTTTCAAAGCACCAAAACACAAATAATATACATTTAAGATCTTTTCTTTTCTTACTGCCTAAAGTATACATTCATAGCAATATAATCCAGAAGAAATAAATGTTGTACATACAAAATAATATTTAAATTTAAAATTTAAAAATTCATCTCACTAATGCGTGAATTAAAATCACTAAGATCTGCGCGCATAATAAAACTCAAAATTATGCATATAGAAAACATTTTTTGAAATAAATAGAATCATAATACATCTACTTCTAAATAAAACCCAAAATATATGCAAAAAAGCTTTGTTTAAAATTTAATTATAGCACAAAATATAAAAAAAATCAAAAATTAAAAAAAAAAAAATCAAGTTTTCCGAGCGCAAAAAAAAGAGCAATTTAACAATTTACAACGACCATTTGGAAAATGACTTTTTTCGAAGACTAAAATTTAAGACATAAAAAATCGCACGGAGTTGATCATACATTACGTACGCCATGAATTAAACATTAACATTCCTGGACCCATCATGGACAAATTTTAAAAGAAATTTCAGTTTTACAATTTTCGGTACTGTAATTTTTTTAACTTCTACGGAGCTGGTCATACATTACGTACGCCATGGATTAAACATTAATATTCCTGGACCCATATTAAATGAAATTTCATTCTTAAACTCATAAACATCCCACAATATTACTTTTACACCGTCCTATAGAGAAAAAAATGTACTTTTAAATGCAGTTTGTTTGAAAGATGTATCTCAATTTGTTTCTGAGTTATTAATTTTTTTTTTTTTTAGTTTTTATTACTTTTTTGTCATAGTGGCAACAGAAGGTATCCATCTCTGTTAAAAGTAAAGGGAAATACAGATTACTGTATAGACCAATCAGAAAACGAACAAAATGATGATTAAACCAATAAAAACCTTCAGATATGCTTTTGATTTCCTACCCTGACGAGGACAATAACCATTTTTCCAAATGGTTAAAAACTGATTTTCTGAAAGTTTAAAGGTCCTGTGCCCCCTTAATAACGTCCATCTTTTGTAAAATGTTTACTGAATTTTGAAAGAGAAATATATGTGTAAAATTATTTTTTTTTTCTAAAATAACATTTAATGCAGAATTTAAATTGATTAAGAAATTTTCATTCTTTTATAAAAGTTGTAAAATGTACTTAGAATTTCAAACATACCATATATGCATTTCTGTAATAATGAGAGAATAGACCTTTAAAACTTTATTTCAGAGTACTGTATCACCTATTTAAGTCCTTTGAGGTTTTGGACATGCATTTTCCTAGCATAATGTAATTTTAATCTAGCTTTTAAGAAATTACCTGTGGGAATAAAAGCCAGGTAAACGAGATAAATTGTCTTATAAGCAAACTTTCAGGGAGAATTGTGAAACTTTATGCGATTTAATAGAAACTAATGTTACCTCATGCAGTTTATTTAATACAATGTATAAACTATATTTTAAACAGTTTAGTTAAACTAACTCAATCTCATTTTTACCATAAATATTAATTATTCTGATTGTTCGTCACATAAATAAGTTTATTATTATGCATATTGTAAAAAGAAACACATGAAAGAACATAAAAGTATTTTAATTCATTTTATCTGTACCTCACTGTTAAAACTTTGCAGCATTCTGTCCAGTCATTCGACCGTTTTTTGAAAGAAAAGGGTTTCGTAACTGTAATTTAACTAAATTCTCACCATAAAATGGTCAATAATATGGTCAGAATAGTGTTAAATTACGGTTGTGTAACCGTTTTCGATAAAAACGGTCAAATGACTGGACAGAATGCTGCAAATTTTTAACAGTGCTATAAAAAATCATCTCCTGGTTGACACATCTAATAACGCTGAAGCCTCAACGGTTGGCCATAGGTCAACGAAATTTGAAAGACATGTTCTTTTTACAATGTAGGTAACCACTAAAAAATGATTTTGGAAAATTCATTCCCTAAGGGGGTTCATTGGGTGGTCGAATGTTCTGGTCATTTTGCCGTATCTATGCAGCAGTTTTAGGTAGGAACGGGGAATTTAGAACAACGTATATGTTAAGAAAATAAAACACTTATTTCAGAGATTTTAGAATTGTGTTATCGATTTTGTATCCAAGCTGGCTATGAACCCTATATTGGAAATTAGACAGATTTGCTGATTTTTGATTAGATATTTAACGAAAGACATATTTCCGCTACGAAAATTATTTTACATATATTATTGTATATTGTATATTATTTTAGTACGAAAAATGTCATTTAGTTTTCATTTTCATATTTTATAACTTGTTTTTGTGCTTTTAGTCTTTTAGCGATCGGATTTCAATCTTTAAGTATATTCTTCCTCTTCTAAAAAGCGTTTTTAGAAGTACAGATTTATGATTTAAATGCTGATCATGCTGATCATTATCCCAAGTGCGCCTTTGTTATACTGACTAATGCATAACCAATTCATAAGCGAGAAATCGATATGGCTCTGTTAAAATAATTGTCGTTTTATAGATCTTAAAGCGTTATTTTATATTTTATATATATTAGAGCATTTTAAAATGCACATAGCCCTGTTATAGTGATTATCTTTTTAATGATTTATAATATGCCAAACACACGTACCTTGTTATAGTGATCGCGATATTAATGATATATGGCTCGAAAGCACAAGAGACTATTTTGATCACCATATTAACAATTTATGGGTGCGAAACCACACAGTGATCATTTACAGTGATCGCCGTGCATCTCAGGTTATCACATTTTTTAAAATCTTATCATAAATCCTCATGGCCCCTAGATAAACACAGGTAGGGCAGAGCGGGTTTTTTCGCGGGGCTCATGACAAAATTAATTATCTCGCGAAAACTTTATTTGATTTTTTTGTTCTTAATGATTTTTATATAGTTTAATATAATGTATTCCACGTATATTTTTCTGTTAGCATATAATTTGTACTTTCTGGCCTCCAGCGAAGTCCGGTATACGCTGTAGCATGAATCTTGGTCCCACACAGAAGCGACCGACTTGACTGCAAAGAGCGGCTGGTTTTTACATGAAAAATTACTTAACGGGCATATATAATTCTTTACTATTCAAATACAAGGGTGTATCATTAAGTTGTTGCCCTCACATCGAAATAATTGAGTGAAATTTGTGAAATTGCTACATTGTGTTAGTACTTTTCTATATAGTCACAGTGCACTAGTAACACATTAGCTACAAACGGTATTTCAAAGAGAGAGGGGAGGATGTATTCCATGTGGCACGATAGTAGACCCAAAGGGAGACATTTTTCTAACTTTTGCCGACCCCCACATGTGACATATTGCTGGAAACGCCTGTGAGTACTTATTCATGTTATGCACCCCTCCTCACCAAATTTGACCTCCGGGAGTCCCTTTTCAAAGTTTTGTGGTCATCATTCTTGCCCCCGGTGGGCAAATTTGGGGAAAGGGGCTCTGGAGGTGCATAGCATGAATAAGTGGTCAAAGACCTTTCCAACAACATGTCACATGTGGGGTCGGTAAATGTTAGAAAAATGTCTCCGTTTGACTCTACTATCGCGCCTTTGACTACAGCTCCCCCCCCCCCTCTTTGATATACCGGTTGCACAAATGTGTTGTTGTGCACTGAGACTGTATTGAAAAGGACTAATACAATGTAGCAATTTCAGGAATTTTACTCAATTATTTCTCTGTGAGGGCAAAAATTTATTAATACACTCTCGTACTACAAAGATGATCATACCTTATTGCGGTGAAAATCAAGAGGGTTTAAATTGAGTGGTTATGGGGTCTTTTTATTGAAAATATTCACAAATAGATTATATCCCGTCTCTAGTTAACAGACTTGTATGTTTATGGGATTTTTCAGAAGGAAGTGATGATAATGCTTATCACTTAAAAGTGTTAATATGTTTACTTGTAAACATTTCTACGTAACTTAGTTTTTATTTTGCAGTATGTGAATGAACTGTTTGATATAAGTGCATGCATGCCATCGAAAATTTAGAAAAAGGAATTTTATCGTTATGTAATCTCAAGATGTCCGAAAATAATGAAATTGAGTAACTTTTTAAAGATTATTATATGCATAATATTATATAAAATTATATCCTTATTACATAATTATAAACATTTTGCAAATAATAGATACAAATTCCATTGTTTGTATAATAAATTAAATTAACGCAATTTTCCATTAAACTAAATATTTTTAAATGATATAAAAAGTGTAACAGAAATTGCGTAGTAATTTCATCTAAGTAAAGTGTAATAGATTTTTAACACAATATCTCTCCTTATTTTCTGTCATAGAGATACTGATGATTATAATTAAGTGCTGATAATAATAATGATAAATGCGCATATAACGACATTATCTGACAGTCGATATAGGGTATCATGATTTATGATACAAAAGTATCTAACATGTTCATTTTACATGAATTGAATGATTTAGCAAGACTCAAGTTACGGAAAAATTATTGAAAAGTTTAGATAAAAATTCAGGATTTTTTTCTTTTTTTTTAAAGATTAGTGAAACATTTTAATTGATGAAACTGATATGCATGATTTTCTAGAATCATCATGATTTTTTGTAATTTCTATAAAGAAAAAAATTACTTAATGATTGTAATTAAACACCTGTAAATGCTGTAGGTATGCCTTAAGGGAAAAACATTATACTTAAACGGGAAATGTTTCACAGTGTATAATTCGGACAATCGTATTTTTATTTACTTTAAAAACTTTATTTTATAAAAAAAGAACAATTTTTACTAATTCATAATAATAATACTGATAACGATAAAGACAGATAACATAATAATATTAATGAAAATAGAAATGACAATATTATAATAATAATAATTGATAATAATAATGATAATAATAATTATTATTATTATTGCTATTATTGTTATTATTATCTTTAATAATTTTCGCTCCTTCTTTTCTTATACACGTGTAAAAAATATAGACTTAGAACGTATCTGAAAATAATAAGTGATATGCATTTATTTCTTCATATTTACAGCACATTTTAAAGACTTTTAGTGTATATATCTTTTATCTATTTATATTTTGTTGTGCATCTATATCAGTACACAACAAGTATATACATATATCCCACAATACTTTCTCAATGTCATAATGTATGTTATATTTTAAGAAAATATTTAACGGTGCAAAAAATCGAGATGTCACACCGTTGTTTTTCTATAATTGAGGTTGGACAATTAAAAAATAAATTGACATGTTGTTACGAGTTTTATAGATTTAAAAAAAAAAAGATATATTAAATTATTTCATGTAAACATTATATATTTTTTTGCTATTATCATTAATTGATTACATATATTTCCAAAATAATATCATTTATAAGTAAAATTTGAAAAAAAATTCATCATTGCTCAAAGAAATTTGTTTCCGTTTTCATAAAAATGTTATTTATAACTCCACTAAAATCTAATGAGATTAACATTAATGAATAACACAAGGGATTTCTGATAAGTTAAAATTCTTTTATTTAACATAAATATTTACTTAAAGAACAGCTTAAAACTTGTTACTTATTAAATG
This sequence comes from Maratus speciosus, assembly GCA_963932465.1. NCBI lineage: Eukaryota > Metazoa > Arthropoda > Arachnida > Araneae > Salticidae > Maratus > Maratus speciosus. The sequence continues at coordinate 103,290,330 of OZ010791.1, read as the reverse complement.
AATGAATTAGCAGAATTGTATGAATTTTTTTCGAACCAAAAAAATTCCCTAACATTATGAAGAAAATCAATAGCTAAGAAGAAATTATTTTTACAGTGAACATCACGCCCCTCCGATTTACTTTCCTCTTTTTCGGCTGGTGGTAAAGCAAGCTGGTGTGGGGTCCCCCTGCGTTTGTCTCCGAGCACGAGCACTTCCTATGAGGTGTCCCGCGATTAGGAGTTGATGATTCAACGGAGCCCCTGCATCAGGTCAAGCCTGTTACGACCACTCGTTAGAGTTTTATTGAGTCGGGTTCTATCGTGATGTTTGGACGCCAGTTATTAAGAGCTGGATTGGGGTCAAAGTGGGGTCCCTCGTGGACACCGTGGCGGTTCTTTCTTAGCACTCGTGTGGTGACCAGTAGTGGTCAGGAACACGCAACTAACCCGTCTTACTTTCCTCTTTGAGCTGTCAATTTTTTCTAATGATTAATTCAATGTCATCTTAGCAGAATAGAAAAAAAAATTAAAATATGATGATCTTTTCATGTGTTACTCATGGAATATAGTGCTGACTCTAGGCCAATTTAGCAGGACGCAGCGTGTGGTGGCCGTTTTTGACTACTTTATGCTCCCGTCAGACTTTTTGAATACCTTATGCGCCTGGTGGCCATTTTCAAACTACTTTATGCTCCCGTCAGAGTTTTTGAATACCTTATGCGCCTGGTGGCCATTTTCAAACTACTCTATGTGCCCGTGGTGCTTACTGCTCTTTTAGATGTACCCTATCTAGCGACATACTATAATTGCCCGAAAGAAGTTCTGGATTTTGTAACTCGGCTGAAAAAAATATATTGAAATTTGTTCTTTAACTAAAGGGAAAGGTGGTAGTAAAAAAGGAAAATTCTCCCAATGTTTGCATTAAAAAAAAAAAAAAAAAAAAAAAAAAAAAAAAAAAAAAAAAATTACAAGTTTTACCATTAAGTCATGGAGTCAAATGTCAAATTCGGAAACTGGATATGCCGTGAATTCCACACTGTAAAAAAATCCTGCCAGTTTTCCGGTAGGAATCGGAAAAATAGTTGCCCTTATCGTACCGTAATAATTCCCGACCCAGCTCGTAATAAAATCCGTAAAAATAAGGAAATAGTCAATAAAACGGTATTTTACGGATTTTATTCCGAGCTGGGTTGGAAATTATTCCGGTACGATAAGGGCAACTATTTTTCCGATTCCTACCGGAAAACTGGCATTATTTCTTTTACAGTGCATGAAAAAAAAATCGCAAAATTTGTTCGTAGGTCACTGGAAAGATAATGAAATTTTATCAACTAGTTGAGTGAGTATGTTTTAAATTCGCCAATCATTTGTCAAAATGTCACATAATTGTACTGTTAAAAGAGCCAGACAAACAAACCAGTTCAAAATATGTTTTTAGAATAAGACCCAAGAGTGCCCTTTTTGAGAACAATATGTCCTTTTTTATTTAATTTCCGTCATGTGGCCATTTTGTTCTACAGTCAAGGCTAGATCATATTTATCCGTGCTTTTTAAATTGCAAAATTTGTCCATAGGTCGCGGGAAAATATTATGAAATTTTATCGACTAGTTGAGTGAGTATGTTTTTAATTCGCCAATCATTCGTCAAAATGTCACACAATTCTACTGGTAAAAGAGCGATTCAAACAAACCAGTTCAAAGTATGTTTTTAGAAAAAGACCCATGAGTGCCGTTTTTGAGAACAATATGTCCTTTTTTATTAAATTTCCGCCCCGTGGTCATTTTGTTCTACAGTCAAGGCTAGACATACTTATCCGTGTTTTTCAAAATTCATTATTCATTTCATTAGCTTGTTTTATAATTTGTTCCATTAATTTAACCTCTAGAAAAAATTTAATAAACTCTTAGAAATAACTTTTGAACTATTCATAACTAAGAAGTAACTGGAGTTTATTAAGTTTCTTCTCTTATAAGAATTTATATTGGAGGTACTTATCATAACTTTATAATATTATTAAATTTATTTTACATAAAAATTAAATGCCATTTTAAGTAAGAAACATTGTCTTATTATATGAAATACATGTAGTATGTATTTTCATAATCATGATTTTTTCAAAAAAATAAAATGGATTATTTTCCATTACTTACACTAAAACGCTAAGAAAAAAAATATATAAATTTAACGAATAGAAGTTATTTATTTAAAAACAACTTTAGGGAAATGTTTCTCTCTTTAAATTGTATTTTACATTCTTTTTTTGTTGTTGGTTTTGTTCGTCCAATGCTGCCATTATTTATTCTAAAAAACAGTTTGATAAGAAAATGGTCCAACACATACGATTCAAATCATACTATCTATTTTTAATATAATCAAAAAATTAAAACGTCACATAAACACAAACAAACGCTATAAATAGTGATATAAAAGAATGAAATAAATTGGTTAAAATATTTCAAATAGGCAAAACACAATTTGTTTTTTTCCCCGTTTCAATTATAATTCCTCTAAATTGTGCTTTTGCTCACAAAGTGGCAAAATATTTTTGCACATAAAGAAAAAAAAATGTTTACACATTGAAACGTGATGCTATAGGGTAAAGTGGAGACAGATGCCGCATATTTACTTTTCTTCTTGTAAAATTTACAATAAAGCAAAAAAACAACAAACTGAGCACCAGAAATCATTAATCAAACCCTTTACAATCTAATTTATTCGTTAAACAAGTTAAAACCCTCTTAATAAAGCAGGCATAATTATTTTTCAAAACGTCATTTTTTAACATAATTTTTTTATGTGCTGTGTAAGATGCCGCAAGGGGTGAGGGACAAATGCCGCATGGAGAAAAACACCAGGCTGTTTATTTTTTTTCAAGCAAATGACATTTTTATTTTCTAAAATTAATTAAAATGAAAATAAATAACAGTAAACTTACAAAAATCATATGTATCACTAAATTGTGAAAAGTTTAACAAAAATGAAAAAGAGTATGCTCAAAAAATAAAACATAAGACAAAAAATTAAAATGAAAAGAAAAACATTTGAATTTACATGAATGGATAACATAATCACTCTAAACAGTAGACAGCATACTTACAAAAAAGATATAAATCATTTGTTCACATCCAGGCGAACATTGCAGTTTGTTCTTAATGTAAGTATTAGTTCTATTCAATTTTGTTCTGATCTGTTTATTTTTGTCCTTTCTTCTCATTCTTTGATTTTGTATTTCCATTCGCCCACAGTCACACCACATTTTCCATTGCAAATGTAAAGTGAGCCTTTTTCATGCAGTTTTCGACTAAATATGATCGATATCAAAACAGCTTTATACTTTGTTTCTTGATAAGATCCAGACACTCAGCACATTCAGAGTCATCAACTTCCAATACAATACTGCCATCAGAATCCATATGAGGAACAATTTCGTTATTCTAGAATAGTTTTAACACAATTATTTTAAATATATTTTAAATAATTATTATGAGTCATCTTCCGAAAATAATTTCGTAATTGTTGGAAGATGACACATATTTTAGTTTCTTCTTTAAGGAGGTATTTTCAAGCTGATCCTTCCCTTCCTCTTTTTATACATTTTATTTCCGTCAAGCTACCGTTCTTTGACGCTTTCTAGTTTCTTTTGCTTTTTATTTTCTTCTTATTTCTTCTTGTTTATAAATTATGTGCTTGTAATATTTGCATTTTTGCTTTCTCTTACTTGGCTGTATAGGTCTTTTGACCATAGGGATAGGAGATAATTTTGTTTAAAAGTTTATATGTGAGAATTGTAAAAGGCCTACGTTTTCTTTCTTCACACATGGTGGGCCAACATTGTTGCTGAGAATAATTTGATAAGTAGAAGAATGCGCTAATATACGTTCATTTAAATGTAAGTCCTACATAAATCACAGTGATGAATTGATTGCAATCAAAAACAAAAATATATTTTGCAGCCATCTGACCCTCCTCGGTGCGGCATCTGTCCCAAAGTGGCGGGTGAGATGCCGGGCCGCCATCTTGTGCCACGTGAGCGACGCGAGAGAAAAGCAAGCACATGTATGTATTCTACGAGGACTTAGTGTACAGTTGGAAACGGTTTTGGGATGAAATCTCTGTTTTTTGACTTAAAATATCTAATAAAACATTATTAGAATAATTTTAGCAACTTACCACGCAGGTTCGAATGATAAAAACTGGTATAAATATGTAAATACTGACAACTAAGTGTTGGAAACGCATACCACACAGCACAGAGGAACACTACGAAGTTCTAAAATTGGTCTAGGGAGCGCTAGTGTCGCCTACGCAGTCTCTGCTGCATCTGTCCCACCGCGGCATCTGTCCCCACTTTATCCTATTCCATTTTTTAATTGCGCACCGTGCACTCTATACACTGTAATTGTATTATTTTCATCTTATACATAAATATCTTATCTGTACTATTATATAAAACCGCCTACTGAATAAATTCGTTGCCTTAGATCCTTTTTAAAATCAATCAAAAAACATTTGTAATATCTGGAATTTTCTAATTAATTGCATTTTTTAAAGTTTTAATTGCTACCATTCTGAAAGAAAGAAAAATCATGCGATCAAGTATAGATAATGAAATACATTCTCACATTTCAGAAAACTGTTATAAAACATCACTCTTTAATAATATAAATAAGATATCTAAGTAAATATCCTATAAAACGCATAACATATTTGAAATAAAAAGAAAAAAAAAACGATTTTAGCAATTATCGTTAATACCCAAAAAAGTACACCAATTCTTTTTCCTGTATTTGACCTATAATATTTTATATATTATAAATACCATGCTAAAATTTAGTTTAGTAAGAAAACGCACAATAAGTTGAAAATTTCCGGAAATTTCTACTAATATGACAGAAACATACTTTAAATATTTTGTGCAGCCTTGTAAATTACTTACAATTTTTTATACACGCTACATATTAATCTAAAATTTAATTCAGTCTAAAACATCCTTAAGACTAATAAGGTCATATTTCCAGAAATTATTAACCATGCATGGTCACGCAAACATTTTTTTGCGTGGTCCTGTATATAATTTTATTTATATATTACTAAGATGTATTAGTATACAAAAAATTATTAAGCTTGAAAATCCACAATTCAATTAAAAACCACCCACAGCAATTCACAATCATTCTTAGTAATGCTTATGAATTCTTATGTGAAGTCCTGTATATGATCTAAGGGCATTAATATACACCAAGTATTATATAAAATCTTAATTAAATTTAAAAACGCATACCACAACTTAAAATGTATTTCCAAAATTTCTAGTAGTGGCAGGGCTCCCACTGGTCCGTTTTGTTAGTTTTTTTTTTTTTTTTTTTTTTTTTTTTTTTAATAAAAAAAAATCTTGGTACATTTCTGCAACAATTGCAAGAAAATCGCCCTTCCTTGTAAGTTTCTACGAAGGTTTTCTTTAGGAAAAATGTTGCGTTAAAAAACGGACCTAGTGGTAGAAAATTACACTAGAATATTTTAATATATATATATCTTTTTTTAAATAGAGGCGGTAATAGAATGTAAGAATAGTCGCCAATGGCACACTTGATTGTGACCTATTGCTCAGCTCTAAACACAAAAATCTCAAAACAGAAAAAAATGCTAAACTTGTCTCTAACAGAACTTTGGGGTTGATATTGTCAACTAAATACACTATAAAAAAAATTCTGTATCTTGCAATAAAATGTGCTGGCACGCCGTCGCTAATACATTTGCTGTAAAATTTGCAAGCTGTTGTCTTTAAGATTGCTGTAAAATTTCTCAAGTCTGGGGAAAATCTCGTTGCTATTGGCTGCATGGTGCACGTGACAGAAAAAACGTTTACTGCTTAAATTGCTGCTTGAATTCGTTTTCACAGAGTCGGTACTTGGATTCAATTATACAACATCGGTGCTTAAAAAAGTGACAACAGAAAGTGCAGATAAAATTGCTGTACTTTACAACAAATGGTGCTGAAACCGTGGCTACCAACACAGTTGGGGCAAACTTTATAAGCTACCTTACTTAAGAGTGGTGTATACTTTCACAAGTCTGGGTAAATTTGCGTTGTTCTTGGCTGCGTGGTGCAAATCACAGTAAAATTTAGATTTTTACTTTACTTGTTGCTTAGATTTGATTTCACAGCATTGGTGCTTGATTTTGATTTCACAGCATCAATGCTTGACATCATAAAGTGCAAAAGAAGTCACAACATTTTTTACAGCGTAGCTAAAAATATAATATAACGTAAAAGCAGGATCCTATAGCTTGCCGCTTTGCGTGTTTTATAAAATTTTAGATTCGGCAACGGTCAATGCCTGGATATTGTAGAAAGAAACCATTGGAGCAAACATATCTTTGAAGCATTTATTTTTTCAATTGGCTGAACAACTATTCAGTGGCCATCACGACGAATAAAATACTAGTTCTATTTCATTGCCTGATGTACGAAATTCAAATGTTCGAAAAATTTGCCAAATGCGTAATATTAGTAAAATAGATCTAACTATATTTGCATTAAATGTAATAAATATGTAAGTGGAAAGTGTACATTCAAAATCGAGTTCACATGTAAGTAATGTTTTTGAAATAACTGTGAAGGAAAATCTACATATTTTAAATACATAATTTACAAGAAATTGCATTTTAATATACCCGTTACAGGAGAGCTACGGGCGGCTATTTTTAATTATGTTTCGCACCACTGTTTTAAAACAAAAATCTTTTACGTTCGCTTTAACTACATTTACAAGAGTAATAAAAAAAAAAATAGTGATGCGAATAGAATATTAAAATAGACGCCTGTGGCAGATCTGCCGTTAGTAATATGGTTTGGAATGCAAAAGGTATATAATAAATGCTTGTAAATCTAGAGTTAATAAAAAATTAATTACATTAGATCATTATAAATTTTTAAACTATTATAATCCAGACAAGTCTATATTTGGACAACAGCATTTTTATGTAACATAATTTAAGAATAAGTCTGAAGCTAAACATATCTGTTATAAAATTATTACCAAATAAAAGTATAGCATGAAAAATTACACTTTTAGTATAATAAATAACATTTTGGAGTATTAAAAATACATTTATTTGTTCACCTCTGAAATAATATCATGCATGAAATATTCCAAACTGAAGTTTCAAAGAATTACTCTATTTACTTGACCATAATGTATACTTTAGAAAGCCAAAAATGTCGAAATACACATGTGAAGTTACTTATTTCTTTGGTTATTTCTTTTTCATATGCATGCTTTTACAAAAGATTTTTACATAACAAAGTTTAACATTACATAACACAGTATTACACAGTTTTACGTTACATAATTTTTAACGCATAATTTTTAGATACTCACAAAAGTCTCTTGTGCCTTTAAAAACATTTTTACTAAAAAGTAATTATTATTCTTATTTACCTTTCTGATAATTCTACGTATGATTTATTCAATAATATAAAGAAAGATAATGTAAGTATTAGTAATCAGCATGAAGTTCCAATAAATGTATTCTAAATTAATCTGTGTGATCCACTGAACTTATTTTCTGATTATTGCTGACAGCTTCAAAATAAAATTCGCAGATCCTGTTAAAATTCTGGAAAATAAAAGATTAGTTTAGACTCAGCTATTAAATTATTTATTGACATTTCTAGCATAATAAAGATTTTCCCAGTTATTTATTTCACTTTAATTAATTCATATTTTGTTATTGAAGTTTTAAGAATTTAAAGACTGGTTTTAAAATTTAATTCCTTTTGATTTCATTATCTAAAACTGTAAAATTGTACTATAATTAACTTATCAAAATCATTTTTATGAAACGGAAATATGTGTCTTTTACGTTTTTGCTGATAGGTTTTCTTTTATAAAGTATTTTTAAGTACAGTAGAACCTCTTTTATCCGAAACTCTGTTAACCGAAACTCTCGGTTAACCGAAAGCAACCCTCCCCCTTTTTTTTTACTATCAGATTCCTTGTGTGCAAAATCCATTAAGCTTGTAACGGCAACAACAAAATTTCCTGTAACAACGTCTGTTACAGGAGTTTTTGTTGTTGCCGTTACATAAAAAGTTCAAGGAATCCCAGTTTCCTAGAAAAACTTTAGTAACTTTACAGATTTTTTTTACAGTGTAGGAACATACTTTAAACGTCTAAATAAAGTCATCAGGCTTACATTTCCTCTGTCCACAAGCAAAGCCTCGTTGATTTTATTACTAGAATTTTTAGAGGAACACAGTGATATTCGCCTTAAGATATGGTCGTCTCGAGCCATTGTTGCTGTTGGTAAACCTGGTCGTTCTCTTTCAGTAAATATGGAATTTCTTCTATACATACCTACGAAATTATGTATAGCATTCATATTAGCATATAGCATATTAGCATCATAGCATATTTAGTTTTAGATAGACTAACAACTGTAACGTCCCGATCACGCCTACTAAGAGGAATAAGTCTGGCATTCTATAATAATATTGAAAAGAGTTTTTCATGGTTTTTTAAAAAATAATTTTAGTTAACAAACGTTTAATAACATCTCGGTAAATAGCATTTTAAAATTCAACTGTGATGTATTACAATTAATTGTTTTAGTATGCATCCAGTACTATCCAAGTTCAACTTGAGATAGTTGTGAACCTCTCTCTGTATACCATGCTTCCGGTTTTTTCAACTTAAAGAAATAAATTGTGCACCAGATATCTTATTAAATAAAATAAGTGAAAGACGTACCACATAGAAAGAAGACACATATTTTTATATTTTTTTTAACTGTAGCATTAAGAAGAAAAATGTATGGATCATAAAGCTGCCTTTTCTTTGCTTCTTTTCCCCTTTTCGACCCTTTTTTTTAGTAAGATTAAGCAACAGAAAAATGTACGGATCATAAAACTTCCTTTGTTTTGGCTTTCCTTTCATTTACTTTCTACCAGCTCTATGAACATGTGCCTAATCCAATTTTCCATTTTTTTGTATATATTTTAAACATTTATATATATATGATTTCTTATATTCAAAAATTGTTATTCCATACTTAAAAAGTATTTAATTTTAACTTAAATTTGATACTATAAAAATTATTTTCTTTATGTAATAATTTTTATAAGTAATAATGGATTAGAGTTCATTTCAGATGTCTCCTTATAAAATAGTAAGACACTGATAAAACTTGATTTTAGAAAACGCAACTATCAAATTCCTTGAAGAGCCCAAATTTTAAGCATTGTTAAAGCCACATTTCACAAATTAAATTTTGGGGCTAATACTACGTTTATTTGACTTCAAAAAACACCAGAAGGTTTAAAGCTATGCCTTATTGATAATTATCGATTTAACCTCGAAGTGCATGAAGTGCTTTTAAGATATGCATTAAGGTTTAACTTATTTTCAGCTGGTATACATTCACTAGTCAGCCAAATCCAGAATTCGGTTGTGCTCTTCAGAATTGATGGCTTTTATAATCATTTTTTAAAGTACAATATTGTAATATGCAATAAATAAATTATGTTTAAACATATTGCGGATATATAAACAAAACATGGTTGCTTTTTTATAACCGTGCGGCATTATTACTCTTTGGCAACCACTCGGCTGTGCAGCACTTCATTAAAAAAAATTTTAAAAAGGCAATCTGTCGTATAAAAGGCATTGTTGAACCAATAGCTCAGTTTAAACAACATTTAATATTAAACTGACAATAAACTGAGATTTAAAGTTCGAAGATTGATAATTTCATCAAAACTTGTTATGCTGAAATTTATAAATATTAAAAAAAATGTGTTTTTACATTAATGCCTTACATAAAAGACAATAGCTAATTTAACTGATTTTTCAAAAACTCACTCGGAAGAAAGTACTAATTATTAAAAGCTCAGGCTTGATAAAGAAGCTACATTTTATAAATGTTATTAAATATTTCATCTAAAAGATCGCACTTTTCAAAAATACATATCATATATATACATAAAGAATTGGGAAAATGCATATTAAAGTTGTAAAATGAGTCGAAGAATACTTGTTACTTAACTTCATTTCGTAATTCATGCAGCAGTGATAATAACAATAATAATCTAGAATAGAAATCACTGCAAAAACAATAACAATAACAATAATAATTCACAATATAAATACAAATATAAAAATGCAATATCTAACAATAAATGTAGACGTTCATAAAATATTGATAACTGCTACTGTATATTTATAACAAACTGCAATTAACTTTGAGAGATTAATCTATTCCACTATTGCATAAATTAATGAAATAAATTCATACCAGCTCTCCTTACAATAGAAAGAAATTATTTCAGATCAAAACTACCTCAAAACTAATTATTCTAGATCTAACTTCTTTCGAGAAAACAAAAGAAATCTACGATTCACGTCCAAGCCACTGATACAAATTTCCAATCTCACGTAAACAAATTAAGCCAGATAATAAGGAAGTTAGATTAATTCTTTTCTGCGCCATAAACCGTATTTCAGATAAAGATGAATGTGCATGTTTATAATTTATAAGTTACAACCTTAAAGAAAGGTAAAATAAAGCGTTAAATAATAATCTATTCAAATAAAAATGAATATTAGCAAAAATAAAATTAAAATATTCTGAAACAATTACGATACTACTATTACTGCATCTAACCCTTTTATTTAGAGCCACAGCATACGAATATTTTTATATTTAATCATATCACAATTTACAAAATGCTTTCTTTATTTGATTTTATCTTGAAAACATTCTAGTATAATTATATGGCAGGTATAATTTTTTTTCAATGTGATATGAACGAAATAAAAAATAGCCCATTGGAAAGGGACGTACAGTCGTGGAAAAAAAAAAGTAAACACCCCCTACTAACTCCTCAACAAATCATCATAGAAGAAAGTGACTGGTACCGAACGATTGGAAATAAAGTCTACTTTTAAATGATGTATATAAAATTTTCTTAGGGGTCATCTACATATTAAAATGAATCCAAACTTCGTTTTTTTCAATGGCAATACCCAATTTTAACGAGATATTTCAAATCTTCGGTTCAAACTATGCCTAGACACCAAATTTCAAGTCATTTCAATGATAAATTTTTGAATTATAAACATTCAAAATTGAGTGCTTCTAATGTTAAATTATATTTTCATATTTTTATTTATATCTCCCGAAATTATGCTCCTAATGTGCTAATTATTTTTGTGGTAATAATACTAATATACCCAAACATAAATAAGCTGATTTTGCAATTTTTATAATTTTATGATATAAATTATGAATTATGAAATTAATATTCGAAAAAATTATGAATTGCAACCTATAATTTTTTTGATGGATTTAGATTTATTAAGTCCTGCTTTATGGAAATTCAAAAATTTCACATTTTTCTTCCAAGTAGTTTTCAAATTATGCTTAAAAAACGGCAAAATGATGGTTTAAGGGGCCGTCTATGATGGAAGTGAGTAGACATTTTGAAATTTATTCTGCCGTACTGTAATCTAAAACGCTTCATTGACTCCTTGAGTGGCGCTTAAGGTGCCTTGATCAAGGAAGCGGCTCTCTCGGTTAACAATCCAGTACGGAACTTCAATTTGGATACAGCCCTTAAAATACGCTCGTTTTAAAATAATTAATTTCTCGGAAACTTATGATACGAATTGTATAAAAATTCGTTTTTAGGCTAATTGAAGGGTGTAGAGTTCATTTATGCTGTCAGAATTGGGTACTGCTATTGAAAAAAACAAAGTTATGGTTCGTTTTAATATGTAGGTGGCCCCCTAAGCAAATTTTATATACATCATTTAAAAGTAGACTTTATTTCCAATCGTTCGGTACCAGTAACTTTCTTCTACAATAATTTATTGAGGAGTTAGTAGGGGGTGATTACTTTTTTTTTTTCCACGACTGTACATATCTCGAGCAGTAGGTAAATGGTTAATAAAAAAATCCGTAGTCATTGAAAACGGTAATAAAAAAATAAAGAAAAACCTTTATGTAATATAAGACGTTCTGGAAACGAGAAGAATATCAGAAACCGAACAAAAACATATAAATTGACAAAATACTGAAATTTATAGTTAGTTCTAGATAAAAAAGACTTACTCAAATGATTAATTGAAAAATCTTAAAAAAAAAATAACTGTCAACCAAATTTAGAGGTCAGATAAAAAAAAGAGAAGTATTGACAATATAACTGATGTATTAAAATATTTTTCTTTATTATTAAATATCTAATGTAAAAGTTCACAATTCTATTAAAATATGTATTGTAGCTGCAAAAAGAAATTGATTGAGAACAAAAACATTTCAAGGACATATAAAAAATAGGTTTTGTTCTACTTTGCAATACTTTCAAGAACTTTAAAAAACTAACATGACTTGACAATTAGAATATAAATGGAAATCTGTCAATATATACTGCTGCTTGATTATATACTGATACTTTATTTTATTATATAATTATATGAGTTGTAACCAACTGCATTTCAATACTAGAAGAACTTCGTTTATCGAATTCCCAAACGTACTTACACAAACGTGGGTGTTGAAAACTCATGGCCTTCGGCAGCGTACACTGGTCAATGCTGTGTCCGCTCTTGCCGCGAATCAAATTAACATTGAATTATTTATTTTGAATTAAGTTTAATTCACATTCTCAGCATTGTTGTGCATTTGTAATAAGAAGCGATAAGATATTGTTCCAAGTTAAATTTAATCATGGAAGCAGTATGAATTTCAGAAAGTTCTTCCAGTTTCAATTTAAAAAAAATATCAAAATATCTCTACAAAATTAAAAATATATATAAAATCGCATAAAAAATTTTAGAAAAATTAAAAAATATCAGAAAACAAACTTGGCTGTTATGGGCCAGAGGACTGAAACAGGATTCAGTTTACGCATGTAGAAAAAATGCCGTAAAACGCAAACAAAATGCTAAAAATCACATACAAAGTTCGCGAAAAATTCATAAGTCCTATAGGACAAAATATACAATATCTAAATAAATGTTGAGATACGGAAACCGTATTCCTTTAAAGATTGTTAAAAATTGCCACAAAACATTAAAATTTTCATAAACATTTCTCGAAAAATTGAAAAATTGCAAAGAAGAAAATTTATCATATTAGGTTAAAAGACTTAAGTAAGATTCCTTTTCAGAATATAAAACAAATCGACGCAAAACGCGAAAAAATGCTAAAAATAACATGAAACTATTCGAAAAAAAATTTAAAAACCGCTGTATCTATTCGAATAAACTTCTTTAGAAAGAATGCAAAATTTACTATAATATCCTAGATGATTGAAAGCTTTTACTGATGTGAAAAACCGCCGTAAGACATGAAAAATCTCTAAACGCACCTTTAAAATAGAATTAAATAACATCTATTGAAAAAAATATATACCGGCTACGAGGTGCACAACTACTTCCCTGCCAAATCTTGTACCTCTGTACACAGCTATTTCTTCATAACACAGCGTGCAGACGCACACACAAAGACAAAAGAACATATATTTTTTATAATTTTAGATTGCATAAGATAATTAAATAGAGACGATCAGCCGCTATTATATCTTACAATATAATAGGCTGAACATATTTCAAAACAGAAGCTTCTGAAAGCTAATTATTTTAGATATTATTTCTTTTGACAAAGAAAAAGAAATCTAAATATCGCACTCAAGCAACTGATACAAGTTTTTAATCATAAGTAAACAATTAAGCGAGATAATAAGGAAGTTAAATATCTGTATTATATAAACTATATTTAATAGTTCTTATCTGTACCATAAACTTTCTTTCAAATAAAGATACATCTTTTTCAATCGTATGTTACATATTGAAAAAAAAAAAAAAGATATATGAATGCCCTGACATTTCATGCAATAAAAAGGAGATAAGTAGATTAGATCGAACTGGAAAGAAAGTTTTCCCTCCAGCAGATGTCCAGCAGTTTCCTTGCAAATCAAAGATGAAAAACGCCGCGTGACCAGAACAGAAGGACAGCGAGGAGAATGACGCGTCTCCTTAGACCTCAAATATTTATTTGCCGACGGCATTCGACGGCTTTCCAAACAATGGGATGTGTATGTCAACACCATGGGTGTCTTTTATAAACAAATGTGTATGCTGTAATTTTAAATATTTATTTTTCTCCTATTTCACTGATTTTGTGTATCCTTTACTCATGTTCCACTTACTACAACTGTCGAACGGAATTAATTTAATTCGCCTAATACACTGCAAATAGAAGAGTCTTAAATTTAGACACATATGTGACTGAAAAAGAATTTTAGACACTTAAGTGTCTTAATCTGAAAATTCAGACATTATAGATGTCTTAATTTAAGATACATAAGTGTCTTACTATGACCATGGTGTAAACGAACTGAGAATAATGTCTAAAATATCCGCAAACGTCTTATTTTAAGACACTTCATTGCTTTAAACGTGTCTTAATTTAAGACCTTTTGATTCTTCCGACGCAATAACCACCAGGGGGCACTAGCACTCCCAGTTGCGCATGCGTTTTAGATGTCTTCGTTCGAAGTGGTATACGTTGTAATTGAAACAAAGTTTGTTTTTATGTACGCGTGTATTTTAATTCCTTTTTTTGCGAAATGTGAAGTACTGTGATTTTAATTCGTATCAACTTGGATTATTTATTTATTGAATACATACATCTGACGTGTGTGCTCGACATCAAATGTCTCTTAGAAGCTGTCGTCGATACAAGGGCGGGATAGACACAGAACAGAAGTAGACGACGGTTGAAGATTACACCCGGAAATTCTACAAAGCGTGTGCAATGGGCTTAGTGTTAACTCGTATCAATTTATATCAATAATATTGTGTTATTCATCTTCGTCCTGTCGAAGCTGGCAACAAAAAAAAAAAAAAAAAAAAGAAACTTTTGTCTGGCGGGTCCTGTTTTTAGGATGAAACATCTCATTCTTTGAATATGGCTAGTCGGATGTATTATGGGATTACCTTTTAAACTGATGAAAGACCTACTCCCTCACTGTGGTTGTGGTAGTTTTTAAAATTTCAAATCGAGGAATATTTCTTACCTCTTGCAAACAGCGATTGAAGTAAGTGTTATAATTTCTTTATAGTACTAAAATTATTGTCTTTTATGATTTTATTTATTGTACTAAACAAAATCTTACATGAAATTTAATTAGTTTTGAATCTTTTTGCAAAAAAAAAAAAAAAAACACTAATTCTAGAAGTATATATTTTTTAATTTATGACGTTGTCTTTTATTACAAATTATGTATTGTTTATTCTCATCTTTTTTCTCAAATTTAAAGTAATAACATCACTAAAAAACAGACATATTTTAAAGTTAAGTTCATTCTCTTGTTTTGTTTTGTTTTCAATATGGCAGTTCTTAGTTTCAATTTCAATGGCTAATGCTTATCTCAAACTCGACCACAAGGAAATAGAAAAAAAAAACTTTGAAAGATCTCCTAAAGTTTTCTTACTTCCTAGCTAGGGATTACAATCCCGGATTGACATCCCGGGATCCCGCTTTAATTTTAACCCCGAAAATCCCGGAATTTTTACTGGAAAATTCCGGGATTTTCGGGATTGCCTTTTTTTTTTTTCCATTGAACAATATTCAGCTGAAATTAAAAAAATATATTTATAAACTTTCGCTTTTGGAAAAAAAAATCAATTGATTTTCATGAAATTTATATATAATTGAAAATGAATGTTTATCTCAAGTATTTCTTAGATATATTTCTAAAGCTATTAAATCTTTTAATGTGTGAAAACTTTTGATTTGGAAACATAGAAGTAAGCCAGTCAGGAAAAAGGAAATCATTTGTTTATTTAGATTTCGCTGCATGCGTGGATTCGAAGGTCATTTTCCAATTAGACTTTACTGATAAGCATCGCAAGTTTGTATCATAGTGATATCATGTGCTAACCTTTTTTTTTGGCTTTATTTTGCTTTAAAGATGTCTTGTTTAGTACCTCATAGGAATGATACAATAAGCCCATGTGGCAATATAAATTTTTAAAAAATCTAATTTTTAAATGATAAGGATTTTTATTTTTTTTCGGGGAGGGGGGAGGGGGATTTTGTATGAAATTTTCGTAAAGTTGATACCTTAAATCTTGCACTGATTATAATGAAAGTTTTGAACTTTTAGAGTAGGACAAGATTAAAAAACACAAAATATCAATAAACAAAATACCGAAGTAATTTTTTTCTCACTATTAACCCTCTGCACTCGAGGACTCCGGAGCGGAGCCATTTAAAATTTGTGTTCAAACTCGAGGTCTCCGCTACGGAGACAATGCAAATAATTTTGTGATACCATGTAATCTTGGCTTTTCTAGACAGGTATCACAAAATTATTTGCATTGTCTCCGTAGCGGAGCCCTCGAGTTTGAAGACAAATTTTAAATGGCTCCGCTCCGGAGCCCTCGAGTGCAAAGGGTAAAGTAGAATATTTATTTATTTATTCGTAGTTAAATAGCTGTTGTGATTATCATCTGATATATATGTAAAATTGCCTATGTGGCAATATAAATTTTTAAAAAATCTATTTTTAAATTATATGAAGTAGAGTAGGACAAAATTATAAGAAATATATATATTTATCCATGTACTTTAAAAGCCCTCAATAGCCCTTGCCGCTGAATTTGTCCGATAATCGGAGATGTCTGCTATTGTGAGGTAAAAATATACAAATATGTATGCCACGCGGATTAAAAAAGTATTCGCTAAATAGATGTTTCAGAATAGCTATTCGGGAATGTCCATTAACCTCCACAACGGATACTCCCGAATACCGGACATCTCATATGAGATAACAATAATGCAGGGTTGCATTTTTTGCAAAAGAACTTCTTGATTAAAGAATGGGAATACTGGGCCGTGCCCCGCCCCCCTACGATTTTAGTGCCCACAAATTTGATGTGCAGTATTTGTAAAGTTTATATTTTAAATCTGTTCCGAAATTCCACTGATTATAATAAATATTTTGAACTTTTAAAGTAAAATAAGATTAAAAATAAAACAAATAAAAAAAATCTAATATTTAGATAAATATTTTTTGTTTTAATCTTGTTCTACTCCTGAGTTCAAAATATTGATTATAATCAGTAAAATGTCGTAAAAGATTTAAATTATCAGCTTAACAAAAATTGCATACCAAAATTGGGAGCACCAGAAAAAACAGGTTGTAGGGGGGGGGGGCAGGACCCCAGCCAAATATTTTTTCCAGGATTCAACGTGGTCAAACATGGCTACGTATGATGCTTACAAAAAAATGGATGCTATTAAGACGTTTGAAGTGTCTGACATTCAGACACGAAAAGTGTCTGAAAAAATTCAGACATTTTAAAATGTCTGAAAACTGAACACTCCGTTTCAGACACTTAAGTGTTTGAATTTCAGACATTTTAATTTACAGTGTATTTCTACCTCATTCTGGAACAAGTTATTTAACGTTGAAAATCCAAAGTACGAATACACAGTAATGAATATTTACGTAAATGTAACCCCCAAATACCGTCTTCTAGCAATGCTCGTAAAAAACGTTTTTTTTTTTCTTTTTGTAAACAGATTTTATTCGTAAAATTATAAAAGTATTCATGAAGTAAAAGAACAGGATTTGAAATTATATCTTGATAACTTTTCAAAGCAAATAAACTTATTTAAAAAAACGCCCTTTAATTTACTTTTTTTTGTTGTTGTTGTCTTTAAATGTAGAGCCTTGGAACATAGAAACATCATTTTCCTCATTTTGTCGATTGCATGAAAGTCATTAATTCTAAAAATTTAATTAAATAATGATATAATGGGCAAACTATCGGATAAAGCAAAATTTTGACAAAATTACAAAAGCTATTCTAAAGGTTTCGATTAAAGACATTTCAAATAGACTTTAGTTCAAATAGTCAAGAACAGAAATTTTGATAAAATACAACTAATTTCTTAAAAGCTCCAGGAAAAGATAGAAAATTATAATGCAACAAAAATGTAAAGATTTTTCATCCGCCAAAGGCGCGTATTAGGATTACGAAAGGTTCTACTAACAGTTATTTTATGGTTTTAGTACGTTCCATACGCATTGCATTTTCAAAATTCCTTAAAATGCACATTATATAAAGTGAACGTGGCGCAGAACTCACATTATTGTGTAACATTTTGCAACGGTTGTAAAGGGATATTAACCATAAAATGTAATAAAAACATTATTTTTTTATTGATCATAATTTTGATTTATAATTTGGGAAAAAATAAATTTCAGTGTGCGTGCAGGTAGTTTTGGAACGCCCTTCCCTTCGTATAAGTTTAAAAATTATATTTATATTAATTTAATTAATTTTCCTTTTAAATTTGTCCGGTTTCAATTTTCCTGTTTTTTTTTTTTTTCTATTCAACGTTCCGCAAGAGTCTCGGCTAAACAGGGAACGCGGAACGCCGCGCTCCGTGAATTCTGCGGCTTTCTAAGCAGTTACAAAGAGCAGAACGGTGAATGAGATACCATACGAAAGGTGTTTGAACTGATTTCAGACACAGCACAATCATATTTCATTAAAACAGTTTGTTTAGTTAAAAACTACAGTTAATTAAAAATTACTTTAAATTAAACTTAAAGATAATAATTTCTAGGTGTTAAAGCTCAGCTGATACCATTGATTTGCGAAAATGGCGTCATAAATTCCGTAGCAAATTTATCAAAATATCTGAATTAAGTATTTTGAAATTTTTAAAATAAGTATATTGCAACCGAAAAATGGATGTAAGACTACTTTTTATACTATTTAGGCGTGTAGGTTTTTGTACAAGTTAAAAGTTAACCATTTAATTATTGAATGATTAATATGTTTGATATAAAATGTTTTTTATTATACTGTTGCTACATCATAGAAAGAAAATAAGCAACAAAACAAAAATGATTTGATAACTTTTCATTTAATAATATAAAGGTTTTAAATGCAAAATTCACATCATATTTCTTGTGTAAAAATGGAACTTTTTTTTAGAATCCGGTACGGTAAGCTATTTCTTTCTCCCAGCTTATTTTGTGTCCAAAAAATAACGTTACCTTACAGAAGATAAGCTGTAAAACAAAGTATTACGATTAAATACTCTTTAGCAATTTTTTAAACTTCTAAGCATCGTACATTTTCAATTTTTATACCATCGTATTGGGAAAAAAATTTCTTTTAAATGCATTTTGTTTGAAAACTGTATCTCCATTTATTTTTGAAATATAAATTTTTTTTTGTAGCTTTTGGAGCCATTTGCTTAATATTGGCTACGGAAGTACTTCGTTTCTGTAGAAAGTAAAAGAAAAATAGTTTTAAAATAGTAATTATATATCTTCGTTGTCATTTTCTCGTAACAACCGAAAGAAAATGTAATTAAAATACGTGCTAATTTGAAAAAAAATATAAACGAATGATTTCTGTTAAAACAATGGTGCTATTATATACTATATTTAATTATAAGTATCTATGAATCATTAGATAGCCTTTTTTTGATTTTCTTGAATGGCGGAATCTTTTTGCTGCATTTGTGCATTATTTCGCGATAGTGATGTGCTATGCATGCTTTACTGTAGATGTTTAAGAGTAGACCGTAAATGTGGAATTCTTAAGCGAATGTGAATGACGTCATTTTACATAAAATAAAACGTGTGCTTTAAGTCTTAAAATTGAAATATGTTTTGTACTGCAGTTGAGTCCCGCTTAACCGAGTTATTTTCTTCTGATGGACTGGTGGCTTCTATTATTATGAAACAGCCATTATAAATGAAGTGTTAGGTGAAGATGAAAGAGAAGCCGTAAAAAAAAATATGGCCATCCCCCACCACGCCACCCCCATTCTGACCAGAAAATCAGAGTTATAACTTTTTATGGCTGCTCTTTCATCTTTACCTAACACTTCATTTATAATGGCTGTTTCATAATAATAGAAGCCGTCAGTCCATCAGAAGACAATGAAGTAATGGAAATGCCGGGGGCGACACTAAATTCTGAAAAGCAGATTTCCTGTTCTCTATTTTTTTTTTTTTTTTTTTTTTTTTTTTTACATATGAAATTAAGGGGTTAAGGACTCTTCAGTTTGTCGAAACGATAAAAAACATCGGCTTTTTCAAAGTACCAAAACAAAAATAATGTGCAATTAAGATTTTTTCCTTTCCCTCCTGCCTAAAGTATATATTCTTAGCTGCATTGTACAGAAAAATAAATGTTGTACGTACAAAATTAATACTTAAATTTTAAATTTAAAAATTGACCTCAATAATGCGGCAATTAAAATCATTAAGTGCTGCGCGCATGATAAAACTCTAAATAACTCTTATAGACAACAATTCTTGGACAAGAATCATATCATACCTACTTCTAAATTAAAACAAAAATATATACAAAAAGTTTTGTTTAAAATTTAATTTTAACAGAAAATTAAAAAAAAAATCAAAATTTTCAAGTTTTTTTTTTCGAGTTTTCCAAGTGCGAAATAATAAATAACCAAAATATGTGAATTTTTAACCATTTGAAAAAATGGTTATTGTCCTCGTCAGGGTAGGAAATCAAAAACATATCTGAAGCTTTTTATTAGTTGAATCCGCATTTTATTCGTTTTCTGATTGGTCTATACAGTAATCTGTATTTTCCCTTTACATTCAACAGAGATGAATGCTTCTGTTGCCACTATGACAAAAAAGTAATAAAAACTACAAAAAAAAAATAATAATAACTCAGAAACAAATTGAGATACAGCTTTCAAACAAATTGCATTTAAAAGTAAATTTGTTTCTCTATACGACGGTGTAAAAAGTAATATTGTGGGATGTTTAGAAGTTTAAGAATGAAATTTCATTTAAAATTGGTCCAGGAATATTAATGTTTAATCCATGGCGTACGTAATGTATGACCAGCTCCGTAGAAGTTTAAAAATTTACAGTACCAAAAAATGTAGTCCATGGCGTACGTAATGTATGATCAACTCTGTGCGATTTTTTATGTCTTAAATTTTAGTCTTTGAAAAAATCATTGGTACTATACGAACCTTCAATTGTACTCACCGTCTATAAATAATTATAACTCAAGAAATAATGGATATTTTTTAATGGGGTTTTTTGCATATTGTTGAACATTTTTAAAAAATACAGGCTAAAACAAAATCCGAAAACTTATTTTTTGGAAGTTAAAAGGTCCTGTGTCCCCTTAAATGGAAATTTAAAGAAATAAAAATGAAATAATAAAGCTTTAAACTGATGTAATTTTCACTCATTTAGACTTTTACAAGTATGTGATTATTTTGCTACATCATAAACATATTATTCGTCTGGAAATACATTTTTCCTCGAAAAATGAAAATAGCCATCCGATAATAAATTCTCTCTTATTTGAATTTATGTTTAAAGAATAATCTTCGAGGGCGACCTCATACGGAAATTGTACCAAACTCTTCAAATCAGTCAACGAAAGTCAAATTTTGACATTACGTTTGTATTTCAAGTACATTTTACTAAAGGATGCCACAGTCTTAACCCATTAGGGACCATGGGTTCATATATGTACCTTCAAAATGAACATTCACAATATGTTTTTACTACCAGTAATATAAAAAAAGTAATATTTGCCTTATTTAATTAGACCATTTTTTCTGATTTTGAGAGTAAATTGTCTTTCAAAAAAAGTGTTGTCAAACGAATAAAATTTGTGTAAAAGACGCCGGTCCCGAAAGGGTTAAAGGGTAACTAAGTATGTTTAAAGCATAAATCAAAGAATACTTGTTCGATTTAGTTGTAATTTTGGATTCTTACGTTTGAAGCTTTTAGAAAAAAAAATATAGGTTAAAATGTACATTATTTTGCTAAAATTACTTTTGCTAAAATGTGTATATTTTACAACTTAATGCAAATACGAAATTGCAGCTCATTCTGAGAAGCAGTTTTTAGGATTTTTGTATCATTAACGCTAACTATGAACTCAAAATTGTGCGTTCGTATTCAAAAATGGTGAGTTTGGTACAATTTTTGTGAGAAGCCTCCCTCCAAACATACGTTTTGAACATAAATTGAAAAATTGAGTTCCTAGTTGGACTGTTACTTTCGTTTTTCTCAATGACATTTTGTCAACTAAAGTTAATGCGATTTATTGATCTTTTTATTATAACTGTACATTAAAAAGCACAATTATTAGTAAACGGTAGGGTAAGGTGCCCTATTTTCGTCCCCCAGTCACTTTTAGGCCCTTGGAAGTTTTAATTTTCAGTGAACACCTACCAAATTTGAATTTTACTTAGACTAAGTACTCACACGCATAGAAATATAGCAAAATATCGTACAAAAACTTTTAACAATTCGAAAATTTGTATTTTTAAAAGTATCTATACATGAAAAAAAATGTCCCCATTTCGCCCCCTCCCACCAAAAAATTCAATACACCGAGGTTTAACTTATAACTAAATCACATTTTTTTCCTAAATGAGCAAGCAATTAATTTCTAAGAAATGTACTAATTATCAGTGGAAGAATAACTTAACAAAACATTAGCCATCCAAACATTAGGAATACATAAATTTTGTATTGTTTTTGGCTCATAAGTATATTTCGTTTGACCAAGTGCAGAATTGAAGGCACTGATCCCATTGTTCTGCATGTTTAATAAAAGAAAAACGCTTCTAGCGGTGAGGGCACTCTGCATCGTTGTCGCCATTATTATAGCTTGTATTATCATCATAAGGAATGTCAACAGAAGAGTCACTTTCGTCATCAGAATCGCTGGTTAGATCATGTTTGGGCATTTTACATGGTTGATCCTTCCGCTTTGCCTTGAGAATGGTGGCTGCCAGAAGTTTCTTTTTCTGGCTGAGCAGTTCTTCTTCGCATGGGAATATTTGACTTTGTTTTTATGTGGAGATTCAGTGATCTATGTTGTTGAACCTCTTGCTGATGTGATCATTGGCACTTTCCTGATCTCTTTATGGATGATGACAACAACTACTTGACCGTTTGGTGATGGTTGATCAATCAGACTCGTTGGCTTCATTGAAAAGTTGTGTGATATGTAAGTTCTCAACTTTTCTACCAGGAAAATTTGACGGCAAATTTTCTATAGCTTTAGCATAAAACGTTTTAAAGGAAATATAAACTCTACATTGAGAAGTTGCAGTTTTGCTGGGAGGCAAACAAAACAATTATAACAACTTCTCCCGTGCAAAGTTTTATCCCATTTCTCAAGTGGCACCAATTGGAACGATCAAGAGAGTCAATATTTTTTTCTTTTAATAAAAATAAAAGTTTTTTAAGTAAAAAGATTATCTTCGTTTGGAAGTTTATTTTAAACTTTTTCATTTTATTGTATTTTAGTGTATCATACTTTTTATTTTATTTTACATAAAAATTTATTTTTATTTTGAATCTTATTTTAAACTTTTTCATCTTATTTTATTTTACTTATTATTTTATTTTATATTGAAC
This sequence comes from Maratus speciosus, assembly GCA_963932465.1. Classification (NCBI taxonomy): domain Eukaryota; kingdom Metazoa; phylum Arthropoda; class Arachnida; order Araneae; family Salticidae; genus Maratus; species Maratus speciosus. The sequence goes on along the minus strand of OZ010791.1, from coordinate 103,266,875 downwards.
TTTATTTTCATTTTGAAATAATTGTCATGAAAAAAACATTCGCAATTTCGTCCCCAGGACGAAAATAAGAATTGCAAGGGTTCGAAATTGGGACCATGCTACTTCCCAATATGGCGGCGCTTCCGTTCCTGGAAGATAAACTGAGCGTCATAAAACTCACTGTATGCTACTGTCAGCATCTTAACTACGGAAAAAACATGCAATGAATAAGAAATAAATACATTCAGTACGCTAAATAACTTTCTACAAACAACGTAATAAGAACTCACGTCTTCTAAAAATAGGAAATCCGGCGTCTTTAATATATGTATGTGTTTTGGCGAACGAAACTTTCATTACTGACCCCTTTTACATTCTGTTCTCTGTGCCTTGAGTGATAAGTGCCGCCACTTTCGCAGAAGTGAAGAAGTGTAGGGGGGCGAAATTAAGAAAGGGGACAAAATTAGGACACTTTAGCATACCATACGATATGGTTTCGAGCATGCTTTTAACATAGTACACTTACATTTTGTTAAAACACATTTTTTTTATTAAGAAAACAATGTGTTTAATTAAATATTAATGGAAAACTGTATCAGAGAATAATCACAAAATTGCGAAAGTGCCGCACGGGTATAAGGTAAACGCACCAGTAGTGGACCACTTAAAACATTTATCTAGTTATTATTAAAGTGCTAGTGAAGTACAAAAAAAGTATATGTATATTTTTAGCATAGTCTTAAACTTCGTGTGTCAGAATAAACATTCAATGTTTCAGAACATATTGTTTGGAAAAAATAAAATATAAAAAATGTTTTCTTTCTCTATGATCCAGTAGTGGGCATAGTAAATGTCTGATGCATGAATGTTTAAGTTTTCTTACCTAACAAACTATTTACAATGTAATACAGTATATCAAAAGCAGTTTAATTCAAAATAAAACATAATAGTAGAGGAAAAAAAAATTAATAAAAACTGAAATCTCTAAGGATTTGCCAAAAAATCTGTTAAATAATCGTTAATCAGAAAATAAATTAATGGACTAGCAGAAAAACAAAACAATTATTCCAAACAGTTTATGGAAAGTTAAAATTTAAGGATATCAGTAAACCGAAAAATATTACTAAGCAATACTTTACATTATAATTTGTATAGAAGGAGAAATTTATAAAAAAAATATTTATACTTAGCATCTATTTTCTTATTTAGCCTCTGTAACATTGTAACGTATGAAATATTATAATATCGCAGAAATTCATAAAATAAAATTTAACACATTGAATAATAATATTATATTTTAAAACCTTAAAATATATACAGAAAATTCTTTGGAAAAAAATTCATACTCACGCAATACTTTATAAAAGACTTTCTCAAGACTTTTCTTTCTTCCACGCACATATTCGGTTTATCCATACACATTAAACGTAAAACTTTCCTTTTCGATAATAACATTTCCTTTCAAAAAATATTTCTAATCCTTATTCACTTTCCATTCATTCAACATTTGAATGGCTCACTAACGTAAAGAAAGAGAGAGAGAGAAAGAGGAAAAAAAGCGATCGCAAGGTTGAATAAAATGATTCCGAATAAATCCAAGATATTCAAAGAATTTATTTTCTATTTATAATACATAAATCTTAATAAATGTTTCGTTTGCAGTTTTATATTTGACTTTTATTGGAATATTTATTGACACTTTTAAATTTAGTGCGTTTGCCAGCGTGTTTCAAAGCGAATGTAACATATTTTCAAAGTTAATTAAATAAAACTAATTTGTAATTATAGACACCTATGTACGTTGCCGTTATTGAATACCTGCCAGTTAAAGCTGTTGAGAAGGAAGCCCGATTACGGAAAACAGTACAGGAAAAATTGATATGCTAGTATTCTCGTAACGTAAACTATATTAAAAAGTGGTTATACAGACGGGGGTGGCCGCACAAATCATCACCTCATCGAGTTGACGGCTGAAATTTTAGTATCAGTTAAAACTACATTTCTATATGAGGCGTTCAGTAGACAATCCCACTAACTCCATTTTAAGTGGCGATTTTTAAACAAAGGAACATTGAAATTTTTCTATAGATTTATGCTGTGATAAAAAGTTACCCTTGATTAAAAGAAAATTAGTGAGTTCAATCAAAATATCCCGAGAAAAAATATTATATAGATACAGTATTTTTATAGTTACTATAACTTTAACTCTTTATACTGAACATTTTCATTTGATGGAGTTAATCGATTTGCCCACTGAACGGCTCATATTAAAATTCAACTAGTCCGTGAAGTCATACCTTGGTGCAAAACACCTGCAGACCCGATTTATCCGTCTGACCGCTAAGCAAAAGAGCTAAATTGCGCTGTTGTTTTCTCAGTAATTTTTAAAAAATTACTAAAGAACGATCATTTTTTTTTTTTTTTTTTTTTTTTTTTTTTTTTTTTTTTTTTTACAAAATTAATTACCTATAATAATATACTCATTGAGAGTATTAATCATAAGGTTAATGGTTGACTGGTTCAGCATTGTGTTTTCCTGCACCTAAAGGTATGAAAACATGAAGAACTTGGAGCAGGAAAACACAAAGCTAAACCTTATAGCCAACCTCTAAAATCGGGTCTGCTAGCGGTTTCCAGAAAGATACGACTTGACAGACCTGTTGCAGTTTAATATACTAATCGAGTTCAGTCTAATCCTGAAATTTCAACTGTCAACTCGATGAGGTAATGGTCTGTACAGCCACCTCCTGGAATATTATGGACGGACGGAGTGGGACGTTCAAAACATTGATGACCGCAAGGACTTTGAGCATGCAATATATTGCAATACCATTCAATGCATAGAATTTTTGCATAATAAGTCAGTGTCACAAACCATTTATTTAGTCAAATATACAGGATGCAGCAATCCTAATCTGCATATTTTTTCATAACCTTTACAATAATGAAGATATTTTAACGAAATGTTAAACAGAATATACTTGATGAGTTTGAAATAAAAGGACATCACTGGACGTGCTAGATGTGTACTGTAATTTTATCCGTATCATTGTAGGTACTTTTCCGATAAGTTTAGTTAATATTTTGTTGTTGTTCGAAAAAGATTTTCTGTTTTTTTTTTTTTTTTTTTTTTTTTTTTTAGAATTAGTTGTTTTTGTATAATTTATTTTGCGACACTCAATTTTTCTCAAAATGCACGCCAACAAAAATACGATTTTAAATTAAACAATAATAGTCCGAGAAGCAGAGATTTTTTTTTTATTAAACATTGCAAAACATTGCAAACATTGCAAACTGTTTTTATCTTTAAATATATATTTGATGGTACTTTTTAAATCACGAAATAACTCAATGAGATTATGGTGGTTGCAGTTCAAGGGGTATAAACAACCCCCTTTCACAGCGAAATCAACAAGAGCTCTATTGCACATGATGATATGTGAAATATGTGATGGCATAATTATATATGTCAATGAAATATATATCTAACCATTCGTAATCGTGTTCCCTTTTATTTCGCTTCGACTAGACGATGTTACAGCTCAAAGAGGTTGAGGATGTTTCGTAATTGAATAAGTAAAATCAATTACATATTTGAAGATTTATTAAGTATTATGACTAAGTATTATAAGTAATAAAATACCTAACTGGAAATTTTGCTGCGTCCTCGGCAATTAAATCAAATGTAGTATTCATAGAACATAAAAAATAAAATAAATAAATCGAAAATATCGCATTTTCCCTCCTAAACAAAAGAAATGTTTTTCTGAAAATTTTTAAACAGTTTTATTGTTTCATGTTATTCAATCAACAACTAAATCGTGTAGCATTAAAAGCTTTTGTTTTGAAAGCAATATATATATATATATATATATATATATATATATATTCCCCTAGAAAAAAAAAGGTGGAAAATAATGACAAAAAAACTGTGCATTATAAATCTATTATGTAAAACAGTTTTTTATTTACTCTTTTCATTTAGCGTTCCATAATGAGTATTAATGTTATTTACTTAATGCATTAACATGTTTTATTTTTTAATGCTTTTTATTAACAACAATCTAATCCATTATTATTTTAAATAAAACTGTTAAAAATTACAGTAACTTATTCAGAAAAAAAGTAACCAGGTGACTTTAAGGATCATACATTAAATGTTTAAAACTTTTGCTTGTTTTTTTTTCGAAAGGGATAATGGGATAATGCGGGGGTTTTTTTTGTTGTTTTTTTGTTATTTTAATTCAAAAGTCTTTTATCCTTTTACGAAACATTTGCAAAGCAAATAGAAAAAAATATATATTTATGTAATATATATCTTTACACATATACGTGCTGTTTTTTTTCGCATGCATTATTATAATTTACGGCTATTTTAACTCATATCAAAATAGATATTCAAATTGAATTGCTTTATACAATAATCATTATGTTTCATGATATTTTCATTGAAACTGTAGAATATTATTCTTTTTCATAGTATTTGATTTGTGTTATTAGAAAAAAACTTTTTTTTTAAATTAATAAATCTACACATCTTTAAAAGTTAAATTAGAATTATAGAAACGATCTTAAAGCATTCTATTTGCTTATATATACCAATTAGAAACACTTGAAATATTTTGCTTATTTGTTAATAATTAGTTTATGAAGAAGTTTTGAGATATTTATTAATTTATGTATTTTCGAAAGTTTGGAATTATTTATAAGTGATTTAATGTTTGTTAATACTCATTTTAAATTCGATTGATATGTTATATTTCATTGAAAATCATTTCAGTTCTTGTAGATCTGTTAATATTTCGTGAAATAACGGAGAATTATTATAAAGCGTTATGATATAAATAACAATGTAATCAATACTATGCGGGTGCTGAGAAGTAGTAATAAATTACCCTTATTTTATCCAATTAAGTTTCTTAATCGGCATTTGTTTTGCAATTTTTTATTATTTTATTCAAAATTAAAATTAAAACGTAGCAGAACTCACTTAATGTTGTAGATTTTTAAAGTATTAGATTAAATGTAATAATATTCAATAAAAAACCATGTGACAGAAAATAATGCAGATTTTTAACTATAATTTAGCTTTATTATCTGGTTACCTATAGTTATACATGAAAACATACTCGTGTTAGTAATTCAAACACAGAGTTTTTTATGTCTAATGTCACTTAACAATTAATTTGTGAATAGCGATAATAACAGCCTTTTCGAAGATACATCTTATATAAAGTCAAACAAACAGAAAAATCCTTGCATTTTAGTTGAAAATTGTGGCAGATAAAAACAAAAATAGCCTTTTATTTAGAAATATATTATAGAAACCATATGCTTACATTATATATTAGAAATTATATTTAAATATATTAGAAATATGTATTATTTAGAATTATATTCTTAAATTTATGTTACTAATAAACTTAGAGGACCGTATTCCTATATAATTGCAACAAACTTAAACATTTCTAATACACACACACATTTATAACATAATATTGCGATTTTTCGAAAAAAGTACCTTAGAAAATCAAACAGGATACCATTTATGTAGTACATTCAGAATTAACATTTAAAATTTTGAACGTCTAATATTACATTTATTTTTAATATTTGCAAAGCAATCCGCAATGCCTGTCGAAATTTAACCATTACTTAATAGCAAGTTAGCGGAATTAGCTAAAATTTTGATCTGGATTACTTCATGTATACAGAATTTGACTACATTAATTTCTTTTATTTAAATAATTGAAGCAATATCCGAAATATATGTTTTGTAACCTCTTAAAATTATCATAGAAATCGAAGAGTGGGGGTTAGATAAAAATAAAAATAAATAAAGACAGAGACCCACAGATCTTGTATTTCGAACTATTATTAAATATTTTGTGAAAAAATTCTTATTTATTAAAATATGTATTCTATCTGCAAAAGTTAAGTGATTGGGAAGAGACACCGTTCAGAATCACCAAAAATCCAAAATAATCTCTGTTATAAATATTCATTTCCCAATAAATGCGACAAGTTTACAACAATAACGCTTAACAATATTAGGATAAAAAAGCAATATCTAAAGAGGTGTTACGTTAAATATTAATAACTAAAGTTTATTTTATTTATATAATGCAATGTAATTATCTCTTACAGATAAATCTATTCAAATGGTAAGTAAACGTGTCATATGGAGTCCTTTCATGTACAGCTTAGAACAACAACAACAAAAAATGCTGTTTAAATCAGAAGCTTCGGAAACCTAATTATTTACTATATCATTTATTTCGACTGCACAGCAGAAATGTAAGTATCAAAGAATATGATACAATTTTCTAATCTAAGGTAAACAAATCAAGCGATATAATAGTGAATTGAATAAATTCCTGCCTGCACCATAAACTTTTATTAAAATAAATATTAATATGGACGTTTTTCAATTATATAATACACATCGATAGAGAGTTATAAGAATGCGTTAGTATACTATACAAATTAGAATCTAGTCCACTGCAAATATTTTATTTTAATATCAGAGAAATATTAGAAAGTAATCAAGTCATAATAAAGAAAATAGATAGATATAAAGTTATATTTATTCATTTATAAAGCGCAACCATTTCAGATTCTCTGGGTTTTTTACTAATGAATTATTGTTATGTGAAATCTCAGATGGCGATAAATTTTATTGAAAAAAAAATGACTTGTATATCGAAACTTCACATAATTCTTTTCAGAGATGCACGAATTTGGCCGAAACAGTTCTAAATGAATAGAATAAATTTCTTAGATCATTATTAGAAAGAAAATGATTTTCACTAAATGATTTTCGTTTAATTTGATTTAATATATTTTTATATTATTTGAATGTAATTTCCACTTTCCGTGGCAATGGAATGTGTCCAATTTTACGTGGCAGGGAAAATTAAAATGCCATTTTGTCATGCAGTATGGTAAAAAAGAATGACACGTATTACAAACATTATGTGCCGTATTTATTTCTTTAGATTATTTGTTTGAAATTTTTTCAGTCATCATGTATATCATGAAAATTGTTTTATGTATATATATATATATATATATACATAACATTCACCGATATACCTATTGATTGTCATTATGATGTTTTAATGAGCATTTTTGAGTTATTTTCTTTACATGAAGAATTGAATATTAGGGTGGGACGAAAAAAACTTTTTTTCGATTTTCGATGATGGGTAGTGCGGAAAAGTTGCCACTGGTGGCACTAAGTTCACATAAAAATTTTGAGATTTTTTGGACAATTCCTTCATTTGCCGCAAATGGCTTGAAGTTTTCCTCAAATGCTGATTTTTGAACTTTTTTAGCAAAAATTTAAAAAATGATAAATTTAAGTTATTTTAGCTGAATTTACTTGTAATGTCATGTTTAGTTTATCGAAATGTTTGAATAAGTACTGATTATGTATTATCTAATAGTTATGTGTATTTTGAATTAGGGAATTTCTATAGCTTTTTCGCGTATAAGTGAGCAAAAATTGCAGAAATTGTGACAACAGGGAATAAGGACCTCGTTATCGATAAAGACTTGGTCATGAGGTAGAAAAAGAAACTTCGAAAGAAAATACAGGAGGAGGAAGATCTTAGAGGAAGAAATATTACAAGCATCTTTTTTGATAGTAGAAAAAATGAAACAGTCTTCATGGAAAAAAAGGGGACTAGCAGCATCGACAGAAAGACGAAACAAATATCACCATGTTGTCTGAACATGGTTTGGAATATCTGGGTCACTTGACACCTCCTTCTGTCCACCGCGGAGAAATAGCAAGATCATTATATAATTTATTAAGTCAAAATACAGTCTCCTTTGGAAAAAATCATGAAGAGAACTGCAACATTTGATGTGTATTCTTCATACGAATGAGTTTCCACCCTGACAGCGACATAAACTGTTTAAACTAGATGGTAGAACCACCTAAGACCTTTACTGACTAAAACGGGGATAGATTAATAGAGTACTTAGATCTTCAGCCTTTTGCATTAATGATGTCCATGAAATAGGAATAAGCTCGTAGAAATGGACACTTACACTTTCGCACGCCATTAGGGATATGTGCTTCATATTTCTCTCGACGGTGTCGCTTGTTCCTTTTTTTTTTTTTTTTTTTTTTTTTTTTTAAAGAAGATCATGTTATTATTTCTACCATCAAAAAATATGGTTGTAATTTTTCATCCTCCAAGATATTAGTCCTCCTGTATCTTCGTTTCAAGTTTCTTTTTCTGTCTCCTGATCAAGTCTTTATCGATGACGAGATCCTTATTCCTGGTTGTCAAATTTCCTGCATCCTGAAGCACAGATGGCGCTCTTAGCTTACCTATCTTATATGCCAGTTATAAATCTGGCGAACGTTATATGAAAACGTGATATGCGTTTTGGAGTGTCTGCTTTTGAAGTACCATGTTCAAATTCAGATTCAAACGAACTGCCCACTTCAAAGTTCCCACTTTTTAAATCTTCTGACAATAGCTGTACAACCATTTTAAAGGTATAGGTACGCACCGCACGGGTCATCTTTAACAATAGGATCCCATTCTTAATTTTTCTCCAACTCGGAACCCCGATGGTTACATTTGTGTGAGAAGATACATTGTATGAGTTTATCGCTCGTTTGGCTGTCTTTCTCTCTCCTGATAAATAGTTCATCTCTAATAATGTAAAAATAAACTGAGAAAGAACAATTTAAAAAGAAGGTTTATTTAAGATAATCTGTAGTTAAAAAATGTTATTGTTTAGATGTAGTATTCTTACTTGGAGTTCTGGATTTAGAATTGTAAGCAAACAAGTAAAGTACTTATTGATTAGCATGTTATTAAAACTGAGTACTTACTAGAGTTTTCTGTTTTCAAAATTTAATACATCTCAAATTTATAATATATATATATATATATATATATATATATATATATACATATCTTGTATATATATATACCATTGATAAGAGAGTAAAAAAAAAAAAGACTTAAGTAGTTTGGAAAACAAAATCATTTTTTATCACTTTTGTTTTTGAGACAAAATTTCAGTTTGATTTTTATAACATATATAACTGTCTTATATATAATTGATAAGAAAAATAGATATAAAAGAGATTAATGGGGAAGTGGGTATTAACAGAATGGGTTAAATAATTTATAAGCTTTAGTAATTCTTTTAGCAATTCTGTTTTTGAAAATTCCATTTAACTCATTTCAATTAATTCCATATAACATACGTACAGTATGTTATATGGATTCCTTTTTTCCACATTAAATACGAGAATAAGTAAAAAGTAAGTATGATAAATAATTTTGAAATTTTAATAATTTTTTTATTTTATTTCAATGTTGAAATCAGGCATTTTTCTGGAGGAAGAATTTTTGAATCTCCGGGAAATATTTGCACTTAACAATATTAATAAGCGTTAAATTAAAAATCTTCCAGTGAGGTTACCCCCCCCCCCCCCCCCCCCACACACACACATACATACATACATACACACACACTCGAACCAAGGCTACCTCCTGAATTTATCATAGAGTACCTTTGTTTTGAAATATTTTTAAAATATGATTACAAGAGTCTAACAAGATTATTATAGAGATTAATAACAGGCAAATAAAATCTTATGCGCTGCAATAAAAAAGTTATGGGAACTGTTGAAAAGTTAGGGCTTGATCAAAGGACTTTTATATTTTTAATTTGTATTTGACATTAGGGATGTTTATTTAGTAGAAATTAGAATTTAAAGCAAGTGCCTCCCTTTTTTTAACCTGCAGGCATGTATTATGTATATACTATTGTATATACTATGTATATACAGGCATGTATATACTATTACAAAAATAATGATTAATTAAGAAATATGTGTGTGGGTTGGGGGGGTGGGGGATGAGGACTAGAAAAAGCTGGTAATAAATTTTACATGTACTCTATCATATCTGCTTGTGCCATGTTATTGATTGTGTAGTATTTCAGTTTATATAAATTTATTCTTTTTATTAGATATGCAGGGAAATTTTTTATAAGGGCCTTTTGTTAGATTTTTGAAATGCAAACGGAGCATAATTTTTATTTCTTTCATCAGATTAAAAGTAACAACCATTACTGAAATAAAATATTGCAGTTTTAAAAAACTTGTAAACTATTTATGGAAATAATTTTATTGACATTGCAAGTAATCTTTAAAAATTCTAAGAAAATGGGTGTTTAAAATTTTTGATATATGTTTGTTATGAAAAGGCAGCTTTACTCTATGTTCTGGGCCTTACACTATAAGGCCTTATTCTAGGTATATGTAATACTTATTTTTCCTAAATGAAATTATAAAAATGATTCATGGCTGAATCATGAAAACTTTTGCTCATAAAAAATATACAGAAATTAAATTAATACTTATTTTAATAAAATTGCTTTGAATTGTTTTTCATCATATAAGGCATTCACCTTCATTTAAATTCTCTTTGAATTAATTTCAGATTAGTAAGTCAGAAATTATAAACATAAAGAAATTAAGGAAGCAAACAAACAAAAAAGGGAGGATGGAGGAGGTATAAAAAGTTCCAGTATCACAGATTACGCGAGTAACTTTTATATAATTAAAAATTAATTTAATTTCAAAATATTATGTCATATAAGCAATTTGCTTTAATAATTTAATGAGAATAGTAATTTAGTAACATAAAATAAAGTAATAGACTACTGCTTTAAATATCATTATTTGAATTACGATGCATTATTAACATTTAAATAATAAAAGTTAACTTACCTTATATATACAATGTATGATAAACGAATATATTATATTGCATAAAAATAACTTTATTATTATTTTTTTTGTACAATAAAGAAACATAAATCTATATTTATAAAATATTATGTAAAAGTTAACAGGAAATTTTGACTTAAATTTTCAATTACATCCAGCGGCAAATAATTACATATTGTATTTAATAATTATTGTTTGTAAAGTTTTAATGAAATAAAAATATTATAATAAAAGTTATATTAATTATATTCTACATGCATATTTTCATACCTTTCTGAACAAAAATGAATTAAAACTTGTGTCATAAAGTTGCCCTTTTGAGAACAGATTTGAGAACAGTCATATGCATGTCATATCATATCAATGTATTATCAGTCATATCATATCCAAGTCATATCTATGACAAAAGTTTCATATTTTCAGTATTGTCAGTATATTGATATGTTCGGTTTCATATTTTCCAACTTAAGCAGGAGCGTGCGAGGCCGCCGCCCGGGGCCCATGAGAGTAATCAGGATTTTCATTAAAAGGCGTCAAATGATATAAATTAGCCAAAAGTGACCAAAATTCATATATTTCAAACATTAGGAAGGGAGTCTAGTCCCCCTTCCTCCCCCCTTCTGCTTCCAGTACAACGACACCCCCCCCCCCCACACACACACAACACCCATGCAAAAAATAAACTACATCATTAGAAAACTAATGATTAAAATTTATTAGTATGCAATTGTTTACAAAAGAAATTCTACATTACGGCTGTTCTTAACTGCTCTGCTCAACAAGCGCAAAACGTTTAACACATTTACAAATTCATTTTTTAACAGAAATGTATAAAATTGGAAAGCCTGACCATGGAAGTGATTTGGAATTGAACTGTGTTTTCCATTTTTTTTTTTTTTAATCAATAAATTACCTATTGAGTTATAAGCAATTTTGATCACGTGACAAATAACGTTTTTGGCCCGCTCTTGACTGTTTTTTCTCCTTTCGTGCTGAAATGCGGTTCAAAACGGCCACTTTGACTCTACTTTCTGAAAAATGTATTGCGTTTCCAATAAATAAATAAATAAATAAATAAAAAATAAAATAAAATAAAGAAAAGAAAAAAAAAAAGCAGCTCGATTACATAGTTTCTGAACAACAGCACCAGCTAGTTTCATGCATTTTCGAACAAAAATAAATTAAAACTTATGTCAGAAAGTTGCCCTTTCGGATTTGAGAACATCCTTAACGTTTTCCTCGTAATGTGGCATGTTAAATCATTAGTGATGACCAATTTGTGGCATTATCTTTTAGACATCTTATAGCATACAAAGTAAAATTTTGCAAACAAATATTCGTTTCAACCAATTTATCATTTTTTCTACTATTGTCCGACTAGTATTTTTTGTTAAGGCTGTTCTCAAATCCAAAAGGACAACTTTATGACATAAGTTTTAACTTATTTTTGTTCGGAAATGCATGAATCGAGTAGATGTTGTTGCTCAGAAACTATGTAATTAAGCTGTTTTTTCCTTTTTTTTTTTTTTTTTTTTTTTTTTTTTTTGCAAACGCAATAGATCTTTTAGAGAGTAGTGTCAAAGTGGGCTAGTGGGCGTTTTGAACTAAATTTCCGCGCGAAAAAAGAATAATCACTCATGAAAGGGTGAAAAACGTGTTTGTCACGTGATAAAAATCGCTTATAATTCAATAGGTAATTTATTAATCAAGAAATCGAAAACACAGTTCGTTTCTAAATCGCCTCCATAGTCCGTTCTTCAAATTTTATATCTTTCCGTTAAAAAACGAATCTATAAATGTGTCAAAACGTTTTGCGCTTCTTGAGCAGAGCAGTTGAGAACAGCCTTAAAGTTGTGACCATCTTTTCGTGATACCCTGTATGTAGATGTGAGCAGTACCGGGTACAAAATTTATGCATACATATATGTATGAAGTTTAGTACTAGTCACTTCCACATTATTCACAAGAAAATTTTATAGACAGATAGAAGCCCCCCCCCCCCCCCAACCACCAATACCAGCAGAATGATGCTTGCCCCGGGGTCTTCTATACACTTAGTCGGGCCCTGCATATTTTATCGGCTTCGTTTAAATTTTTATGTCGGCCTGGCTCGTTTAAAAAAATTGTCCTAATTCTGCTGTACGGCCTATTGGAAAGTTCAGTGCTTTGGCAAAGCCCCGTTCGCTGACCGCCAAAGAAAAAAAAAGGCAGCAAGACCCGAATGCGCCATATCTGTCCCTTCAAATTTCACACCCCACCCCTCTTGACCTTTGGGGAGGAAAGGGTAATTAAAGCGTGCTCCGTAAAGTTTTGCGATTTTAAAGCAGAAAAATAATTAACATTCCATCTCGCAATTGCTCCCATCTCCTATTTCCTCCCTCATCCTCATGATGACTGATTGCGTTTTCATTGGTTTCTACTCCACATTCTCCTTTCATTCCAGAATTGCTGTCAAGACATGCTGTGGTCTGGCATTCAAATATGTGACTCAGACCGCATCGAACAATCAAATGAAGAGCGGGGAACATAATAAAAACGATAGCAAATAAAGAAGAATAAAATAACAAATAAAGAATAAAAAAAGAGAAACCGACGAACGAAACAAAAATTACTTACAATTTTTGTTCAGTTATACGTGAAAAGGCTATAAAAATTGCCTAATTCAAAATGCACATAACTAATAAATAATAGATAATCAGCGCTTATTTAAACATTTCGTACACTAAACATGACATTTCACGTAAATTCAGCAAAAATAAATTTAATTTAACATTTAAAAAATTTTCACTAAAAACGTTCATACATCAACATTTGAGCAAAACTTCAAAGCCATTTGCGGCAAATTAAGGAATTCTCCGAAAAATCTCAAATTTTTTGTATAAACTTGGTGCCACAAGTGGCAACTTTACCGCACAACCCATCATCGAAAATCGAAAAAAAAAGGTTTTTTCGGCCCACCCTATTGAATATTAATAGATAATTATTTTTAAGTTTATGCCAAGTTTTTACAATAATTATGTAACTTTTAACAAAAATACTTTTAATCAGATCCGTGGAAAAGGGATGGGGACAAATTATTCTAGTACAGCTGCTAATTTATTTTTATTTCTTATGAATATAAATATACAATACAATATAATAAATCTTTAAGGGTCTTTAGATATATTGACAATATTTTGATTTTCAATTTTGACTTTATTAATGAATATCACATCATATGTCCAAAATGTTTAAAGTTGAATAGGGCAAGCGGTGATGATAACAATGCAGATTTTTTAAATATTTCTTTTAATATTTTTGATAATAAATTAATCTTGGATTTGTATGTTAAAATAAATAATTTTCAATTCTTTAAAAGACCACATTGGGTTCTAATTTTCATAAAAAGATTTCCATAAATATTATATTTAATCAATTAATTCGTTTCAACAGAATTTCTGGAAGTGAAAGTAATTTTTATAAACAGATTTTTAAGTTTTTAGCTAATATTTTCTACAATAGCAATTACTAAAATTTTTTTAAACTTTATTTAAAGATTGTTTTGAAAAGTAAAAGACAACACTGTTGTTTGGTGGAATGACCAATTTATGGTAGCATGCTTCCTGAATATTCTATATGATGTGCAGGCCCTAAAGTCTTGTAAATGAACGGTTTTGGAGGGAAGTTTGAATAGCTGGAGGCTTGCAGACTAGGATTTGAATTTTTTTAATTTGGATATGAAAAAAGAATTAATTGTTTTTTGTTGTTGCCAAATGAAGGACATTGTGCAGATATTTTTTTTATGTTTTTGTATTTTTCTTGTAGGTTTGGTTGGGCGCTCGCCATTCTGCATTGATATACGTTAAGATAATTTAATTTGTTTATCTTTTAGTGGTATTTAAGTTGCAATTTTTAAATTAATTTTTTAAAAGACATTTTTTAAAGACAATTTGTTTTATAATATAATTACGCTTTGTTTATATTACTTCTTTGTTTAAGTTTGTTTATTTATCTTTTAAATTTTTAAATTTTATATCTAAAATGACAATTGTTTAGTTTTTTCTGTTGTTTTGAGTGCAGGGCATATGTGTGTTTAGAAATCTGCAAGTTTTAATAGTGGGATGAGGAGTTAGGTCTGTCCAACCCCTGATGAAGAACACATAGTCTTTTATCTGTGTTTTTTAACCTCCTATTTAGTTTAAATTTGACAATTTTGGGATTTTTATGTTTAAATGTTATAAATATTGCTGATACATATTTTTTCCAAAATTATAGTGTATTTGCATTTTTATTTATTGATAAAAAAAATTATATACATATATATATTTATATATATATTTATTTACATATTTATTTATTTATTTACATACCGTATTTACATGTGTATAACGCGTGGTTTTTTTTTACAAAAATATTAAAATATCAGGAGTGTGCATGATATACCACGATATGATATTTGAAAACAGACGCTATATTTAAAGCAAAGTTTCAACGACAAAGAGTAAATACTCTGTTATCAATGAGTTCTCAAAGATCATAGTGTTTTTAGCAGTTTTATTTAAATATTTTATTAATTTATTTATATATATTCCGGCGCTCTTCCCCTATGAACTAGGCTCTCCAACCAAAATACAGACCGCACATGTTCCTGGTTGATTTGCTCTGCTTAAAAAAAATGTTATCGGAATTATTGAAGACTGAAAGATACTATCAAGACCAGTGCTTGTGTTTTGTAGTCAAGTCTTGATTAATTTTCTTTTGACCTGTGAATTTCTAGATTCGCAAAGTGGATAAATTACAACTGAGGTATTAAAAGAAGAAGAAAGGTGCTGCTAAAAGACGGGCATGCACGAATAATATGCTTATAGTATATACATAAATATACATACATACGTATAATAATAATAATTATTATTATTATTACTATTATTTATTTATTTATGTTTAAATTATATTCAGTGTAATGAGAAAAAATATTTTTTTCAATTTCAATTTTCAACAACTGAATCCTTTTTAATAGCTAACCTGATTCAGGAACTTATCCCAGGCCTTATGTGGTATTCAAAATTATTTACTTGGTTGATGATTAGCCCTTAAATGCATAATGTGACTTAGGATTTACATGATCTTTTTTTTTCTTTTTTTGCCATTTGGCGCTTTCTATTGTTTGTTTTCTGAACTATTATGTGTAACTTTTTTGTGATAACATGCATTTAAGGTCACAAAGTTTATTTTTGTTCTGCTTTGTTATCACGAGAAAATCATAACACCTTTTCTTGATGCAGCTTGCAATGTGCGCGACTAGCGTTTTTTTCTCTTTCTTTATAAAGTAGTAATTATTAATTCCGAAAACAATTAAGAGTCTTATAAAATTTATTATATTGTTTAATAGTTGTTATTGTGCAGTGTAGACACATTAAAGTAAGTATATGATTTAAAATTATCATTTTTTGAGCAATTTGTGTTGTGTAACTCGGGAGTGACATTATGTCATTGTGTTCAATAGAAACATAAATACATTTTTTCACTATTTTTCAAACGGATAAATAGCAAAAAAGACTCAAATATAACGCTTCCCACACAAAACAGAAAATCATGCTTTAAAGGGTTAAGGAATCATTTTATTTCTTAATTATGAAGAGTAAACAGACCAGTACCTTAAAATTTTAACTAAATAGACCGGAAGTGGCAGCACAGACAACCACCTCATCGAGTTCACGGCTGAAATTCTTGAATCAGTTAAAACGCAATTCTCATATTAAAACGCAATCTGTCTACCAAGTTATATCTTGGTGGAAAACAGCTAAAATCCCGATTTTAGATGTTGACTCGTAGGTTTACCACTGTGTTTTCCTGCCCTTAAAAGAATGGAAACCTGGAGGACTGGGAGCAAGAAAACGCAATGTTAAACCTACGAGTCAACCACTAAAGTCTTGTTTTCAGGTATTTTCCACCAAGATATGAATTGGCATACCAATTGCGTTTTAATATGCGAATAGAGTTTTAACTAATTCTGGAATTTCAGCCGTGATCTCGATGATGTAATTGTCTCTGCTACCGCTTCCCGGTATAAAGTGAAACCGAAAGTTCGAAATATATTTCCGAACGAATGTGATATAGAAATAAGGGGTTTAGTTTGTAAGAAATGCCTGCCTAGGCTGTTTATCGTACTTTTTCTGTAAATGTCTTCGACTAATAATGTTGAGAAACTGATTGCTACATAATTTTAAAGTCCGTTGTGAATTTATCATCCGATGTGTAATGTTGAAAACCCAAAATAAAATCAGCATTCTTGCAACAAAGAAATGTTTTTATAAAGAGTTTTTTCTTTTATTTTTTCATTAAAATTTAATTTTACTACGTACTATCAGAGTCCGCTTTCCTTGCCGGATTTTTCCAAAATAATATATATTTAAATGAAACTAGTGTTAGATGTCCCACTGTCATCGGTAGTGTACACCTTTGCGAGCTACATTCACCCCTGATTCAAACAAAACGAAACTCGAATAATTGTAACGGTCGTATTCACCAACTACTTCGACCGCGAGTTATACCGATAACTTTGATCGAACGCTGAAACGGTATGCACGTTTAATCCTGATTGGGCGTTTCCTTGATAATATCCAATCAAATGTTATCGTGAATTTCATTTGAGAGTTCGACCGAGATTTCCTAAGTCGAGGTAGATGGTGAATACGAACATAAATGTTTATTTTGACCCAGGTAAAATTCAAATTTACAACATTGTCGTCCATGATTAGAAAGTTGGAAGACCGATTTGGCGTTCCTTTTAACTTTAATTTAATCACTGCATTAGCAAAATTTACCGGTGCGTTCTTTCCGTATCAGAAAAAATATTTTAAAAAATCGCCACTAAAATCGAAAAACGCTAAAAAGCTAAAAATTTATAAAAAAATACAAACAATTTAAAAAATGCAGGGAACAAATTACCATATGAGTTAAAGGATTAAACTGGATTTCGTTTAGGAATGTCAGAAAATAGCAGGGTTATGCAATAAATCGCGAAAAAGGAGTAGTGAAAGTAAGCGATAATTGATTTCTGGATTTGTGTTATGCGTTAATAAACATAACAGAGTATTACATGTTGTGCATAAATTCCTTGTACAGAAAATTTTGAAAATACTTTAAGCATTAGCGTCTGTAGGTGCTAATTCCTTCAATTAAATTTTTAAATCATTTGTTAATCTTCCTTTCCAACTATATTGCAGTGGCTGATTGTGTAATGTAAACTAATTCGTATACAATGCTATTCAAATAAATAAATTCTATACGTTAAAGTCTATGTATGGTAAATGATAAAATGCGTTTTATAGACGAATTAATTTTAGCATAATATTGTTGCGTGTAAAAATATGTTAATAAATTACAGGTCTGACCAAATAAATGTGTTTACTTTACCGTTCACATTATATTGCCGTAATTGATAAATTAAATTTTCAGATTTATTACACATTTCCTATCTTAATTGGAATTTAGTATTCAGCATGGCGTGTACAATTCACATGTAGGGTACACAACAGAATATAAATCCCTACAATATGCAGATTGTAATATCTAACATCTGATGAGTTTTTATACATTTTTCTAACCTGCTTATTTCAATATCTTTTTCCACAGTATCAAATGAGAGTACCAAGAGTTTGCTTATAATATTATTGAAATTTTTGAAATATTTTTTAAGGTATCCATAAAGCGTGATATTTTTTTACTTTTTATTGACTGAAAAGTAACAATAAAATGTACTTTAACAGTTGAGGCGTTCAGAAAACATTCCGACTAACTCTATTTTAAGTGGTTTTTTTTTTTTTTTAAGCAACATTGAAAATGCTCTATATATTTATACAGTGATAAAAAGTTACTATTGGTTAAAAGAAAATTAATGTCAAAAATCCCGAGAAAAATATTATATAGATACAATATTTTTATAGTTAAAATAATTTTAACTGTTTATACTAAACATTTTCCTTTGATCGAGTTAATCGATTTGTGCACTGAACGACTTAGTTACCAGTGTCAGTTATTTTGTGAAACCACAACAGTTTAAACAAAATTTAGAAAAATATCATCTGCCGTAGAATTACAGGGAGAAATATTTTTTAATTAAAATTTACAACTTCTTAATTATTAATAAATTTTCAAATATGCCTGGCGTGTGTTTACTTATTCATTCTTTCTCAGATATGTATACTATATATATGGAGCATTCTCACAATATTTTGACTTTCGGGAATAAAAATCTGGTGAAATTAAACTTGCTAAAATAACATTTTAATCTGATAGACGAATGCCTTAATGATTCAAAATAAAGAAAAATGGTCAGCAGCGAAATTTTTTTTATTTAACTGAGGTTTAATTTAAAATTTCGAGTTTAATTTTCCTTACAATTTTGCCATTATAACTTTCTATTTTCTTCTAATTTTTTTCTTATAATGAATCTGCATAGTACCCACAGGACATTCAAATAAGAAATAATAACAATGTAGTAATTTTAGTTCAAAATTTTGGTATAATATTGTCTTAAAGTGGTGTTAAAGAAGAGACGTAAGGGAAAAAAAGGGATGGTATAGGGAAAAAGGGCCGGTAATGGGAACAAAATGGGATGGTAAGGATGGGGCGGTAAGGAAAATTACCACTATTTTTAGTCAAATCATGTTAAGACTAAGTGATAACCACAGTGTTCATTGATTTTTAGAAAAAAATTTATTTACATTGGATTAAATATAAAAAAAATAATTTACCTCGAAAAGTACAGAAATAAACCTTGCGGACGGTAAGACTACCAATAAAGCCACGATGCTTGAAATTGAACTTTAAATGCTGATTTAAATTCTGCAGTAAATTTCCTGTCAAAGAATTTTAAATATTCTTTGTCTAGTATACTTCTGCATAAGAAAAAACTTGAAAAAAGTCCTGTGGCTGCATCTGAAGTGATTTCCTGTATAAGCTTAGCAAGGGGAATGGTAAGGAATCTAGAAACCAGGGACAGAGTTCCAAAAATAATATCAACCGTAAAAATGTGTGTAGATTAATTTTTGCGACATTTTTATATAAAGCAATTGTCCCAGTTACGGAAAATTTTACATCGAATTACTTTTATTGAAACAATTTTATACAAACAGCGCCAAACTTAAAAATCAGCATCAGGGACACGAGGCGGTATAAATAATTTTCCTGGTATTTGGACCCCTGACATCGTCCGAAACTTATTTATCTCGTTAATATTGTTATGCAGTCATGAAATGGGATATTTCTCAGTATGTGGAATAAAAAAAAGAACACAAGAATATGTATTAAAATAAAAATTATTATTCAGGGACATAAAAGTCAAAAGTTTGTGAGAATGCCCCATATATAGCGGGTGTCCCAAAAATGACTGATGGGTTTTAAAATTCAATAACTTGCTAACGGTGACAGATATTTAAAAAAATCTTGCAGGAGGGTTATGTAAGATTTCAGGAGTTTGTATGCTGCGATTCTCAGTTTTCGTTACAAATAGAATCGATAGATGGTGCTGCAAGCAATAACCTAAATACATGCTCAATTTTTCGGCTTCTCTATTCTTCTATGCGAAAAAACGGAGATTAAAATGTTTTAAATTGATCCCGAAGTACCAAAAGTCGGGTCTGGACTGTGTGCCCCTTGATCTCAGCGCCATCTATTGTTTGAATTCAAAGTAAAATCAGGAATCACAGTACAAAAACTCCTGACATCATGCATAACACTCCTGCAAGAATTTTGGGACACCAGGTATATGTATAAAATATATATAATTATATATATATATATACAACCTGTGGCCAGAAAGTTCAGTGAATGAATTTTTATTTCAAATACAGTATTGTACAGCATCAAATGCAATTTACTGTCCTTCAAAATAATCTCCATGGATGGTAATGCGCTGTTTAGAACGAGTATATAAGTCCTGGAAACTCCTGTAAAACAGTTCTTTCGGAATGGCTTTCAGCTCGGCCGTCACGTCGGAGTCCGTCTTCGCCTAAAAAAAAACCAAGGTACGGTTCGCATTCTTTGACTCTAATGGTCTCATTCACAAAGAATTCCTCCGTGAGAGTACCACATTGGATGCTGTTGCCTTCGCCGATGTTCTGAAGCGTTTATTGCAATGGATCGGTCGCGTTCGCCCTGAGTGCACCACGCAAGGCTCCTGGACTCTTCTCTACGATAATGCCCGGCCACACACCGCCTTGGTTATACGGCAGTTTCCGGCCGCGAATGGAGTTGTGACACTTGTTCACCCCCTTATTCACCTGATTTCGCACCTGCAGACTTCTTCCTCTTATCCAGATTGAAGTCAGCCCTGAAGGGAAATAGATTTACGGACATCACTGACATTCAACGCAGCGTGACGGCCGAGCTGAAGCCATCCCGAAAGAACTGTTTTACAGGAGTTACCAAGACTTACATACTCGTTCCCAACAGTGCATTACCATCCATGGAGATTATTTTGAAGGACAGTAAATTGTATTTGATGCTGTACAATACTGTATTTGAAATAGAAATTCATTCACCGAACTTTCTGGCCACAGGTTGTATATATATATATATATATATATATATATATATATATATATACGCTTAATGTATTAAAAAGGATTTCGAATATTTAAAAACCTTAAAATATGCATGTGAATATGCATGTGAATATGCATTTATTGAAATTTCTGTCCCTCGTAATGTTTTAGAAAATATTTTCGTAAGACTTCTTGCTTTTGTCACGTATATTCGGTTTATCCAAACACACCGAATGTTAAACTTTCCTTTTCAATAAAAAACATTCCCTTTCAAAAAGTCTTTCTAATCCTTATTCATTTTTCTATTTATTCCTCTATTGAATGACTCACTAAAGTAAAGAAAGAGAGACTGGAAACTGAAAGAAAAAATGCGAGCGGAAGATTCAATAACATAACGAATATATTCATTATATGCAAAGAATATTTTTTTCCATTTATAATACATAAATAAATAAATGTTTCGTTTGCAATTTTAAATTTAAATTAAAATATTTTAAAAAAATATTTAAAAAGAGGTGTTCGAAATCCATATTAGAATATTTGTTGATTGCTATATTAGAATATTTGTTGATTGCTATATTAGAATATTTGTTGCAATCAGGGTATAACACAGAATGTTTTGAAAATAATGCAGTTAACTTTAAGTCGTAATAGTAACAATAATTTGTAATGAACAAAATTTATATAAATTGACGTTCAAAAATTAAAAGCAATTCTTTTATGTAGTAATTTTTATGATTTATAATGTGGTATTCTCTCGGTTTTGTAACTTAAATATTGGCTATTAATTTTGATCAATTTTCTTGTTTCCAAAGTGAGCATGTTATACGTTGAAATACATTACATTTATTTAAAAAATCAAATTAATATATTTTTAACATAATATTTGGTATTATAAAAGTAATAACTGTAGGTTTTTAGATGACATTTTATTGCTTTTATTTTCATTAATTTTCTC
Source organism: Maratus speciosus (assembly GCA_963932465.1). Classification (NCBI taxonomy): domain Eukaryota; kingdom Metazoa; phylum Arthropoda; class Arachnida; order Araneae; family Salticidae; genus Maratus; species Maratus speciosus. The sequence continues at coordinate 103,244,638 of OZ010791.1, read as the reverse complement.
TCTATTCTGCACCAACAGCATAAATTTAAATACAGTCGAACTTCCTTTAACGAAGTCCCCATTTAGCGGAGGTTACTGTTGCGATAGATTTATGAATTTAGTTCAGCGGATTGTACAGAAATGAAATTAGTTATTTATTTAATCATCTCCATTCAAAAGAACAAACGCTAAAAACATTCGACAGAATAAGAAGGGGATTTTAGTTTCACAAAAATGTTGCAGATTAATTGTTCAAATACTTTCAAAAGTGCGAAATGTTTTATAAACAGTGTATTTTGTATGCGAAACCTGTAAAAAGTAACATTACAGATATTTTAAAGTTAAATATTTTAAAAGTGAAGATTTTTAAAGTTAAGGATTTGGAATACTGAGAACAAAAAGAGAAAAGGTACGCGGTGCTTTTTTTTACCCGACTGCCAAGAAGTTTTATGTGTTTCACGCGAATCTGGCTATGTGGATTTCTTTATGCCCTCGAAACATCCCAACGGATGGATGTATTTTAGTGAATGAGGTCTCTATCGATTCGTCTTAACCGTCCGATGGTTATAGGCTAAGTTTAGTTTTTATAAATTAAAAATGGCGGCAGAGAGGAAAAAAGATTTTTACGCACCCTATTGAGTGGCATATCGTTGGATAGGTCCTTCAAAATGAAGACGATGTTTCATTGACTATTTTAAAGTCAGAAGCTCCGTTTAAATATTACACAACCTGAAAGTTGTGTAGGTATGATCTTTAGCTTTACGGCAACTCTAACCTTCATAGACATCTATAGGCCTCATCAAAACAGTGTTTATATATAGGATCTAACAATTAAACACAACTTAAAATACATCAATACAAGTTTTTTTTTTTTTTTTTTTTTTTTTTTTTTTTTTTTTTTTTAAGATAGGTAAGTAATATAAAAATAGTTTCACATTGATTAGAAATAATTATCTAGTTCTCTTTTTACACAATCGGGTTTTTTGATTTTTAAATTTAATTTTTACTTGTTGTTTACATATCTTGATTGATAGATTTTTTTTTCAGATATTATTCTAATTAATTTCTTCTCATGTATCAGCATTGCATAAAAAAAAAAAAAAAAAAAAAAAAAAAAAAAAAAAAACTTACTGCCCGAATTAAAATAAATTTTCCCTATATTTCCATTTTAGGTGTATTTAATTGTACAAATTTCATGAATTTGAATTATTTCTGTTTAATGAATTTTCTTCATATCGAAGTATTAAGGTGTAACGTGATACTTCATTAAAAGGAAATTTCACTGTATATTGATTTTGTAACATTAATAAAGCATTTTGCGAAGATGATTCCACTATTACATATATTTCAATAACTGGCTCTTGTAACGCACAAGCATGGTGTATAATATCAATTACGTTAATGTCTTGCATCCGAATCTGTGTATCCGATATGTAATGAAGTACTTTGTTTCAAGTATTGAATATAATAGTTAGTATATATCATGTTTACCAATAATCTAACAGTTGAAATGCTTGTATATAGTATTTACTTATGCATAAACTGTGATTTTTCGTTAAATTTGAGAAGAATATACATTTTGTCAAATTGAGATCTTTAATGCAAGAATGAACTTCATATAATGTGATCTTCTAATCATGATATTCTGATGTAAGTACCTTATTTAAAGAAAAAATGAGTTAGGTGCATGGAGCACATATAGACATATCATCAACCTATGCAAAGTAATATCTATCTAAGATGTAATTTTCTGTGTAAGTAGCAACCGAATGTATTTTTTCTCCATGGAGAAATCATTGTGAAAGTTAAAACAATTCTTGTTTTTGATCAGTTTATAAAACAATTGGCTAAACCCGGTCTTCTCGGGTCAAAAGTTATCTATGAAAACCATCATTTATGTTATTTCTGATGTTCCCATCCGCTTTTATATTCACATACTAAAGGTACAGATGAACGAGGTATTTTCCAAAATTTCTGCAAGCGGCTTTTGACATAGTATGCTTATATATCGTTAAGGGGGGGGGGGGGGGGGGGTAGTCACTCAGCTTCGGAATTCTCCTCCGTAATGTTAAGTCTATGGATTTTGATGCATTCGTATATTTAAAGTATCTCCTTCGGCAAGTCATATTTTTAACATCTTTTTTCTGTATACACTTCTTAAAGAATGTCTCTTTTTTTCCTTAGTTTTCAAAATATTTCTAAAATCTATTCTACATTTAATATTTTCTGTGTTAAAAGCGGACGAACTGTGAGTAAGATTTTAACACTTCCTATAAAATTAAGTCTATACGTTAGAAATATTTTGAGAACTAAGAAAAAAAAAAGACACATCTTTTAGGAAGTGTACACAAAATATAGAAGTTAAAGATATTAATTTCCCGGGGAGTTATTCTAAAGAGACGAATGCATCAAATGGCCATAGACTTTATATTAGTGAGGGGAAATCGGAAGCTGAGTGACCCCCCCCCCCCATAAGACACGTGTTTGGATAAAAATAATTACAATTAATCAAAAATTAATGAAAAAAAAAGCATAGTCGAATAATTTCAAAGATAGCGGCGAGAAAGCCTCGCATAGGTCTATTGTTTTTTTTTTTCTTTTTAATATAACTGGAATAGATTTTCTGTTATTTAATACATTTTTTAGAATGTCTTCTAAAAATATTAAAAATCATATTTACAAGAGAAATAGCAGTAATGAGTTCAAATGAAGATTTGAAATATATTAAAAGCGATATTTTTCAAGTTTTCATCACGTCAGGAGTTAACAGCCGAAGAAATCGCCAAAGATCGTTATTTAGAAGCTCCTTTTTAGGGTTTCGTTCATCTGACGAAACCCTATTCGCCTCGCTCCTCTGTCTGTCTGTTACAGAGCCCGTTCTCAGAAACTATATATGTTGGAGACTTGAAATTTTGCATACTTATAGCTGAACACCTCACATCAAACAACAAATCATAAAATTTTGAAAAAGTTGTAAATTTAACCCTTTGGGGTCTCACATGTGTATTTTAATCTATCCTTTCTAAGTGAACACCTAATTAGGTTGGAAGAGTGAAATTTTACATACTTATAGCTCAACACCTCACCTAAAACGACAAACTATAAAATTTTCAAAAAGTCGTACATTTAACCCTTTGGGCTTCCACATTTGTATTTTAAACAATGCTTTCTACGTGAGCCCCTAATTAGATTGGAGGAGTGAAATTTTGCATACTTATAGCTGAACACCTCACATCAAACGACAAATTATGAAATTTTGAAAAAGTTGTAAATTTAACCCTTTGGGGTCTCACATGTGTATTTTAAACTATCCTTTCTATGTGAACCCCTAATTAGGTTGGAAGAGTGAAATTTTACATACTTATAGCTCAACACCTCACCTAAAACGACAAACTATAAAATTTTCAAAAAGTCGTACATTTAACCCTTTGGGCTTCCACATTTGTATTTTAAACAATGCTTTCTACGTGAGCCCCTAATTAGGTTGGAGGAGTGAAATTTTGCATACTTATAGCTGAACACCTCACATCAAACGACAAATCATAAATTTTGAAAAAGTTGTAAATTTAACCCTTTGGGGTCTCACATGTGTATTTTAAACAATTCTTTCTAAGTGAGCCCATATTTAGGTTGGAGGCCTGAAATTTTGCATACTTATAGCTGAACACCTCACATCAAATGACACACTATAAAATTTGAAAAAGTCGTACATTTAACCGTTTGGGCTCCCACATGTGTGTTTTAAACAATTCTTTCTAACTGAACCCCTAATTAGCTTGGAGGCGTGAAATTTTGCATACTTATAGCTGAACACCATCATGCGACAAATCATAAAATTTTGAAAAAGTCGTACATTTAACCCTTTGGGCTCCCACATGTGTATTTTAAACAATTCTTTCTAAGTGAGTCCCTATTTAGGTTGGAGGCGTAAAATTTTGCATACTTATAGTTAAACATCTCACATCAAATTACAAACCATAAAATTTTGAAAAAGTTGTAAATTTAACCCTTTGGGGTCTTACATGTGTATTTTAAACTATCCTTTCTAAGTGAACCCCTAATTAGGTTCGAAGCGTGCAATTTTGCATACTTATAGTTGAACACCCCACATCAAATTACAAACCATAAAATTTTGAAAAAGTTGTAAATTTAACCCTTTGTGGTCTTACATGTGTATTTTAAACTATCCTTTCTAAGTGAACCCCTAAGCAATTTTACATACTTATAGCTGAACACCTCACATCAAACGACAAATGATAAAATTTTCAAAAAGCCGTACATTTAACCCTTTGGGCTCCCACATGTGTATTTTAAACAATTCTTTCTAAGTGAGCCCCTAATTAGCTTGGAGGCGTGAAATTTTGCATACTTATAGCTGAACACCATCATGCGACAAATCATAAAATTTTGAAAAATTCGCACATTTAACCCTTTGGGCTCCCACATGCGTATTTTAAGCAATTCTTTCTATCTGATCCCTTTATTAAATTGGAGATTTGAAATTTTGCATACTTATAGCACAACACCTGAGGCTAGGCGACAAATCATAAAATCTTGAAAAAGTCTTACGTTTAACCCTTTGAGCTACCACATATGTATTTTAAGCAATTCTTTCTAAGAGAGCCCCTAATTAAGTAGGAGACATGAATTTTTGCATACGTATAGCTGTATACCACAGACCGCACGACAAATCATAAACTTTTCAAAAAGGTTTCAAAATTTTCAAAAAGTCTTACATTATTTACTCCTCCGGGCTCTAACTTGTGTATTTTAAGCAATTTTTCTAACCTCCGCCCTTTTCACCGGAGAGCACCTTTCCAACTTTTGCCGATACCGCTTTGACCATTCTTTCATATTATGCACCATAGCCTTACATATTTTAGTTCCTTTTTTTACAGCCAGGGGCGCCTACTTATCTTGGGTGCTATGGGCCCAATCCCCTCGACTAATATATCTACGGATAGTACGTAAAACGGAGTTTCATTCGGATAGAGGTTTGTTTAGAATAGAGTGAGCCCCTGGTTGCGAAATGTGGAACTAACAGATTTTTCAAAAGGATAAAGTGTTTTGAAAGAAATATTAAACGAAACCCTCTGTGCGATTTGTGATGACACTTGCCCACTTGTTTCATTATGTTCATTGCATGGGGTGACGGGCAAAATTCGATTACATCTCTTGCATTTTTGTTTTATTTATTGATTGATGAATATTTTAATTTAGTTAATGAATATAAGCTGGAATCAAATGGTAAACTATTTACATTAAATCAAATGCAAACGGATTTGTATTTCGTAATCGTCTGCACGCGAAAGAGATAGATTTGGAAAATAAATCATGCTTAAAAATTAATTTAAAACAACTAAACTTTAGGAAATTGCGATACAGTTCTTTAATAAATAGCGATATTGTTATCGAACAAATTGCATTTCAAAGTACAGGACTTTTCCTATTCGACGGTGTAAAAATAAGAAATGTGAGATATTTAGAAGTTTAAAAAATTGCAAAAAAATTAATAAAAGTTAAATTTAATCGTCTGCTGCTGCCGCCGTCAAAATGACGTCAGCGTTACGCACGGAAAAGTTTGTCCTTTATAATATAGACACATACACATTACAATATATTTGCATGAAACGTCTAAATTGTTCTTGTACATTATCTAACGATGCTTGCACATTTATTACGATAAATTAACTTATATTGAATTACTGTAAAATGTTATCACTTTACGTAAACATTTTAGAAAGAAAAGTGTTAAACTCTAAAACTCAATTAAATTATTTGGAATTCTACACAAATTACATTTTCATCATTAATAATTAAACGTCACAAGATAAATTTATGTTTTGAGAAAACTTTTATAAATGTTTTAACGATTCCATGAGTGATACTTCCTCACTTAATTAAAGCTATTAAAAGTAATTTATCTTTCGAGTGCAGAAGTTAATAGTTGCGAAACAATAACTGCCTACATAGAAGTTTTCAAAGAGAATCCTTGCTCTTATCACTTCCGAGAGATGAAATTTGCATGGAAACTAAGTAAACGGATAATTGGTTAAAAGTAATCTTTTTGCGATTAGGGAAATCTTTGTTACTAAGTTGAGATGAGACTTTCTAGCAATTATTTCAAACATGTTATCTTCAATGCTAAATAATTGGATATTAGGTAATTCAACTATCATCATGAATTAATATTTACTGAAATTGAATGAGGCACATATGAAGAGAAAATGATTTGTATATATTTATATTAGTGCAACATACGAATCAACGGTTTCCAATCGTGGTTCCACTTTCTTATTTGTTTTCTTTATCAGTTGTCTTCCTCTCAAAAAATATTTGACACTACTTGTTTTGTAAGTGTTAAAAATAGTATCCTGTCAGTTAATCTAATATACATGCAGAACATCCTCAACGTCATCTGTGCAAGTCACAATTTTATTTTTATCTCATTTTAGATAACACTTTAACCCTTAATTGTTGAGGTGGAATGTTTTTCACCCCAGAGAAATTGTATATGAGCTCTACTTGCACAGTGCTATTTAGGTACATGAATTTATATGTATGATACGTTTTCACTAGTATCATATAAACATGTCGATCTTAAGCAACAGCATACCCTCGTTATGTAACTCAATGAAGAAATCATAGTTTTTGCAGTTGTAAAATCGTGAGGGAAGAGTGGAAGGTCAGACTGTCGTCCATTGGAAAGTTTTCCGAAGAGTAATAATCGAAGCCTTTTGATGCATTAAAATATTTATTATTCGACCATATAATGCACCAAATTCCATTAGTTACATGTAATCCATGTGCGGGCAGTTGCTACGTCGTAAAATGTACCACTAGATGTTACGCATTAGAACAATATGACGAAGATTTAGGAAAAAAGCTCTCCAGGTGGAGTGGTTAAATTAAACAACTCAATAATCGTAAATTTCTCTCTCTCCTAGCCCATGCAACCGGTTAAATACTTGCATAAACTGCGTGCGTATGAATACAATACACGTTAAATGATAAATCCCGTAAAATCAGCCGGAAGGACGTGATAAGAGCAGAATACGATAGGACTAGCTCCAGGAGGAAGTGGAAAAGGCTTGCGTGACGACGATGCGAAATATTTAGCCTCGGCGTCAGTATTAAAGCGCATCAAATGCTGTGGCGAAGCTTGCATAGAATTGTGGGAAAAAGAACATCATCGAACAATGCTATTAAAAACATTCGAAAGAAAAATAATTTAGTTTTAGAATAAAATGAAAAAAGTAATTTAATGGGTTTTATAAGATGAGGCGAATGGATTAAGGTTTTTAGATTAATAAAAGAGTACGCAGGTTTAAATGCATGAAATAAAAGACAAAAGATATTACGATATTATTAAAGATAGATAAAAAGGGAAAATGTTAAGAATTTGAATAGTTTTACTAAGAAAAAAGGGCGAAAGTGTTTTATTATTACATGTATATGTATGTATTCTTACAGTACTTTTATTGTTGTTTTTATACAAGTAAATAATACAAAATTCACAGGAAATTCTCTTATTTTAATTCGCTAAATTTTAAGGAATTCACAAGAAATCAAATTTTAGGGTTACATACATCCCACCTCAATACTTACGTTAAAAAATATCACCTCACCACTTAAGGGTTAAGGATCAACACTAGTCACGCAAAACACCTTGCAAAGTAATTTTTAACATAAGGGAGAGTCCTAATTATTTTTCAGTTACAATGTATTTCAATATTTTTTATCATATTGAAGTCAATCTCAAACCGGGAGATTTTTTACACTTTCCAACATAGTTGAAAAGTGTTTATGAATTCGGTTTGCGGGTCCGTCTGTCTGTCTGCCCGTGTTTTAACTCTCACAAATATAAACCGACTGCCATGAAATGGATATCTGTTATTGGGGTTAAATATGGCATGTTCAGTATTGAAAATGAATTGTGTAGTATTTTCGGTTCATTTGCAGAGCCACTCAAATGAATTCCATTACACCATGGTTTGTGGGGAAAATCATTTGCCGTGTATTATAATCATATTACAGTATTTTAACACGTTCACGCCGGCGCCTATATTCATGTTTTTCGCTGTGAGGCGGCTCTTGAATTCATCTTTTGCTTCATCTGGCGGCGCGGTACTTTCGCTTATTCAGACACTGTATGTAATGACACGCCCACCTCATATTTATTACATTGAACTCAAATATAACAAGCAGAGTTGATTGTGAATGTCTGAAAGTTCGTAAGGAGCAAGCAAATTCATTAGAGACATGATTTTATTGACTGCATATGTACGAATTTAATATAAAATGTCTTAAAATCTAAAGAAATATGAACATCATATAAATGCATTTTCTGTAAGGTAGAAGCCACGCCCTTAGTTAATGATATCTTTTGAATGAAAACGAGAATTCTCGTTTCCCGTCGTGAATGTATAAGATTTATAATATTGAATTGTTTTTACTACTGAATTTTTGAATATTCAAGTGTGACCCATCTGTAGTGCACGCCGTCTATGGCATAGTCGAGTGTGACACACCTGTAGTACACGCCTTCTGTGGAACAGTGGAGTGTGACCCACCGGTGATGCACGCCGCTTGATGCGGAAGCAAGCGTGACCCACTGGTGATGCACGCTGACCGATGCGGCAGTCAAGCGTGACCCACCGGTGATGCACGCCGGCGTGAATGTGTTAAACATATTGAAAATGATACACATCACTGAGACGTAGTACAAGGTTCTAATTTTAGAATATGGTATTCATAAAACTTATTGTTTATTTCCAGGGATAGAATTTGGCTATAAAAGAAAATAAACTTTAATTGATTTATTTTAGACTCCGAACAATAATTGCTGGAAGTACGTTTTCAGTTGTGGTGCGTGCTTTTAAATTTAACCATTTTTTAAATATCATTTCGTGTATATAAATTCGATAGATCATATGCATGGTCGCACAAAATTTCAATGAATGAAATTTTCTATTCTGCTATGCGTCTTACTGAACTAACTATTATCGTACTATGTAGTATACATACATCTCTGTAGATCATATAGAGGGGTGAAAAAACAAATCATGTATTTTAACGATTATTTATGGTAATAGAAGAAATCGGATTTTCAAATGCGTTATGCGTTTTCCAAATTGTTCATTTAGAAGTCATCTTTCGCCTTGGTAAACTGTAAATTTTTGTTATAGTATTCTGAATGTGTTGGGAAGTGTTTCATAATCTATGCTGTACGCACGATTTTTCATTCTTGACTTTCTCTTTTTCGATTTTCAGTGCAGTTCTCTCTATGAAGTTCTTTCACTTTCAATTCCCCTAAAGAGAAAGTCACACCATGAGGAATATCTGCAACCCAAATCGAAAAAAAAAAAAAAAAAAAAAAAAAAAAACAGGTCAGATTAGATAGTGATCTCAGATAGGTTGTGAACCCCCCCCCCCCTTTTAAATATAATGCTATGAAAACGAGAAATTTCAATGGTAACCCATAGATTGAATATTAATTTCTCAAGTAACAAGTGTAGGCTCTTAAATCGTACAATCCGCAGTTATGTTTGTTGTTGTTTTTGCTACGCATTTTATAAGGGCATAACATTGTCACTGAGTCAGTTTCCCCTTCTTTCAGTATGCAATGTCGGATCGCAGCTTGTAGAATGCTATTTTTACTCCTTTTTCCAGTTTATGGCCATTTAACAGATTTTGTTTATACTGTGAGTATCACCCCACCCTTTGTCGCGCATTTCAGCTGGCTCAGCTTCTGCTGATTTTTTACACCCCAATAAAGGGTATTGGGAGGGGCATCCATGCTCTACAGGCTTGATTCCTAGTGTGAGAAATCCCTCTCGGGCAGTAAAACTAAAAGTCAAATTAAAAGCGTATAATATTTCCAAATATTAAAGCAATATATCTTTAAAATAATATTGTACAGGATATTCGAAAATTCCTGGACACGTTTTACGATTCAATATAAAATCAAGTAATTGTTGTACAGAAGTGCGGTTTGGACTAAAGGTTTCTCATGATGAAAAATTTTCTTCACGCGAATGAAAGTAATTAGTTCCACAGTTTCATCATAGATGGTGCCGTAAATTGGCTTTTAAAAATGCGTTTTTCTGATTTTCAGATTAATGTTGACGCTGTGACACAGAAATGGAACACACAGCGCTGACAGCCGCCATTTCTGTGTCACAGGGTCAAAAATCTGAAAAACAGAAAAAAAATCATGTTTGAAAGCAAACATAGGTCAAATGGCGCCCTCTATCATAGAAATTTGGAACTAATTCTTTTCATTTGCTTGAAAAAAACATTTCATCCTGAAAAGCATTTTATTCTAAACAGCACTCCTGCACTACAATTACTTGATTCTATATTGAGTTTTAACCCTTTGTATCACCGTGTTGCAGATCTTCAACATACCCAAAACGTCATTGTTATTTCAACAGTAAATTTCAAAAGACGATTTTGTTGATTGTTGTTATTCTATTACACTATTATTAACATAATTATTTCATTAAATCCGTAACAAATGTCTATACGGATTTTTTTTTTCGCGCCAAAGTTTGATTTATCGCTTGATCAGCTACACGTGATTTTTGCTGAATTAAGCTTTGAAATACAGGGGTTAAAAAAGTCTGCAGACGTCTACAAGTACATTGTTTTCAAAGGTGAGTTTAAATTCTTTATTTAAAGACCATTTTCGAGCTAGGAAATTTATAATATGTATAAGATAAACGTAAACTTCTGTTTGTTGCAGATCTGCAACAACGCGCCATATCTTCTCTTGTAATGGATTTTTTTAAATATCAAAAGAGCATCGAAAATATCTTCTAATGGTTATTTAAGTTGCATTTCTTTCAGAAGAGCAAAATTATTGAAAAGGGGAAACATTAGTCTGTTTTTATATTTAATTGCTATAGGGTAAGTTAGGATCTCCCCCACCCCCAACCTCCTCTGTAAAATTAACACCAAGTCCAAAGCTAGCAAAAAAGGGAAAGGTCTCGTAGTAGAAAAAATAATTCAACAGAAAAAGCATAGAGCGCCTACTCAACATATTCCACCAAAACAAGTGCGCCTAGACGAAATTGGGCACTGACCATAATGGGCAGAAAAAAGAATATGTTGTAAATACACCGATTGTAAAAACTTTAATCAAACTGTTTGTGAGAAATGTGGTGTGAACTTTGCTACAACAAAACTAACAATTGTTTCAAAAATTTTCGTTCAAATTAAAATTTTAAATATTTTCAGTTTTGTGCCATTTGGCAAGATGTTGCAGATATGCAACAAACCCATTTTTCCAAATAAAATTTTATTTTTCTGTTCTGAATTTTTTTTATTATTTTTTCCATGCTTAAAATGATGCATTTTAATATCTGTGTAAGATTTTTTCAAATAGGGGGTGGTTGAGTTACAAAGGGTTAAGATGTGTCCAGGATTATTCGGACACAATGTATATTATACACGGTTTTATATAATGATATTTTTGAATAGTTGTACTTTTAATTTATTAGAATATAAATTGTATATCTGTGCAGCACTGCGCCCGAGTCCCAACTCTTCCCTCCGTCGCGTCGTCTCATTTAATTTTTTGTTTACAATTTCCAATACTTGTGCTATGTTAGGATTTGGATTTATCGACGAAAACGTTTTACTCAGGGACTTTAAAATCACAAACATATCATGGTACTTTTCCCTGCAAATAGCGAAATATTTGCATCTACTGTAGAAAATTGTATAAAATGTATTTACTTACATAGAAAGAAAAATGTATTATACCAGATCTCCCTGTAATGAGACATTCAGTATCAGGATTCTCATTATAAAGGCATTTCCCGATATACGTAACTAATGCGCTCCGTAAACATTTACGTAACTTGAATTTTACGTAAGGCGAATTTGTAAATTAAATTGGTAAAATTTTGCAAAAAACTGAAATATATATATATATATAATTTATACAGTATTATTTTATAAATAAAACATCATGCAGAAGTATTTAGTTGGATATAAACTATAAAAGTATGCAAAATATAAACACAAACTGAAAAAGCACTTTTTAAATAAAAATATCTTGTGGAATATTGTATTTATAAATTTAACACCGGTGAACTGATTTATAACAATTTTGAATCTACATTAAATATAAATTTCATTTTCTTCATGAATTTCTGGTGGCAAGACAAATAAATAACTCTCACGAAATTAAAATAACCCTTTATAAGCATAATATTTATTATGAAGTAGATGACTGCTATGAATAAGTAACAATGAAGATTAAGTTGTTATGACAATACTACTTATAAGACAAAAATTAAAGACCAAATCAAAAATTAATAGACACTTGCAAGAGCTAATTTAGTTCTGTAGTGGGAGTGGCTGTGAAGCGAAATGCTGTTCTCTAACAACTTCAACCACGATTGATATTGAAGGCAGAGAGTTTTATTTGTTAATGATTTAATTGTATATCCCAATAAAAGTATAACTCTCTTTAATATGTGAAATAATATTATGGCTGTGGTTTTTATCTGAATATTTTATTTATAAAATAATTATCAAAAGTACGCAAATGTGTATCAAATGCGCTAGTGTGTTCGTTTAATAAATTTAATTTTCAAGATTTATTACGTAACTGCGAATTTGCGTAAGTCGCATAATAGGTAAGTCTGGGGATGCCTGTAATAAATTTTATGTATTCTTTAATCAGCAACTACACAAATCTATGTAAATAATGAAAGCTTTGTACCATGTCAAATTATCCAATATGAAAACATTTGGCTACTTTTTAAAAATTCAGATTTCTTGATTGGAACCACTATTTGAAATAATAAAATTCCGCCTTATTTAACCTTATTTAATGATATAGTAATTATGGCTAAAACAAGGGGAATTTTACAATTTCAGAAAAGTGGTGCAAATCGAGAAATCTGAATTTTTAAAAAGTAACCCACTCTCAACACTGTTTCTTATTGGATAGTTTGACATGGTGCCGACGATATAGTGGGATACGACATTAATATGATAGCACTGTAACAGGTTAAAACTCCATATATACTATTATCACGCGGTATCAAAAGTATCTACAGTTATTTAATTTTCATCAACATACTTAAGACACTGCCCAGACCTACTAGATTCTTCTGAAAGTTACTTTTGTGATTAAAGTTTTCTTTCGGTGTTGGATAAAAAATAATACATTCCCAGAATAGTTGCGCGGTATTTTGGTAGATATTTAATATTTTCGATATAAAAAGAATTTCTGATATGGTATTTTATTAAAAATGTTTCGATTAAACATTAATCACATGAGAGGAAAGGTAATTTCATTTTGAATTAAAACATGCTTCTTATTTCTATATTAATGAAGAAGTAAATTTTTACTTAAAATATTGTAGATTTAAATTCTTTAATGTTACTTAGGAATTAAAACCGTATAATGTTTTATTAAAACTATTTTGATTAATCACCAATCACATGAGATACAGGCTCATAAAAAGGAAGCAGTAAGTTAACATTAATGAATTTTATTGGTTCCTACGATAAATTGAAATATTTTCTCTATTTACTTAACAACTGTGCTTTCAAGAGCGTAAAATATATGGATAGAAACATTACATTTAAAAAAAAAATGAAATTTATGCATAAACATGTATTTTTTAGAAAAAGATTAAAAAAGTTAAAAAATATATATTTAGTAGAAAGAAAATAAAGATTCATTTCTAGTAAATAAAATAAAGTAAGGTAGACTGGGAAGGGATGACGCATTTTTTACAAAATTATGTTTAAGATTTCAAGTATTGAACATAGAATAATGTTTCATAAGGCATTTTATTGGTTATACAAAGTGATTAATATAAAATTACGATTTAAGTGTAATATATATGAAATTAGAAAAAAAGAGCTATGTAAATCATGAGAAAATAATAAGTCAAAGCTCCTTAAATATGGGAGGCTTGACCCATTTTATTTTATATTGAAATTTTTGAAGGGAAATAAAATCAGTTTTAAAAAAGGCAGAATAACTTTATGTTACACGGTTTAATTACAGTAAACTCCCGATTATCCGGCCTAATGTGACGGAAGGGTAGGCCGGATAACAAAAAAGCCGGATAGGCCGGAGTTCTATAAATATTTGCCCAGTTTCTGCCCTCCCCCCTATTACATTAAAAACGCATGTTGCACATTTTAAGATAAATTTTATATGTACAATACATACAGTTTCAAAATAAGCAAAACATTAACATAAAAAATAATCCTAATTCGTAAAAAAATGAATTAAATCTTATTTTACCGTTTATTAATAAATGATTGCACAAATATTAAAAGTTATTAAATATATAAAAGTTATCCATTAGATAAAAGAGTCAAAACTTATTTTTTAGTTTATGAAAAAGTCCTTGAGAGATGACTGCTTCTCTCCCTGTTAGCCCTCTTCCGCGACGCAATGTCCCTCCATTTACGCACGCAGCTGGCGTCGGTTCCTCCTGCTAACTTATAGTTTCTCCTACATAGTCACTACATCCTTTTTTCGTTTAACACCCATTTCGTTAATATTCAATAAATAAACACGAAGCATACCAAAAGACTATACGAAAGTAACCAGGATTAGCGCAAAATAACATTCACACTTGTTAACATCCGTTGCACAACTGATGAAATAGGTTATCAAGCATTAACCCCTCCGCCCACTCTGGCTGTCTTTACAATTGCATTCTGCAATCCTTTCTTCCTCCTTACTGTCGTGAGTTAGCACTTTCCTACGGACGGGATCCTGCTTGTCTCGGCTGCTTGCATCATTCCTCATTTTTTTACTAGACCGGATAGTACGGAGGGCCAGATAGTCGAGAGCCGGATAGTCGGGAGTTTACTGTACTATTAAAAATATTTGGAAAAGTGCAGTGTGTAAACAAACCTTTTGAGACAGAATTCAAGGCACAGAAGAAAAATTAAGTTTTATACACCAACTTTTTGTGACATTCGACCTGGCAACAGTTAAACAAACCTTTTGTGACAGAATTCAAGGCACAGAAGAAAAATTAAGTTTTATACACCAACTTTTTGTGACATTCGACCTGGCAACAGTAGTTGCCACATAGATTGTCTTCATCTCATCGTGTTCATCTTGATGAAATTTGTCTACATACCTTCAAAAGTGTTTTAATAAATGTTATGTTCTTTTGCCGAGGCATGAGCACTTAGTATTTCTTAAAGCTTCTGCTTTCATCCTTCCTTGTCTTTTTCTTTCCTTTTATTTATCAACTATGGTTACTAGTTAAATGAAATAAAGTTCCTATCAATTTTCCAGTTCATAATTTATTAAATATTTTCTTTCTTCTATAGTATTTTTTCACATCTTCCTTTAATCAGTGTTAGACATTTTCCTTTCTATCACCCCCTTTTACTGTAGCTTTACAGAATAAATTTACATTATTTAGAAATATAACCACTAATCCTTCATTATGTACAGTGTATAGTAAAAAGGTTTCTAAAAACACTTAAATAAGAGAGCTTTAACCATCTATCAACCCAGCTTCACATTGTTGGGTCAAATCTCCGCACATAGCCTCTTTTTAAATTATAGAACATGGTTATTTTTAACCTAATTTACTGTACAATCTTTATCGCTGCAATGAAAGCTCAATATTCCTGCTTTACTTAAAACCTATTTACTTAAATTTCTATGAAATATTTTATTTGAGAAAATCTTAAGAAATATTTCTAAAAAATGCACATTTTAAATTGAAAATTCTTCACAGTTGATTCTTCCACATCTGTTTCAATTATCTGCATGAAACAAAGGCTATTGTTGTAGCATTTCAGTAGCTTTGTTTGCCACCTATTGACAAAACTTTCGAATTATTTTAAATATGAAACCTGAGGAGTGGGTCAAGTCTTCTGTATGGTCAATCCTCCCCCTTCTCCCTTATTCTAATTCTAAGTTTAATCTTCTGCATAAATTCTGAATAAATTTTAGTATAGTTTCACCTAAAATATTTATTGGAAAAAAGAAAGGTGGATTTCTAGCGATACAAATGAAGTATTCTAATTCTATGTAAAAAATTCTGAGGAAATTCTAAATAAAAAAGAAATAGAATCATTCGAAAAAAGGATCAATGATCAAAAAAGTTTGTATGCTGAAAAATAGATTAAAGCAAATGCTAATTGGAACTGACATTCCTTTATACTATAATTTCTTAAAACTAGTTTTCGAAAATTTACATTACTTGAATTAAAACGTATTGTAATACAATTTGATTGCTTCAAACTTACATACATTTTAATTTATTTAACCCTTCACTGCACGAATTTTCCTATTTTTGCGATTTTTTTTTATTTATATATCGGTCTAAAAATGTGAAAAATAGTAAAAAAATTTAAATTTCAAAATTTCAGCTAAAATTTGATATTTTATGATATCAGCCATACGTACACATTTAGGGTTTTAAAATATTGTATTGCCATATTTTGAAACTAAATGAGCTTAAGTTAATTAATTTTATCTGCTTAACACTCTGCATCTATTATTAGATTAATATTTTTAAGATCTAAATAATGAAATTTATCTTATCTTAATAGCTTGAAGTAATTTTGTTTTTTGTTTCCGAAGAATAAATCTAATAATGGTCTAATAATGGGAAAAATAGTAAAAAAATTTAAATTTCAAAATTTCAGCTAAAATTTGATAATTCATGGTGTCTGCCATATGTATACATTTAGGGTTTTAAAATATTGTATTGCCATATTTTGAAACTAAATGAGCTTAAATTAATTAATTTTATCTGCTTAACACTCTGCATCTATTATTAGAATAATATTTTTAAGTATTCAGTCTAAATAATGAAAGTAAATCTTATCTTAATAGCTTGAAGGAAATTTTTTTGTTTCCGAAGAACAAATTTAATAATGGTCTAATAATGGGAGAAATAGTAAAAAAAAATTAAATTTCATAATTTCAGCTAAAATTTGATATTTTATAGTGCCTGCCATATGTACACATTTAGGGTTTTAAAGTATTGTATTGCCATATTTTGAAACTAAATGAGTTTAATTAATTAATTGTATCTGCTTAACACTCTGCATCTATTATTAGATTAATATTTTTAACCCTAGAACTACCGAAAATTTTACTCAAGTTTTATAAAAACATTCTACACCAGAATTTTTACTTAAAACTATTTAATTTGTTTATTTAACTTATTATTGTCTGATTTATAAATTTAGTTTGTTTTGAAGAAATTTCTGGTTTGAATAAATATTTTGAATGTACATGTCGGGTCCATTGGACCTTTCTGGTAGACAGAGGGTTAAGTATTCAGTCTAAATAATGAAACTAAATCTTATCTTAATAGCTTGAATGAATTTTTTTTTTGTTTCCGTAGAACAAATCTAATAATGATCTAATAATGGGAAAAATAGTAAAAAAATTTAAATTTCAAAATTTCAGCTAAAATTTGATATTTCATGGTGTCCCACATGTACAAATTAAGGGTCTTAAAATATATCGCATTGCCATATTTTGAAACTAAATGAGCTTAAATTAATTAATTTTAGCTGCTTAACACTCTGCACCTATTATTAGATTAATATTTTTAAGTATTCAGTATAAATAATGAAAGTGAATCTTACTTTGATGGCTTGAATGAATTTTTTTTTTTTTTTTTTTTTTTTTTTTTTTTTTTTGTTTCCGAAGAACAAATTCTAATTTTTTATATAATGCAGCCGTCTGGCATGGACAAAATAAGTGTTATTATATACTTTGGATTGTTTTTGATCAATTACAGTGATCATATTAGCCAAATTCATGGCACATAATGAAAATTTTGAAAGAAATAATGAATTAATGAATGCATAAATGAAAGGATTTTAGGTAGGTGCCAGATATGGTACGACGTGCAGTGAACGGTTAAGAAAACAATTATCAATTGCCAGTTGCAAAGATTTTTTCTTCTTTTTGGAATTCTTACTGCAGCAAAAAAGTTTGATTTTCAAATCCTCTGTGCACCTGCTTACTTCAACTAATATCTGTGTCTATGTAGTATAGAATATAATAAAAATAATTTCAGTTTTTCAAAAGCATCTTCAAATTGAATTCATTTATTTTTTTCGGAATTTCCTGCAAACTTATTTTTCTAAATTCTTCTGCATCTTGCTGGGAATAAAATAATCTCTCATCTTGTGCTTTGTGAGAGAGAGACTAGAAAAAGTTTACCGCAATAACTGAAACCACACTAAAAGAGGAATACTGTGCAGTTGTGTTGTTCTCAATGCCCTGGTGATCAAAGAAATTATAGGAGATACGGAAGACGCTAGGGAAGAAGAAAGTTTTAACTTCTAGTTATCAAGGCACCTCAATGTTGAGAAACTAATTTAGTCTCAAAGCGTCCCCACAAATTTGGGTATAAGCGAGTCTTCCGGCTCAGTTGTAAAAAATAAACAAGCAAAAGATAAATATTTATATAAAAAAAAAAAAAAAACCCTTACATATTGTTAAAACGCAGAATAATTATATGTATAACCAGTATAGAATATTACAATTCATCATCTTTTTAATAAAAAGTAATAAATTGAGTATCAATACATGACACAGGCATTATACATATTAAAACTGGATCAACAATAATTAAATTAACTAATCACTAATGAATTTTTTAAAACCTAGATCCCAATCACTTATATATGAAGTATTAAAAATTTATAACATTCAAAATTGGCGAAAGGAAAATATAAACAAAAAAGCGAATGCATAAAAAGAACAAATAAATAAATATATATATCTAGGAAATCAGAAATATTGGAAATATTTTGTAAAGCTATATTTGTAACTAAATGAATTTAACCAATGAAAAAAGACCAGAAATAAAGAATCATTGTCAGCATCATATATATATTTATACATTATATTAAGCGATTAATTACTAATAAAAAAGACATTTTGGAAATTATACAATAAATAAAGAGGTAATTCAACAATTTTATATGATTAAATCAGTGGTTCCCAACCTTTTATTGACCACGTCCCATCGAAGCATCCGTAAAATCGCGATTGTCCCCTTCCCTTCCCATACATACATTCTGCACATATCTTTTATTATTTACAAATTTAACTCTACTCACTTTAATGAAGCCTGATAGAGCCTTAACAATAACTGTTTATTACATATTTTTTAACTTATTAAATGTATTTATTTTCTATCACATATGTGATTTTAACAATATTCTATAAATGAGGGGATACATCTTATACTTTAATGCCAAAAGTTGTTTTGCTGTCTTTCCATCTTACCAGAATATTTAACAAAAGTAGTATTTATTCCGCATTTTTATCTTCACAAAAAGAGACTCTTATATTTAGCATTAAAATTGATAACATTGACACATTTTATAATTCTTAATAATTTATTAAAAGTTGGTGAAAATTTTTCTTTCTATGGATAACAAAATACACAAGAAGCATTTCAAGATAGCATTTCAAGAAGCATTTCAAACTTTAATAAATTTGCCATTATTCCTCATCGAAACACTTTTATCTTTTTTTCCCATCCCGATTATCATTAATAGACTGTCATGAATTATCTGATTTTAAAATTAAAATTTATATGTTTTATATTTATTTACTATGCAGGAGGACCTGTATTACAGCCTTAAATAGTTACACATTTCCAGTATAACATTAGGATATTTTCTTTAAATTCAACAAAAAACACCTTTTTTTTAATATTAGGGTAATTCCGGGATTTATGCCGCACTTTTTTGTTAATTTGTGTATAAAGTAACATGGTGGACATAAAAAAAAAAAAAAAAAAAAAAAAAAAGCATGCTATTTAATGTTAAATATATAACGTCTGTAGTGCGATAAAAACATAAAAAAAAAATCTTAATATTTTTTAACATTTTTTTTCTAAAACATTACACTGCGGCGCGTCACTTGTACATTCAGGCTGAGACGCCGCACTTGTGCGGGAGTTATGCCGCGCTTGTAATAAGAGCAGAATGAAATTATTCATAAATATATTAAAATAAAATTCATATCTGGACTATAATTAACGAGGTAATAACAAAATGAAACTAAATAAATACAATGAAGCGTATTAGTAGATTCAAATTAATAATTGTTGCCTACTTTTACTATTAAAATTATCGACTTATTTTTTTTTTTTACATTAAATTTTAATTATTACTTCAGCAACAACGTAACATCAATGTATTAGAAAGGGAAAAGAAAAAATGTAAAATTGTGTTTACATAGTTTATTTGTTAACCCTTTCGGGACCGGTGACTTTTACACAAATTTTATTCAGTTGGTACCACTTTTTTAAAAGAAGTTATCTTTACTTAAATAATCATGAAAATGCTCTAATTAAACTAAGCAAATATTACTTTATTTATTTATTTATTTATTTATTTATTTTTACTGGTGCCAGAAACACATTTTGTAAGCTCTTTATGAAGGTGCTTATATGCACCTATGGTCCCAAATGGGTTAAGAGACCTGATTTTTCGACTACAATCTACAGAAAAATTTTCGAAAAAGCACAGTCTTTATGTAACTACATTTAAACACATGATGCAACGAAGCCAATTACACTTCCTCTTTTATGGAGTAGTTTGCAAAGAACCTCTGCTTTACGCGTAATCCAATTTTCCATTATTAGCATCTTGACTTGCATCTTTCTTGTCCTTTTTACTTTTTATTTTCCCCTTTTCTTCCGTTGGTTTTAGTAAACTTTATAACATGCCTAATATGGTTAGTCTGTGCAAAAAGAAAAGAAAAGTTAATAAAACTTAATCATCCCGTACAAAAGAAACTGCGGCATGTATACCGGAATAGCAGTGCGGCATGTATCCCATTCCGCATGGTGCAGACGTCGACCGTCACAGTTACCTGCCATCGCTAAGGCGAATGTCGTAACCATACACACAGTACTCTGTACAAACACTACACTTAGTTTTGACTTCGAAATCAGGCATGCATTTAGTAATTAGTGTGTGAAAAGCATTTAAACATAACGTGTTTAAAAGTTTGGACAGTGAAATCATGCACTTACGTCAAATTAAGGATTGTACTTCTACAAGTAAACATCGAAATGAGATTCACGCTATACACTGGTTAAAATAATCTTATTGCGCAACTATACTGTACGTTTGACGACCATCTATCGATAATTACAAGAAATACAAGGGGTGCGGCATCTATCCCGTATGCGGCGACTCTCCCGGAGTTACCCTACTATATTAATTTTGCTTGTATTACATTTATTTTAGATATTCCCGACAATTTTTTAGGTTAAATATGTTCAAGACAGTAAAATTTAGATATGCCCTTAAGTAGTTTCGCGTACAAAAGTTTCCTATAGCAAACGTTTTTTACAGCAGAGCAAAAAAAAAAAAAAAAAAAAAACTCATTTAATAAATAATCGATAAAGTTGAGAAAATTTGTAAAATTGACAGTACCCAGAAAAATTATAAAAGTTTTTATATCAAAAATATTTTAAAGGTGGTTCATAGTTATTCTGATTAGCGTCTAAACCGCGTCCTTCACAACGGCTCATATCGCACATGCACCCAGGAATTCCCAATACTACTGAGAAAGTCCCTATTTAAAGGGAAAATATGGTTTTTCTTTTTTATCTGCGGCAACGAGTTAAGATGCTTTTTTAGGTGCGTTCGTAATTATATAAATGCGTAGCACCTATAGTCGTCGTTCAGTCCGTCTGTCCGTCCGCATATAACAGAGCAAAAACTACCCAACCGAATGATCTGAAATTTTAAATATATGATTGTTGCAAAATTTTGTCGAGCCATTTCAAATTTTATGAAAATCGGATGTATAGTTTAATTACAGGGATAGTCAAAAGTTTTTCTTTACATTACGGCCAATGGGGAAAATTATTGCAAGTTCATTTTAATGATGTTACAGCCTTCCGAATGGTCTGAAATTTTAAATATATCATTGTTGCAGAATTTTGTCGAGCTATTTAAAATTTTATGAAAATCGGATGTATAGTTTAATTACAGGGACAATCAAAAGTTTTTCTTTACATTACGGGCAGTAGGAAAAATTATTGCAAGTGCATTTTAATGATGTTACAGCCTTCCGAGAGGTCTGAAATTTTAAATATATGATTGTTGCAAAATTTTGTCGAGCCATTTCAAATTTTATGAAAATCGGATGTATAGCTTAATTACAGGGATATTCAAAATTTTTCCGTTTCATTACAGGGAATGGGAAAAAAATTATTACAGTGCATTTTAATGATGTTACAGACTATGCACTTACGAAGTGCAAAAAACTATACATTCAGTACAATATGGGGTGCAAAAAATAATTATAAAACTAGCTATAGTACGAACGCACCACATTTGCCACGTTTGACGAGCAATTTCCAACTTGTTTTTTCCTTGTGGGGAGCAAAATCCTTTTAAATAGATTTGATAGTAGTGAGATTAAATTTTTATTTATTGATTCTGAATAAAATAAATAGATGAATGTAGAGGAATATTTCGCGATAAAAATGTTGTGCTTTAGTTGTTATGAATACGATTTTTGTTAATTTTGTTATTTTTTACTTATCAAATCTCTGGTTGTTTCAGTATTCAAAATGAAAGAATAAATAGTATATGAATATTAGTTTTTAAAATAGCTTTCTTAGGTGAAGGTAAGCAGTCAGATCTTAAATATCTGGCATTAGGGATCAGAGAATAAGCGACTAACGAGTTGAGTATAATAGATTTAAAAGTTTTAGTAACTTTAAGTCTAGATCGACCGAAATATTCGTTACGTTTTCGCCCCAAAATCTGAGTTTCGCCAAGCATTCGTTTTCGGGGGAAAATGCTGCTGAAAATTCGGCCGAAACTATCTGTATTTCAAAAATGTCGTTTGTTTCTTCGGAAATGTTCTGCATTACGCATTGATTTGAGCTGTATCGGCTTAAATGAGACTCTCTTCATTTATTGCTAAGAACTTCACTGTTTATAATTATCAGTCATCAGGGACTCCAGATGTGAGTGCAAAGTATAACACAAGAAATGAATATATGACTAAACTTTGAACATGCTTTCCACGTGCTCATTAAAAGCTACAAACTTAACAGTAATTATTTAGTTATTCTTTTTATTGAACAACAAATGTTACAGATTATTTTTTTAAATAAAGAATTTAAAAAAAACTATCGGATTTTCTTTTTGTCATGTTATCGATTTGCATATATTTCATTTAATTTGGCTACTATGACGCAAACAAAACATTTACATAAATTTTACTTGTGATTTTTTGATAGCTTGACACAAAAGATAACTTAATAGATTGAAATAAAACATTTCAATGTATGATATGGTCTCAGTGAAAATTTGATATATTTAACAGTGTACTGGAAAATTTAAAAATATCGTTTGGATGTGAAAATATATTTAAAAAGACAAACCAAAAATAATTTTTTTCGAATTTTAAAACAAACCTTTTAAAGTCCTATAAATTCGACACTTAAATTTTCATATCATCTCATTTAAAACCCGTATTTTGAATTTATCAGAGACCTGAATGAAAATGCATTAGTGAATAAATTGTATATATATATCAATTAATGTTGAAACTACTGTTTGCACTTTTGAATATAAATAGAAAAAAGAAAATGATGATATATTTTTCTTTTAATTAATAGCATAGCGTTACTCAAATTTTTATATCATTATTTTTAATACGTATGTTTAAAATTTTTAGAGTAGAGCCATAAGGCAAAGTGCTGTGTCACAAACGTTTAACCCGTTGAGGGTTTTTGTACTGATTTTAATTACTAATAAAAGTTCTAAATGAAAAATCCATGTTTCCCATTTTTGGGTTCTTCTATCTTTACAAGAGGAAATTGGATGGATTCGGGAAAATTTTCGACTTCCGGTTTTCGATGGATTTATACGTTATAGAAAATCCTGAACACGATTTAATGGTTTTTAGAAAGTGTCTGTCTGTCACTCTGTTTGTTAGTCTGTCTGTATGTGGCAAAAATTTTGTGGGCTCTCTATCTCAATAACTAATAAACGAAATTTCAGAAACATATAGATTCAGTTAGACCTGGTTATAAACTGGTGCTAATTAGTGTTTGGTGTATATCGCCCAACAGGGGGCATTGCTATGCTGATTTTTTCACGATTTCAGCAATAACTCTGTGAAGAATTGATGCATGGAATTTAATAAACTTTAGATTCAGTTAGACCTTGATAGAAACTAGCTTTATTAGTTTTTGGTGTATATCGCCCAACAGGTGGCGCTGCTGTGCTGCTTTCTGTACGTTTTCTGAGTAATTAATTGCAATATCTCAAGAACTAATGCAAGGATTTTCATAAAATTTCATATTCAGTTA
This sequence comes from Maratus speciosus, assembly GCA_963932465.1. Taxonomy (NCBI): domain Eukaryota; kingdom Metazoa; phylum Arthropoda; class Arachnida; order Araneae; family Salticidae; genus Maratus; species Maratus speciosus. Next base: position 103,220,315 of record OZ010791.1, on the reverse strand, counting down.
GATGTTGATGTAAGCTGTTGCTGATTAGCTTTTGGTATAAATAGTACAACAGGTGCTGAATTTTTCACGATTTTCGCAGAAGCTATATCTCAACAACTAATGCGCGCAGTTTTATCAAACTTAGCATTCTGTTACATTTTCACGTAAATTGATCTTTATTAGACTTTGGTGTATATTCAACAACAGGTGTTGATTTTGATACTTTGGGTTAGAATTTTGGTTGCGGACATCTAAGAGGTCGCATAGATTGCCATTTAATTTTAACACTATGATAGCGAATTTTAAATTATTTACATGTATGAGATAGAATAAAGTTTTGGAATTGGCACATCATTCTAGTTATATTCTTACAAAAATAAAATGATCATCTAACTAGGAAATGTAGTAGTTTTTAAAAAAGAATATTAATCCATATTTTTATTTTTAGGATGTTGTATCCCTCATCAATAATTAAAAGAAGATCCTTTTAATGTAGTCTAGTATTTACTTTCATAAAATAATAGCGAGTTCTTTTCTGAAAGACAGAAATTTTATAAAGTGTTACATCTTTCATTATGTTTAAGTTGTCTGTAATTTTCTATTACTTTCTCTTTATTGAACATTGATAAATAAAAAATCGTAAAAGTCATTCCAAAGGAAACTAGTCAGATGTACCAATCCCAAAACTTTCTTCTATCACATACATGTTAATACTTGAAAATTCGCTATCACACTGCCAAAATGAAACGGCAATCTATGTCCATTATGAGGATTGTAAAGATATGAAATTCCGTGTATTAGTTCTTGAGATATGGCTATCTCTGAAATGGTGTAAATCCAACAAAATGCAGCCTAGCAGCGCTACCTATTGGGTGCTTTACACCAAAACCTATGTTACACCAAAACCACCAAGCAACCACTTATGTCAAAGTCTAACTGAATCTGAAGTTTGTGAAAAATCCGTGCATTAGTTTTTGAGATATACTTATTGCGAAAATCGTGAAAATTCCAGCACAGCAGCGCCACCTATTGGACGATTAACAGCCAAAACCTAATCAGCAACAACCTGTATTAACATCTAACTAAATCTAAAGTTAGATGAAAATTCGTGCATTAGTTTTTGAGATAGAGCTTTTGCGGGAATCGTACAAAATGCAGCACAGCAGAGCTACCTGTTGATCGAATTACACCAACACGTAATCAGCATCAAGTCATATCAAGGACTAACTGAATCTGAAGTTTCATGAAGTTCCGTGCATTAGTTCTTGATATAGAGTCATTGCCGGAGTCGTAAAAAAATGCAACATAGCAGCGGCACTTGTTGAGCGATTTGCACAAAAAACTAATCAGCATCAATTTGTATCAGGGACTAACTGAATAATTTTTTTTTATTGAATTCCGTGGTTTAGTTCTTGAGATAGAGCGCCCACAAAATTTGTGTCACAGACAGACTCACAGACAGACATTTTGTAAAAACATGTTTTTCAAGTTCTCTGACCCCTAAAATGTGTAAATCCGTCGAAGATCGAAATTCAAAAATTTTCATGAATCCAAACCTTTCTTCTTGTAAAGATAAGAAAGAAAAGAAAGAGAAGAAAGTAAAAATAAACTGATTTTATTTAAATAAAAAAAAATGATAATAAAAAGAAAAGATGATATCAAGCAATTTAAATCCGGTTTTAAATAAAGCTTATTTAACCCTTAAATGACGGGTATTGCTTTTCGGCAAATACCCAATTTAGGCTCTAAAATAATATTAGAATAATATTGAAGGTATAATGCCTAACGTTGCCAATAAAATACATTCTGAAAATATTATTAAATCGATTTTCAACATGTAGATGGCAACACTTGTGCTGTTTAAGAATAAAGATAGATGTATTTTTTCAATTGTTGCTACTTGTTCTTTTTGCTTTATTTGGAAGCTTGTGAAATACCCTGTTTTGTTCTGCACTGAGCAAGTCAAATTTATTTCTTATTATAGTTCCTAACATTCTTGTTTGTTTAATATTATAGAATTTTATCAAGGAAAATTATTTTTTCAATTAAGGACCAATATTGCTGATTAGTAACAAACTGTTTTTTAGCCGTAAACCCTACTTAATACAAAATATGATTTTTTAAAGTATTTTTTCCATGACTTATTTAAACTAGTATGTTGTGGCCATCACAAAACTTTCTTCTATATAAATCACGTCAATTAAATCATTTAAATAGTAAAAGAAATTACATCAATTTATTCATATAAAAGTATACCTGAATTTGAAGTTTGATGAAAATTCGTGCATTAGTTATTGAGATAGAGCTATAGGGGAAATTCTGAAAAATGCAGCATAGTAGCGCCACCTGTTGAGCGATTTGCACCAAAACACAAACAGCACTAATTCATATTAAGGTATACCGGATTCTGAAGTTTGATGAAAATCCGTGTATTAGTTCTGGAACTAGAGCTACTGTGGAAATCACAAAAAAATGCAGCACAGCAGCGCCACCTTTTGAGCGATTTGCACCAAAATGTACAAAACATCAATTCATGTCAAGGACTAACTGAATCTGAAGTTTGATAAAAATCCGTGCATTAGTTCTGGACATTGAGCTATTGTGGAAATCGAGAAAATGCTGCATAGCAGCGCCACCTGTTGAGCGATTTACAGCAAAACATAAACAGCAGTAATTCATATCCAGGTATACCTGAATCTGAAGTTTGTTGAAAACCCAAGCATTAGTTCTTGTGATAGAGCTATTGCGGAAATCACAAAAAATGCAGCATAGCAGCGCCACCTGTGGAGCGATTTACACCACAAGGTGCAAAACGTCAACTCATGTCAAGCACTAACAGAAACTGAAGTTTGATGAAAATCCGTGCATTATTTCTTGAGATAGAGCTATTACGAAAATCGTGTAAATGCTGCAAAATGCAGCATAGCAGCGCCATGTGTTGGGCGATTTGCACCAAAACGTTACCAGCACCAACTCATATCGAGGATTAACTGAATCTGATGTTTGATGAAAATCCGTGCATTAGTTCTTGAGATAGAGCTAGTGCAGAAATCGCGAAAAATGCAGCATAGCAGCGCCACCTGTTGGGCGATTTACACCAAAAACTAATCAGCACTAATTTATATTAGAGACTACTTGAATATAAATTTTTATTAAATTCCGTGCATTAGTTCTTGAGATAGAGCGCCCACAAAATTTGTGTCACATACACACAGACAGACAGACAGACAGACAGACAGACAGACAGACAGACAGACTCACAGAGTAACAGACAGACATTTTGTAAAAACATGTTTTTTGGAATCTCTGACCTCTAAAACGTGTAAATCCGTCGAAAACCGGAAGTCGAAATTTTTTACGAATCCAATACTTTCTTCTTGTAAAGATAGAAGAAAGTAAAAATGAAAGCCGAAAAACCTTATTACAATGATTTTTGAAAAGTCAGGCATTTAAGGGTTAACTTGTACATGAATGATATTTGTTAGCTGTTTTATTATTATATTTTTTTAATTTCTAAAACCTATGAAGACAGGATATGCAACGCTCCGCTTTTAAGCTGAAAGTAAACAAAGCATCCTATGAGAACGCCGTGCTATGGAATTTCGCGGGTGCATTTGTGTGCCGTTGTGAGGGGCGCTATTCAGATGCTAGTATTATTCGGGAGTTGAATTTATTTCAAGATTTTGATTCGGATATTTTAATTAAATTCAATAAAAAACACTTATTTTTTGTATATTACTTTTTAATTTTGCGTGTATTACTTTTATTGTTAGTCTAAAAGATTACTTTTTCAAAAAACTTGACAGCTAATGGCCGAGTTACAAATTTGAAATTGCCCCCCTAAAATGTCAAACTGTCCACGGTGGTGCGTACCGCCCCACGTTGGGAACCACTGGGTTACATGGTTACATGAGTTGTTGTTTTAAAATTTAAATTTTATACGTATTATACATACATTCCATAGTGATTCAAATAAAGATTGTTTTCTGCGTCTGGAACCACTGGGTTACAGACTTATACATGATCTGTTGTTTTAAAATGTAAATTTTATACGTATCATACATACATTCTATAGTGATTCAAATAAAGAATCTTTTCTGCGTCTGGAATTCCAAATTTGTTTGAACTTCCCAGTATTGCTAGATGCGAAATGCTTTATTCATATTCAGAAGTTTCTACTAAAAGTATTTTAATATTTATTAATAAAACAGTAAAAAAGAACATGTAGATGATGCCTATAATAAAATTATAAAGGTTTTTACAAATTCCAAATCAGTAAGTTCATTAAACACGATTAAAGAAAATTATTAAGCATTGATCTATAAATTATGTTATAGTAACTCAAAAGTAATGAAGACACACGCATTGATGCATTCTAATTCGTAAATTTTTGCATGTTTTATTGGTCATAAAAATTATTCAATATTATCTATTGATGGTGGCGAACTTTTGTTAAGGCCGCTGGTCTAAGCAAAGAATTCCGAACATGAAATGGATTCGAATTCAGCACCTTCCGGCAAACAGCAGAACCTATTAGACGATGTTAGGTCCAACGTGTTCTGGATCTGGATCATTTCTGTGGTCGGATAAAATTTTAAAATTATAAGACGATATTTATAAATACTAAGTTCTGTTAGCGACAGATAAAAAAATAATTTAATTTATATCAATTTCTAATAATATCTATTTCTATTTTCTGATAACATTCATATTTTCATAAGTTCAAATAAATTTAAATATGCATTAATTCCGTATCCATGTGTATACTAGACTTAAAAGTACAAAGTGTGAAATTAAAATTCTCATTTCATTTAAAAACACGAAAAATTTTAAATAAAATTCCACAGACTTTTTTTTAATTCAAACATTACATTTAGAGTATTTTTGTTCCTTTAATGAAAGTGAAACTAAATTGCTCATTGCGAAATATATCGTGGGTTATTTTGAAAGTCAATATCTTGCAGATGGGAGTTCAAGGTTTCTTTTATCAGTAGCATAGCAACGTTGTCGTTCACAGTATAACATAAAAATGATATGATATGTCAGTTTCTTTTTATCTTTAACGTTATCATAAAAATTTAATGTGTGCTTGTGAATCAATTATTTTCATAATCATTCTCTTCTGGTTATTTGTGTGGTAGGTTTATTCAATTGAAATTACCAATGGGTCTGTGGGGTAAGTATCTATTTTATAATTTTTGTATGCAGTAACTGATTAATTAAACTAAACCTGCGGCGCTACAATCCAATAAGATTTCTGTACAATTGTGTCCAGCTTTGTTTTATAAACGATTGGCCCTTTAACAAGTTGCTATACAAAATATGTACCGTGCAGGGTAGTAAGCCTAAACTTTCAATTGTTTAGTTCCCAAGCAAGATTGGAGTATAATTATGTTGTTTTCATATGATTATCAATTGAAAAAAATCTAGCCTTTGCTACCCACAACAAAAGTTACAGTTGATCTAAATGCAAAGTTTTAACCCTTTATCTACTGACGGTACTTATAAGTACCATTAAAATAACGTGTTATAAAATTCATTTAATACATCGATTAGTTATAATACAGGTTAGAATGAGTTATAGATACATTACTTTATCTTGTTCTAAAAGCATTATTGGTTACACAAAACAAAAATATTTTTAAAAGATGAAAACTTTTGACTTTGCATCTTTTCAGCTTTTTTGGCGTTGGGGGGAGGGGGTGGGAGTTTTTCAATTCGGAAATATTTCTATATTTCTATTGTAAGAACATTATATTTGTACATTTCCTAATTCTACAAAATACCAAGAAAAATATTTAAAATAAAAGATTTGAGTGGAATTATAAGTATTGCGCAAAATCCCTATAAATTCAAATTGAATTAATCCTTCTAAATACTTCAATCCTTCTAAAATTCTTCTGAAATTTATAAAATGATTATGTAAATCTTCTAATGTAGTTTAAACAATTCACGAAAAATGCTTTAGAAGATAAAATTTTCCTGAATTCATAATTCAGTAGATAAAGGGTAAATATAGTATTTCATGTCAACAAACGTTTTGTAAGAAAATAATTCTCTCTCGTAAAGCACTGAAAAAAACAATATAATTAACCATTTCGTATCATTTGCTAATGTAGGTATGTATTGCATTTTATAATGCTTTACAATTTTGAATTCAGAGGAACTGTCACATGTTTCTATAAAGGTCTATTTCAATCCAGAATACTCTTTTTATCAACGTATATCTATCATCACATGAGTAAAATTTTACGATATTTAATATATTACAACTTTTATCGGCTAACTGAGAGTAGTTTTTTTAAGTACTCATTCTCTCGGACAATTTGCATAAAATATCCCCATCAATATTCCACTCGATATTTAAAAATCTTCTCAAATAATTATTTTGATATTTAAAGTAGCATGATCCTATTTTGTATACGAGATTTAAAGAAAATATTCTTTGAATAAAAAATTAATATAGACAATAGACATACATTCTAGAATTTGTAATTAAATTTCATAGAGACAAAAATGTTGATCTCCCTGCGAAAAGAAAAAAAAATGATATTATTTACGATAACCCTAAACCCAGCTTTTTGTAATGAAATAAGTTATTATATTATTAAAGGTCATGGATTAATAAAGCTTAGAAACGATCTACTTATTAAAAACTAACTTTAAAATCTTAAAAAGCAGTAGCCAATTATCGTAAAATATTTTTATTCTGTTGTTCAGTCTATTCAAATTTAAATAATTTGAATCACATATTTCAGAATTATAATTATTCAAAATTTTGGCTCTCTAAAAATAAATTACTGTCATTTTAATGTTTTAAAAAAATCCGTACCGTTCAACGACTCGAAATATAGGTCAAATTGAAGAAGGTTTCTTTTTTTTTTTTTTTTTTTTTTTTTTTTTTTCATAAACAGATTAAAGTATCTCAACAACGGAATTTACTTATTTTATTATTCATCATTTTACTATATAATTTATTTTTATTATATAATAACTACCAAAGTCAAAATTTATAATACATGAATTAATAATTGTTTGAAAAAAATCGTTATTTTCGATCTTTTTTCTCAATCTTCAACATCGCATAGAAAATATTTTTCCGATGTTGAGTGTGGGATCATTACGCGCAAAATAATAACAATAAAAATTATCCTTAAAAGTTAAAATACGATGATCTTAAAAGAGACATTCAGAAATAAGTATAAAAGGGAAAATCGTTTTTGAAAAATCTCTGTTATAAGCATTTAATGTTTATCTGACATGTCACGCTAATTTTCACGATGCTGCAAAGAAATCCTTTTAATATATGTAAATTTTAGGGTTCCGTTCTTAAAAAGTGAAAACGGAAACATTATAAGATCACTCCTGTCTCTCTCTGTCCGTCTGTCACAGCCAATTTACTCGTAAACTATCGAACATGGAGAGTTCAAATTGTGGCAAGTAATAAAGACTGTTGACCCACATATTTACAGATTATTAAATATTCACAAATATAGGAAGAATGAATAGGGGAAAATTTAGTTACTTGCAAAAAAATCTTTTCTCTGCATATCGTATGAAAGCTTTCGTAACGCTGAACTCAGAAATAGATTTCTTTTAATTTTAGATATTATATTTCCAGCGATATCGTTGAAAATGCAGTGCAAAAATATGTTCTCACCCCCCCCCCTCCTATTTCCGAATCTACTGAAAATAAAATTATGTACAAATTAGAGTTAGTAGACGTTAATTTAAACTTTACAGGAAAATTATAGCGATTACCCTAGGTCTCATAGTTTTTGAGAAATGCGCATTTTTCCCTTACAAAGAAATTTCGATTTGCAGGCATTCAGCAAATGTGTTGAGGTTAGCTGGAGGTACATATTGTGGCAGAAATATAAAAGCATAGTTGATAACGATTTTGGAGAAAAATCGCTGGTAATTAGCCGAGTCATTAACCCTTAAATACACGGATGGTTTCGACATACTTAATGACAGGGGTAGCATACTCTATGTACTATCGGATTTTAAAGCCCAGATAAGAATCATTAGTGATACATTTGAGTAATGCAATGCCAGTAGCAGTATAAAAGCAATAAACGTCAAATTGTTAAAAACAGACTAACTTAATTAGAATTAATTACGTAAATACTATGGGATTATGAACCAGTTTGGTTTGAGTTGGTCTCTCAATACGCCTCTTCTGTCTTTAAAATTTTCTTAAAAACCTATCTGGAAAAACGCGGCACGGAGCAAGGGGCGTTCAACTTTGCATCATCCTTTCGAAGCGTGCTTAGCACAATGCAAGTTTAAACTTTGAACAAGGCTTTTGTTTTGGCTTCACTGTAAAAAGAAAAGATAATTACTACGCTGAATTTAGTTTTATGAAATGACAAATGAAGTTTAAATATGCACTACTTTTATTAAAATCCAGAAAACCAGTGGTTAAAAAAGCAGAAATAATAACCCAAAAGCATCAAAGCGCTGTTTAAAATCTACAAGTGAGATTCTTCTTCAGTGCAGGATAGAAAAAGTCGCAGCGTGCTAGAAAAAGCAAGACTTTTATTGTCAGTACCAAATTTAGTTCATCATAAACAGTTTAGGATAGGATTAAAAAAAGAGTTATACAGAATAACAACATTTGATATTATTTAGGCTTCATACCTCTTTGAACTTTTATGGTATACCCATTCATACATTTCTAGTATATACAGCTATGCCAAATCCTGCGTTGTATATTTTTTTTACAAAGTCTTATTATTCTTTTAGCAACGAATTTTTAATAATACAGTTATAATTCATATATCTATTGTACGGAAGCCTCTGATCGCGATTAATATTCGAAATTGACCGTTTGTTTTATAATTCTAATATTTTAGGTGAGCGAAAATCCGTTTACAAAAATTTCGTCTTTACTCACATGAACAAAATTAAGTTAAATACAACAGGGTTGTCTAACGCGACGCCCGCGGGGGGCCATGGCGCCCATTGAAGATTTTCTTAGCGCCCTTTTGAAGGTTTCCTGTTATTAGACCTTTTTAGAAGTAAAATTCAATTATAAAGAATGCTTTCTTTAAAATCATTAATATTTGCATTAGAGATATATTCAAAACCTCTGAACTCATTAAAAGCCAGAAATATGTTTTGAAAATGAATCATGCATATTTTCACGATGTGTAGTTATTGCTTATAAAGTGTAATTATGATGGTTAAATTTGGTAATAAGTGTAAACAGCTCTTTTTAATACTTGTAAGAAGTAACAGAAAAATAAATGGTTTTTATTTTCCACCGCTTCTTTGAAAACACATGTGCATAAAAGTCAGCTTTTTTCTTTTTTCTGTTGTTACACTAGGCCACTGGCTGTTTTATACGAGGGATAAAAGAGCTTAATTTTTCCTTCTTGAATTTTGAAATTTTAGTTTTTTTTTTTCCAATTTGCTTAGAAAAATTAATTAAACAGTTCAGAATAGTTTCCATTTATATATGCACTTCCAGATTGTCTCTCTGGAACAATCCATAAGGATATGTCACTATCATGCCTGTCTTTTTTTTTATATAAATTTAAATTCACGCCTTCAAAATAAGTTAAAGCCTATTTTCACATCTTAAAAGAAACTAGCAATATCTTTGATTTGCATGTTTTTTTTCCTTACTGTTGTTATTATAGGCCAATTAAGGGGGCCTTCTACATTAGAAGACCAAAAAAAAGCACTTTTTATGATTTTTTTGTAAGAAAACTGCACGATGGATCTTTTTGAAATTTTAATATTTTATTGTACATATCTTAAGGTATACACAAGAAAGAATTTTTTTTTATTAGATTTTGTTTCTTCTACTCTACGTTATAAACAAATATGTTCAACTGTTTTCGAAAATTTCGTCCAGACGGTGGGCATGATAGCACTTTGTAGAATTATCTAAATCACAAAAATAAATTTTTTAGTACACTTCGTGAGTATAGCTTCTAGTTAAGTTAACGGAACCCGTAAATTTATTTTTATAAGTTATGCAATGGCTGATAAAAATTTAAAAAAAAATTTTTCTTGTTAAAAAAATTCGTTCCTATTTGTTAATAACTTTTTTTAATAATTTTAGTAAAAGTATTAATTCATATCGAAGGCGATTAAATAAGCTTTAATTTAAAAAATAATCAATATGATACATTGAGTAGTTTTTTTTTAATATTGCTCACCGTTTCAAAAAAAGTCGTTGACACGGTTAAAGTCAACTAAAAGAAACAGAATAAAATCTTTTTAGAAAATTTATTAATTGAATTTAGGACACCATGAACTTATTCTGAGTGAAATAGAACGAAATTATTAAATTAATAATTGTTTGAAAAAATGTACTTTTTCCGTACTTTTTTCTTTTTCTTTAACTTGACTTAAAAATTAATTTTTAAAATTACATATGAAAACCTCATGACCCCTCCCCCCCCCCAAAAAAAAAAAAAAAAAAAAAATCTATATTTTCCAAAAAAGAATACAATTTATTCGTTGGTCCATTTAAAATCGATTGTACACGGCGTGACGGTATCACATTTTTCAGCACGCCATATATATTGGTGTATAATTTAAAGTAGTAATTATGTATATCTTATTTCTTTGCTTTTCTTTCACGAGCATAATATAATAAAAAATAAACTAGTCGGACGTGCCAATTTTAAAACATTCTTTAATCTGATACATATAAGTATTTCAAAAAGTTGTTACAATTTTGATTACTTCAGTGTTCTTACTTCAATACGACACCGACATTAACATTTATCTTAACGTTCTACTTCATTTTACTAATCAAATTTAATTTTGATTATATCTAACAATAGTGATAAGGATAAAAGTTTTTATGTGAGTGTGTTTCTCTAAAAAGACCTCTGAGCGAAGAGTGACAAAATCTGATATGATGATACCTCTTTGTATGTAGATATGAACCTTGGCGTCACATTTTCAATTTTCAAATTAGATTTTTTTAATTTAATTTTTATGCAATTTTTAGCGTTTTCATACTTTGCAGCGAATTTCCCACATTAAATAAAATGAATGTGGTTTCATTCTTTCTTTTGTGCTCTTTTCAAAAATATATATTTCGTAAAATTTGATCCATAATTATTGAGAAAAGACATTAAAATACTAAAAGCGTTTTTCCTCGAAACTGAAAAATAATCGCACACTGACTTGATTTGGGATAGGAAATGAAAGATAAATACAATTTTCTCTAACTGGCGAGAAATAAGAAAACTAATTAATATATCGATTTGAAAATTTCAGAAGACACGTGTAAAATGTTTTACATATATGCAAATAAATATTTGTAAAAATCTTTCGATATTTTTGTTATTATTAGGAATAGATTAACTGCGCCATACGCAAATTCCAAGAAAAGAATCATATAGAGCATGACATTCATTAAAAATTACATAAAAAGTGCTCCGTTTTCTCTCAACTTATCTATTTAATTTCCAAAAGTAAATGAAATAAATCGAGAATTTTTACTATTCAGGGAAAATTTAGAAACTAATCGAGGCATCGAATTGAAAATTTCGAAATAAAAGTACAAAATATTTTACGCCGGAGTCCAATGTAACCACCGATACCGGAATTTCAGTACAATAATTATTCAGGAATTTTCGGGATTATATTAAATTTCCTATCGACAAGGAACACTTGATTAATTGATAATTATTTATTTTGAATTTGTACAGAGGCTTTTGAATTTTTCGCGATTTTTTTTTTTTTTTTCGTTCCAAGGCGAATGTCTACATTAGGAAAACGAATTAGCTTTCAAACTTTTAGACTAATGTAGTAAATTTTGTCTCTTTACCGGTTTTTGTTCGATTTTATTTGGATTTTAAGCATTTTCCGTGGTTTGTGGCTGGTTTTTGGCATTCGTAAAATATTTCCGATCACGATTGTTTAATTTACTGTAGTAAATTGTGTCCTCTGCTATTTTTGACTTTTTAGCAATTTTTTTTTTCATGTTTTAGCGAGTTTTTATTACTTTATTCCATCTATACAAGAAGAAAGCATTGATTTTGTGAAAGAAAAAAGACTTTTGGTTTTCGGCGGATTTATACTTTTAGAACATCCTGAACACGATTTGATTGTATCGAGAATATGTCTGCCTGTCAGTCTGTCTATAAGTATGTCTGTGTGTATGAGACAAATTTTGTGAACGCTCTGGCTCAGGCTCTTATGCACAGAATTTCATCAAACTTCATAGTCTCTTAGACTTTGAAATGAATAGACGCTAATTAGTTTTTGGTGTAAATCGCCCGAAAAGTGTCGCTGCTATGCTGCATTTTGCATAATTTCCGAAATAGCTCTATCTCAAGAACTAATGCATGGATTTTCGTCAAATTTCAGATTCAGTTATACCTTGATGTAATTGGGGGCTGACTAGTTTTTGGTGTAAATTATCCAACAGGTGGCGTTCCGATGCAGCCTTTTTCACTATTTTCACAATGGAGCTATCAGTAAAGAGGAGGTGACATATAGTGTATTGTCTAGTAGTTGCGAGTGATGTAACTGAGGAGGTTGTCACAAGATGGCTGCTGCTTTCATTAATTGGTTCCACTGTTCCCGATTACCGCCGGGCCCCACCATTGGCTGAGAGGTTCTGCTCTCGAAGCTGGTAGACGGGAGACGCTGGGTTCAAAACCAATCGCGCCCGTCGGCCTAGTCGTTCGGAGTTTTCGGAGTTTTCTTCGAACCTTGGATTTCCAAGCGTTAATACGGTTTAGGTTCCCTTAGAAAGACCCCCACGAATGGCACCACCCCCCTTTGCTCCTATATCCCTCGTGCAGATAATTGGCCGTCATAAATACAACCAAACAACCGATTACCGCCGGCGAAAACTTCTACCAGTAAACTTGAACAGAAAATTTTGTCTTATTTAAGCACCTTACTCATGGGAAAATTCTCTCACAAGTATGGTAAAAAATTTCCATTTATTCTTACTGGTGTCAGTTTGTCCAAGTATTATAATATTTTCACTGACACTGACAGAGATTGTCTTCGTTGTCACAATATGGCGGAGCTACTACCACTAAAATAAACTCCTACCAGTAAAAATGACTGTCAGTTTTTGCCATTACTTTTGACTGAAATTTTCCATCAAAAAGGCGTTTGAATAAAGTGAAAATTTCTACTTAAATTTAGAGGTGGAAGTTAGCCCCGGAGGTAATAAACATCTGCGAAAGTTGTTACAGTTGAAGCTTCACAATTTTTATGATATGCCAGTTCCTTTCTTAATTCCATGATTTTCACAATAGCTCTATCTCTCAACAAATTTCAGATTCAGTTAGTTAAGTTGCTGCTGATTAGGTTTTTGGGTTAATCGCCCAACAGGTGACATTGCTATGCTGTATTTTTGACTTTTTCGCGAATTTTGTTTTGAGTTCAAAGGCGATTTGTCAGCACAAGGAAAACGAATTAGCTTCAAACTTTTTGCCTAATATAATATATTTTGTCTCTTTATCGATTTTTGTTCAATTTTTTATTTAGATTATAAGAGTTTTTCGCGTTTTGCGGCTGATTTTTTTGACATTCGTAAAATAATTTCAATCACAATGTTTTAATTTATTATAGTAAATTTTGTCCTCTACTCTTCAGCGATTTTTTATTCTAGTTTTAGCGAGTTTTAGTAATTCCACATATACAAGAAGAAAGTATTGATTTTGAGAAAAATCGACTTCTGGTTTTCGACGGATTTATACTTTTAGAAGGTCGTGAAAACGATTTGATTGTTTGTAGAAAATGTTTGTCTGTTAGTTTGTCTATGAATCTCTATGTGACACAAATTTTGTGGACTCTCTGTCTCAAGTACTCATCATATTCTCTTGGACCTTGACATGGATAGGCGTTGATTAGTTTTTGGTTCAAATCACCTGAAGCACTCTTTGTCTGACTAAGAGTTCTTTTGTCTCTGCTATGCTGTATTTTTCACGAATTTCGTAATAGCTCTGTCTCAAGAACTAAAAAAGGGATTTTTTTTCAAACTTCAGATTCAGTTATACCTTAATGTATCTGGGTACTGATTAGATTTTGGTATAAATTACCCAACAGGTGGCGTTGTTACACAGAGTTTTTCATGATTTTTGCAATAACTTTGCCTCAAGAACTAATGCATTAAACTTTAGATTCAGTTAGTTACGTTGATGCTGATTAGACTTTGGGGATAATCATTCAACAGGTGGCCCTGCTATACTGTATTTTAGCTGTATCTCTAGAACAAATGCACGGAATTTCCTCAAATTTCACATTCAGTTAGACGGTGACAAAAGTTGTTGCGGATTGGGCTTTGGTGTAAATCACCCAGTAGTTGGCACTGGTATTCTGCATTTTTCAGGATTAAAACGATTTTAGAAATAGTCATATCTCAAGAATTAATGCATAATAATAATGTCATCAAGCTTCATATTCTGTTTAACCTTGGCATAAGTTGGCGCTGATTAAGTGTTCTTGTAAATCATATAACAGTTGGTACTGCTATGCTGCCTAATTCACGATTTATGCGAGCCCCACCAGTGGCCGAGAGGTTCTGCTCTCGAAGCTGGTAGACGGGAGGTGCTGGGTTCGATCCCAATCGCGCCCGTCGGCCTAATCGTTCGGAGTTTTCGTGGTTTTCTTCGAACCTTGGATTTCCAAGCGTTAATACGGGTTAGGTTCCCTTAGAAAGACCCCCACGAAGGGCACTCCCCCTGGGCCTATATCCCTCGCGCAGATAATTGGCCGTCAAAAAATCAACCAACCAACCAACCACGATTTATGTGATAGATGTATCTCAATATCTAATGCATTAGATATTGAGAAGTTAATGAAATTTGATGTTCTGTTATACATTCACCCAAATGGATCCTTGTTAGGCTTGCGTGTATGCAATGCGGCATGTATTGGTCTTCTGTTCTTTGTTTTGGAAATTTTGGTTGTAGACAGCTGAGAAAGTGGGTTTCAAATTCAATGATTTGTTTGAAAGATGTGATGCTTATACCTACTATTTAAATGCACACAATTCAATTAACCTATCTATGTTATAAAGGGAAAACATATCTGTGCGTAACGATACGTCATTTTGCGAATGGCAACATTTTGAAATTTGAAATAAAATTTTGTTTTTGTAATTTTCTCTACTGCAAATTTTTAAACTTCTAAACATCGCACATTTTAAATTTTTACACCGCCGTATAAGGAAAAAAAATGTTCTTTTAAATGCAATTTGTTTGAAAGCTGTATCTCAATTTATTTTTGAGATATTAATTTTTTTTGTAGCTTTTAATACCATTTTTCTAATCGTGGATACAAAAGTACCCCATTTCTATTGAAAGAAAACGGAAAATAGTCGAAAATAGAAGATACTGTATCGTTTTGTTCCCATTTTCTAAAAAAGCATGAAAAAAAATTGAAATGAAAATATGTGCTATGTCATGAATATTATATGTTATTTCGTGATAATGACGTCATATGCATACTCTTCTATAGACGAAGTTTAAGACTGGATTTTAAAAGTGGATTGCTTTAGCAGATGCAAATGACGTCATTTTATAAAAAAGCGTGTATTTTAATTCTTAAACCTGAATTTTGTTTTGTAGAAGTGCGTCATTTTCACAGCCCAGTGCTTTGAAATTGTTCACAGGTGGAAATGCTTCACTTTTGAAACAAATGTAATCGAAATCAAACACTAATAAAACACAATGTTTTACAAAAATTTAGAGTGCCTTTATAAAAGAGAGGTGACATGCAAATAATAGAAATTTTTATTACAGAAATTGATGATTCTCAACTGAATTGACTTGCTTCTAGTCCAGGCAATAGAGACCGTATAGGGGCTCTACCTAGCAAAATTCATGGTAGTTCTGGAAAAAGGCTTACTGTATGTTTTCTGGGTCGCTGAATCCGAATTTTTAACTTCCCATCAAAATTTTCCCCGGCAACCCACCCAAATTTTGGTAAAATGACCCCAAAAAAGGGTTCTATTTAAAAAAATCAATTTTTTTATTATTTTAGGGGAAAAGTATCTAAAAAATTCAGAAAGTAGACAAAATTTGCAACAAATTAGATATATGACATTATGACTTAGGATGAAGGGGAAGGGGGGATCTGCCTCGGAACATGCGCGCGGTGCTGCGTGAACTAAGTTGCGCAATTCCACTTAACCACTCACACGTTTACATTCGCCCCCCCCCCCCCTATCTCCCCTCCGAACTTTCTTTATAAAGTTTACTTTAAGTTTTTTGGGTCGCTGAATACGAATTTTTAGCTTCCCTCAAAATACCCCCCCCCCCCGCCGAAACCTCCCCAAATAGTTATTTTTAACTTAAATTTCTTATTGTTTTAGGGGAAAAGCATTACGAAATTAAGAAACTAGACAAAATTTGAAACAAATAGGATAAATGACATTATGACGTAGGGTGACCGGGGAGGAGGGGGGCTGCCTCAGAACATGCACTGCGGCGCTACGTGCACTAAGTTATGCAAGTCCAGGCAATAGGGGATTTTACCTGGAAAAATTAATACTAGTTCTGGATTTCGACTCACTTTATGTTTTTTGGGTCGCTGAATCCAAATTTGTAACTTACCACCAAAATTTCACCCGCAATCCCCCCAAAAAATTGATTTTTTGAAAAAAAATGGTTTTAGAGAAAAGCGCGCGGGGAATGTTCCTAGGCAGCCCCCTCTCTCCCCGTTTATCCTACGTGATAATGTCATGTAACCTATTTATTGCAAATTTTGTCTAGTTTCTGAATTTCGTAATGCTTTTCCCCTAAAACAATAAGAAATTTAAGTTAATAACAACTATTTTGGGGGGTTTCGGGTGGAAAATTTTGGGGGGAAGTTAAAATTTCGGATACAGCGACCCAAAAAACTTAAAATAAACCTTATAAGGAAAGTTCGGAGGGGAGATGGGAGGGCGAATGTAAACGTCTGAGTGGTTAAGTGGAATTGCACAACATAGTCCGCGCAGCACCGCGCTCATGTCCCCCATTCCCCTTCATCCTAAGTCATAATGTCATATATCTGATTTGTTGCAAATTTTGTCTACTTTCGGAATTTCTAGATACTTTTCTCCTAAAACAATAAAAAATTTGATTTTTTTTAATAAAAACCTTTTTGGGGGGGCTTTTTAACAAAATTTGGGGGGTGGGGGGTTGCCTGGGTAAATTTTGATGGGAAGTTACAAATTCGGATTCAGCGACCCAAAAAACATAAAGTAAGCCGATTTTCAGAAGTACCATTAATTTTCCTAGGTAAAATTCCCTATTGCCTGGACTATTCGCCGAGTTAGACAAGCAAACAAATAATTCGAGGTTTAAAATAATATTATGCTCCTGAAGTTTTTGTCCTAAAATTCTCTTGAATAATAAAATTTTAATGCTATTCTTTATTACATTCTACCATAATTTTATCAAAATAACATAATTTGCTTAATTTAATTTTTCTTAATTTTATATAATCTATATATTTAAAACACAAGTGTGTTTTTAAGATCTTTTTTTTAGATCCCTGATCTTTCTGCTGAACCAATTTTACTAATATTTTTGTTTTTTAACTGGAAACTGTTCATTTGTAGATGGGATCGCACTATCTGTTTTTTTTTTTTTTTTTTTTTTTTTTTTTTTTTTTTTGTTAATATCCCCACTGTTATATTTTAATTCTAAAAGCATTTTATGAAATTTCTTCAAAATGGTAAAAATTAGATAGCTTTCATTATGGCAGACAAGAGAGAAATAATGAGATATTTTTTATCTTTATTCATGCTATTTTCTGATAAAAATTCAAAATTGTTGATAAAATTTGTTGTATACGGTTTAGTGGCGCAAAATCCCATTAGGAGCGTAATATTATATCAATAACGGAAAATGACATACTGATTTTGAAAACATGCATTTTTCCTCATAAATTTTCTATATTGTTTTTCCTTCTGCATGTGTAGTGTTACTAAGTTTCAGACACTAGACGAAATGCTTATTTAAGGGGACGAGGGACCTTAAAAATAAATTTTTCATTTTTTGTAAATTTCACTTTAAATATTACTCAAAGATTTATTATATGCATTATGGCATGCATTTATTACAAAAAAAAAAAAAAAAAAAAAAAAAAAAAAGTCATTTTTGAGAAAAAAGTGGAATTTTACGCGTTGTTTTAGAAATCTCCGAAATGCCCCATGCGCGTTCCATATCAATGAAAATCCCCAATATTTTTTATAAAAGTTTGGTTTATATATATAAAAAAATCTGTGCATCGAATTTTATATATTTGAATATAAAGGTTAAAAAAATTTTTTTTTGAAAAATTTCAGAATTTTTCATTTTTTTTTTCATTTTTTTGCAAATTTAACTTTAAATATTACTAAAGGGTACATTATATGCATTACGGCATGCATTTATCACAAAAAAATTTAAAAAAATTTATTTTTGAGAAAAAAATGGCATTTTACGTATCGTCGTAGAAATCTTCGAAATGCTACCTGCGCATTCCATATCAATAAAAATCACCAATATTTTTTATAAACGTTTGGTTTATATATATAATTAAATCTGTGCATCGAATTTTATATATTTGAATATGAAGGTGTAAAAAAAAAAAAAAAAAAAAAAAAAAAAAATCAAAATTTTTGAAATTTTTTCGAAAAAATTTTGAAATTTTTATTTTTTTTTTTTTTTACCTTAATATTCAAATATATAAAATTCGATGCACAGTTTTATTTATATATATAAGCCAAACTTTTATAAAAAATATTGGGGATTTTCATTGATTTGGAATGCGCATGGGGCATTTCGAAGATTTCTAAGACGACACGTAAAACTCCATTTTTTTCTCAAAAATAATTAAAAAAAATTTTTTTTTGATAAATGCTTGTCATAATGCATATAATGTACCCCTGAATAATATTTAAAGTCAAAATTTCAAAAAATTAAGAATTGATTTTTAAGATTTTTTAAGGTCCCTCGTCCCCTTAAGTGAAAATGTGAAAATGCTTATTTAAGAGAAATTCTTAGATAAAACTAAACATTTTAACAGAAATGCGTCTAGAAAATATAAGTTATGGAAATTTTTACTCTCCGATATTGAGATTAGAATCTCAAGTAAAGGGTGCGTCTGTTCCCATAAACGATGTTGCTGACAATCGTGACTTCAAGTTTTGAGTTCGAATGATTTTTAAATGATCAAACAAAATACAATTTTTTTTAAATGGTGAATATGGATATGAGAAGTGCGAATGCAAATTTTGAGAAGGTGAAAATTGCTATTTTTCATTCCGGAATACCAAGCATAAGAGCCTCAATTGATAACCACATCCTAATAACTGATCTTTATTATATTTTACTGATTAAGTATCTATATTATAAAGAACAAACGTATATGTGCGTAACGCTGACGTCATTTTGCGAATGGCAACATTTCAGGATCAAATTCTTCTGACATTCGTATATTTTCAATTTTCGTCGCATAGGAAAAAAATTTACTTTCAAATGCAATTTGTTTAAAAACTGTACCTTAATTGACTGATGTATTATATTTTCTAAAATAATTTTTAAGCATGATTTTTTTTAAGTTTATCTTATCACGTGCCGGTTTCAATACATAATAATAATAAACATTTTGCAAATAAAACAACAAATATAGTTCAGCATTTCTTTCTGACTATTTTTGCATAACGAAATTAATACCTCCTTTATACACAAATAAAAGGATAATATTAAAAAAACCCCACTAATCTAACATATTTGTGAAAGACAAATTAACGAAATTAATATTTCTTTTATAAACAAATAAAATAATAATATTGAAAAAACACAAATCTAACATATTTGTAATCGTATAATTTAAATTTTTAGATCACCAAATAGGACTTTTTTTTCCAAATGGAATTTGTTTGCATAGTTCATCTTAGTTTACTGATTGTCTATGGTTTAAAAAACAATTTTAAAGCATGAAATATTTTTTAATTTTTCTATATCGCGCGGAGCTCGATTACGAAAGATTAATCCGTTTGCCCTTAAAACAAAATAAAGAGTTCACCACTTTCTTATGGCTAATATCCATTAAAAAATAACTTCCCTATGAATAAATAAATAAACCACAAATTTAACAGACATGTATAAGCTCTGAATTTGTCAGAATATAAAAGGACGCCGTAAGTAGCAAAATCTTGTTCAAATAACTCTTAGCATGTGACTAATAAGAAAATGTAGCTTTAGATAAATTTCAAAAATTTATTTGATTGTATAATTCGTATTTATCATATGAAAATTTTTTTAAATATAAGTGGGTAATCTAAAAAAATTATTGCATATAAAAAATTATTAGTTTTCAATTGAAAAAAGAATGTTTTCACCTACATTATTTAACCCGGGAAGCCCGGGTACGATCCCTTAGTACCTTTAGAATAATTATTATGGGCATAGATTGCCATTTAATTTTGGCACTGAGATATAGAGTTTTAAAATTTTAACATATATGAGATTGAAGAAAGTTTCGAAAGTTGGCACATCAAACTAGTTTTTATTTTTTGCTGTTTTTCTTTGTTTGTTGCCGACTTTTCTACGTTAGTAAAAAGAAATCGCTTTTACCTTTTCAGCAGAATATTGTAAATTATGTTCCCATTCCAATAAACTTATTCGAATTGCTACAGCGATTTTTTAAATTTTTTGCGAATTTTTTATGTGATATTTAGAGTTTTTTTCGCGTGTGGACGCGATTTTTTCCATATTCGTTAAAATAATTCGGTTTAAATGTTTTCGTTTAATATATGTCTAATATCGTCAGGTTCTTCCGAGATTTACAATTCTTGTGTTTTGAGTGGATTTTTATGTTCGTAAAAGAATTCCTGTTAGAATGTTTCAATCCAGTGGGGAAAATTTCGTTCTGTATGAGTATTGTATTTTCAAAATTAATGAAGATATAAGTAAACGACTAAAACAGCCCATTAGCGTACATCTAGATTTAATAAGATTCACAAACAAAATTATATAAATTACTTACAATAAAAACAGCACATATATTATCATGGAAGACGGTAGTATTTCGAGTGACGCAGCCTTAAGCCTAAAATCGTATCGTATCGTATCGTTAAAATCGTATCGCATCGTATCATAGAATTCGTAGATGGCGGAACTCATATATACAGCTAACTCGACATCAAAGAAAACGCGAAAAGCCGCCTTTTAATAACTCAGCAGATATATGTCTTATTGTTCTGAATTTTCTAGAACAGTCTTATATCTGCAGTCTAATCGTATACATAAATTTTTGCATTTCTACGTGCAGTATATTTTGAGATCTAAATAGCCATTTTTAAAGTGAAAACGTTGGTATTATCGAGGAAGTTCCTAATTTGAAAATCTCGAAAACGGTTCTAACGATTATTTTTAAATTGATACATAATATAAATGTGATTAAGGCGAGGTGAATAACACTTTTCTTTTTTCTGGGAAAACTCGTTCGTTAAATAATTCGATTTTTTTTCTCTCGAAAATGACACGGGCGATTTTTTAAAAATCAAATAAATATGTTTCAGATGAACCAAATAACAATTTACTGTTTCCGGCAAGACTCTTGTACGTTTTATAATGCGCATGAAAAATCGGACTATATTTCTTCGCCATTCTATGGAAATTTCACCGAAAATGCATGACATTGTATTCATACACATGCTTTCTTTTTAACCACTTTTGGGGAGAAAAATTTTGTCTTCCCACTGGCTGAGTGGCTAAGGGCCATCGTTTACTGACCTTAAGATAGGCAGTTCGATACTCCCTGGTACGTGTTTTCACATGTGAATGTTTTTTTTTTTTTTTTTTAAGTTTGCTAGTTGACCATTATTCTCAGTTCCTTTGTAATTTTTTAAATTGCTATTAAGTTAAATAAACTTACAATTATAATGACGCCAATTTGATGATGACTATTTCTTGGCAATTTTTCAACAATAAAAATATTACCATAAATTTTATAAATATATTTAATTTCAATCACTTTACAAAAAATATACATTAATAATTATTATTTGAATATAAATCACACGATCAGAAACGTAAAAAAATAATTCATTTCAGCTCTTCTTTTTATAGTATCATTTTTTATTATTATGACGGTCAATCAATATATAATCACTGACATCCATAATATTATTATTATTATAATTATTATTTTCCTTGCATAAAAGCTATTGCGATGTAATAATTCTTTTATAATAAATAATTTAGTTGAAATGTTTTATTTATAAATATCAATGAAGTTTGATAACCCAGAGACAATTCTTTTTATTTAACTTTGCAATATTTATAGTTTACATAATAAGCATATCAGAATTCTGGTGTCGCCATCTTTTGACGCAATTGCGTAGTATTATAGAGAAATGTTTGATAAAAATGTTGAAGTAGACAGTTTTTAAATCGAAGAATTATTTTAAGAGATATTTAATGTTAAATCTGGATAAAATTGTCTCATTAAAAAAGTCTCATAGGAAAAAAAATATACATGGGAATTTAATCATTTTCATTCAATTTAATCATTCAATAGAAACTCGAAGTTTGCAGAGTGCATTTATTATTTTTAACTTGCCTAATTTTTTGACGGTTTATTTCAATTTTAAATTAAAATTTTCAGAATTTCCAGAGATATTTTTTACATATTTTAGAAAAGGTTATTTTAAATTGTTGCCAAATGTTAAAACAGCGCAAAGAATAATATATCCTTTAAATTAAAAATTTATTCACACGTGACTATTATAAACAGAAAAAAATCCTTTTAAATTAGAATTAAATGATAACGTGTTAAAAGCAGGAAAATATTAAACATTACGTCATAAAAATTGTTTTTACACATGCTTACTTAAAATGAAAGAAAATGATAAAATAATCAATTATTTTCAAATTAGAATTAAATGATTACGCATTAAAAGAAGGAAAACATTGAAAATTACGTCATAAAAATTATATTTACACGTGAATATTAAAAGAAAAAGAAAATTTTTAAATAATAAATTCATTGATATGTGTTAAAAGTCGTAAATGGAGGAAATTACGTCATATTGGCCAAAGTGGCCAAAACAGTTTACAAAACACATTGCAAAACATATTGCAAAACAGTGTAAATTAAAAAATATATTTATATGAGAGATTTATTTCAAATTTCGAGATGATATTTTTAACTATAGTTGCCAATTTTAAGGTAGCGCAAATAATAATATTATCTTTCTAATAATAAAAATATTTTCAGTTGAATGTTACAAAGAGAAAGGAAAGTTTGGTGAAAATTATGTCAGATTTAAAACGTTACATTTAAAATCTCTTATTTAAAATCATTTTCTTATAGCGTTGTTAAAAAATACCATAAAGCAAAGACTCTGTTGACTTAGTTCCTTTTATATTTGGTAATTTTCAAATGTTTAACTAATCTTATTTAATCAAGCGGGGAAACAGCAACTAACATCAGCTGATTCGGTTTCGAAATCCCTCAGTAAAAGGGAAACCCGTTTACAGTAATATCGCCATTGATTTTTTAACTATACAGAGCAGCCTCGATTATCCGAGCTAATTGGGACTGTTAGTAAATCGGAATCGGAAATCTCGGCTAATAGAAACTGTGTGTAAAAACTCGCCGTGCTTGCGAATTTAACATCTCTTTTAAAAAAATATATAGAACGTTTTTTAAATAATAAAAGTAAATATATGTAAAGTTCTGTTTCACAGCTTAACAAATTTAAAAAGAAAATCAACTACCAGTAGTAAATTTTAAAATGCAAATTGAAAAATTCACGAAAGTTCACACAGCCACTGGAAACAAAGCATTGTTCGCTATTGACTTCTCAGGGTCCAATGTTTCTTTGGAGTTGAGGGCTTTTGGGGGCAGAAGGGCCTGTATAGCACGGACAGTGAGCTAAAGAGTGTGGTTATTTTTAAGGCTCATTCAAAAGGGAAAAAAAATAAGACTTTGTTATCGGCTCGGTTAACAGAAACCTCGATTAATCGAAGCTCGGTTAATTCAGGTTCTATTATAATTCAATCTTCCGTAATCTTTTTAAAGCAGATCAAATTAATGGACTTTAGCACAAAGTCACATAGCTGATAACTGCCATGCTTGTTGGCCACCTTTTTTTCAAAAAGTTTGCTTCACCTTATTCAATTAATGAGATATCTCCGATAAAATAAGTCACATTTTCCCGTTCTAAAATACTGGTATCCAAAAATCGTAGCATGTAACTGACACTACAAGTACTCATGGAACTAGACTTTTTAAGTCTGATTTTTATTATAGACTATATAAAATTATTAAAAATATATATTATGATAGGAATTAGCGGGCTTCGTCCGCTATTTACGTTACGGATATAAAAATCATGTTTTTTTTTAGGGAAAAATAAATAAAAACCTATTTGACGATAGGTTTATAAAGACACATTTTGTATTTGTTATATTTCCGAGGATGAGGAGGGGGGGGGGGCTATTTTGATTAAATATCGCAATTAGTCTACATGGCAGATATAATTATGCTAGGCACTAGCGGGCTTCGCCCCTCTATGGCGCCTTATGGGTCCAGCTTCCATAACTCAGAAACCACCTTTCGGACATCAATGCAACAGATTCCAAACGTTATAATTAACTTAATAATCACCCTATATAGCATTAAAGTAAATTTATGAGTACTGCATACTATTTTTTTATCGTAATTTCTGAAGAGAAAAAATTATTTCGGTTCCATTCTTAGGTACTGGTCTGAAAAATTTTGAAAAAGGGGGGAAGGAGGGGACATGAGACTGCTGTTTGTCAAACAACACAACGGGCTCTGGCTTATTCAACTTGGTTTTTGATGACTTCAATTGGAAGGTGGTTTGTTTAAAAGAGTGCGTTCCCTGCCCCATGAAAATTGGAACTATTGGTGCACCATCTATGTAAGGATTTAATAATTATAAATTAACATTTTGGATTTATTAATTTAAGGATAAAGTGTTTTTAAAGGAATATCAAATGAAACCCTCTGTGCGATCTGCGATTATACTTACCCAGTTGTTTTTATATACAAACTGCTATAAGGAAAATTGTACTAAAATAGTAAAAATTAAATCTGCATTAAATTCCATAAGTATCTTTTTTTTTAATCATTTTATCACTAACCTCAAAAAAGTAATGATATCAATGCAAAAACCCTTGACGGGTTAAAAGTTTCTGACGCAGCACTTTAATTTATGCTCTAAGAATTTTAAATATGGAACTTAAAAATACTGATATCAAATTTTGAGGACGTTATGCTATTTCTTAAAAAATATATTTGTATTTATTTCATCATTTTATTTTTGTTTTATTTATAATCGCATGTGCAAAAGTTATGTTCAACACGAAAAGCTGCATAAAATTTTATTCGCTGTTGCTTTATCATTTATATCTCTCATAAATTCAAAATATGTGTTTTAAAAGATATGAAATAAAATTTAAGTGACGCCTTGATGTGACTTTAAAAGGTTTGTTTTTTAAAATTCAATTTAAATTATTTTTGACTTGGTTAAAATATTTTTTTTTACATCTACACAATACTTTTAATTTTCCAATTCACTGTTAAATATATCACTTTCATTGAATCTATACTATCCATTGAAATGTATTTATTTCAATAAATTGATTTATCTTTTGTGTCACGCTATTCAAAATTCTGAGTAAGATTTATGTAAATGGTTTCTTTGCGTCATTGTGTCCAAACTACATGAAATGTATGAAAAAGGATAGTTTGACGCAAATAAACCATTTACATAAATCTTACTCACAATTTTGAATAGCGTGACACGAAAGATAAATCAATTTATTGAAATAAATACATTTCGATGCATAGTATAGATTCAATGAAAGTGATATATTTAACAGTGAATTGGAAAATTAAAAGTATTGTGTAGATGTAAAAAAAATATTTTAACCAAGTCAAAAATAATTTAAATTGAATTTTAAAAAACAAACCTTTTAAAGTCACATCAAGGCGTCACTTAAATTTTATATCATATCTTTTAAAACACATATTTTGAATTTATGAGAGATGTAAATGATAAAGCAACAGCGAATAAAATTTTATGCAGCTTTTCATGTTGAACATAACTTTTGCACATGCGATTATAAATAAAACAAAAATAAAATGATGAAATAAATACAAATATATTTTTTAAGAAATAGCATAACGTCACTCAAAATTTGATATCAGTATTTTTAAGTTCCATATTTAAAATTCTTAGAGCATAAGATAAAGTGCTGCGTCAGAAACTTTTAACCCGTCAAGGGTTTTTGCATTGATATATATAACACATATATACATATAAAAATATATAACATCAATTTCGTGTCAACAAAACTTGCCCATTTTCAGGGTGATTGTATTTGGAGAACAAACAAGTTCTTATGTTTACGATATGCATATTTCCAGGTTCAAAACAACCGATGTAATTTTCATAGGGGAGAGGGAGTTTCCCATAAACCCGTTTGTAAAGAAGCTGTAGTTGCTTCATGTATTACATCATTCATAACTTTAAAGCTTGAATAAAATATAAACACAGATTTGAGGAACTCTGTGAAAATTTTCGATATAGTATAAAAGATTCCATCATTACACACTTGGTTTTTTATTTATTGTAATTATTTCTAATGACTCTCGTTTCATGGTGTTCTTGGAATTCAACTGCGGGGTAGTAATTTCCGAGTTTTCAGAAAGATATTTAATATCGCAATTGGAGCAAAATTTTGATAATGTTGTGTTCAGTTTACAAATTCGATGATCTTAGCAGCGGTTCCGGATGGTTCCGAATTGTCCCCTTGAGTGGGGATGATGACTGTGAGCACGGAAATGCACGCAGCAGCGTTTCAGCTCGACGGGTGACAGGTATGCGAGAATCTCAGCCTTCACGTTGACGAGCCACGGGTAATGGAATTTTGTGTATAGTGGTCAGGGGGCGATACCCAAAAACTTCGACCACTCGGTTCTCTGGCAAGGTGGATATAGTCGTTCCGTTCATCGATATCTGTGCCGATCATGGTCGGATGGTGACTGGTAGAACAAGACACATTGACTCTTTTGGGTGGGAACGGCACGCGGAAATAGCATGCAACCTCTTCTAGTACCACTGTCTGGTGATGTCCAGAGGTTATTCTCTGGGTGTTCTGTACCTGAAGTAATTGTGAGCCGACCCCTAGGTCTGGCAGAGAAAGGAGGACGCCCTTCCGTTGATCAAGCGGTGATCGTTGCGTAATGCCAGTATGATATTTGAAAGCGCACGGCGCATAAGTCTTGGTAGGGTATTTGGCGCGTCACACCTCGCTTGTGAGTCGGAGGGAGCCAGCTAGTTGGCTTGCCAGTTAATGTGGCAGCGTTTGAATCATAGTCTTATCTCTTTTCGAAAACCAGCTCGGCATTTTGATGTGTTTACTAGGCCCAACAATGGTCATTTCAGAAGGCTTTTTCGAATATAACTTTCGCATAACAAACTTCCGAGTCGGAGCCTTCCCCTTAAGTGAACTTGGGAAATAATCTTTACACAGTCTTCCGTGGTCGATAAGGACTACTATGGATTCTAGGTAAGGGGTACGTTGCAGGTGTAAAGCGCACTTCGGTGTTTGGCACCCACTTGTCCGAAGGTATTAAGTTCAGAAGCTGGGGGGGGGGGGCGTTCGGTACACAGGCTCTGAGGCTTTGAAATGAGGGTGTGGAGTGTCATCTTCCCTATATACAGGTCCTTTACTTTTCCTAAACATTGCCGACAAAAATGACTTCCTTGTCATAAAGTTTGATCTTCGAAGTCTTCGGTATAGTGAAAGATTCTTGAGGAACTTCGGAACTTTAATCTCGAGCCCGGTGCTCTTATGGGTGTCGATTTATTCCGGTTACTAGGGTTTGCACTCAAACTAATGCAGCAAGACTCTTTCAGAACTGGAGTTTCCTTGTCCCTGGCTACCGGAAGTCATAGACTGAGTGGTGTGCGTTGGGCAATGATCAGTCTTGGTTCGTTGATTGTGTAATGGCGGCATCCAACGGGCTAACGACTTGCCCGTCGATACCACGTGTTTTACGAGTATTTCAACACTTGCCAACGATCGAAGGATGATCGAAAAACTAGATTAGTTTTACCAAATTTCATACACCATTCATGATTTTAATGTCGGTCGCAAATTTTCCCTTTCTTCATTGTTATGGACAAAATTTAATATATTTCATTAAACGTTTAAACTGAATTCCATTTCGAATGTCCAAAATCGCTGCAGAACTCTGAAAATCTGAGAAAATCGCATTAAGAATCTCTAAAATTCAAAAAATGCAGAGGCTATAATTTAATATAATAGAGTAAAACATTGTAATCGAGAACCTTTCCTGAATGAAAAAAAAATGCGGTGAATAAAATTTAATATGTTAAGCTAAAACTTTGAAGCTGAATTTTATTTAGAATGTCAAAAAAATAGCCGCGGAACTGTAAAAGTCGTTTAAATTGCATTAAAAATCACTAAAATTAAAAAATCATGGAGAAAAAAATTTACTATATTACGATAACAATTAAAAATATTTTTAATTAAAAAAATCGCCGAAATATTCGTATTAAAAATAAATAGATATTCAAAAACTGCTGGGTTGAAAATTTACTAAATTGAGATAAAATACTGTCATCTGAAAATTTTCATGTATAACAAAAAATTGTTCCCGAACGTAAAAAAAACCTCATAAAATAGAAAGGGATCACTTTGTACACCGCATTAAAAATCCTTAAAATTCAATCATCGTAGAAAATAAAATTGACTAAATTAGGCTCAAATTTTGAAACTGGATGCTTTTACCAATGTCGAAAAATTTCTGCGAAAAGCAAAAAATAACTAAAAATCGAATTCACAATCAATAAAATAAAATAAAATAAAATCCTAACAGTCAAAAATCGCAGAAAGCAAAATTTACTGCATTAGAAAAAAAATTTGAAATCAATTTTCGTTTCTGAATGTTTATAAATCGCCATAGAACTATACAAAATACTAAAAATCGCATTGAAAATCGCGTTAAAAATTTATCAGATTCAAAAATTGCAGAAGACAAAATTTATTACATTGACATAAAACAATGTAATGCTAATTCTTTCATGAAAGACAAAAAAATCTACCCGAAACGATATAATTTCAAAAAATCGCACTGAATATGGCATTAAAAAACACTAAAATTCAAAAATCGTATGGATCAAAATTTACTATATTAAGCTGAAAGTCTGAAACCAAACCCATTTTACCAACTTTAAAAAATCTCCTCAACATGCGGAAAAACAATAAAAAATATTTGCGAAAAATTCAAATTTGGGTATATGAATGCCGAATAAACTTTATTCAACCGCGAACAAAATTTACTATATTGAGCTAAAAGATTGAAACTGGATTCTTTTTATTAACTTAGAAAAGTCACCATGAAACATTAAAAAAGAGAGCACTAAAACTATCATAAAAAATTAAATTGATAAAATTTACAAAAATGCAAAATCTCGATTCGAGGTGCATAACTCCAAAAAATTCAAAATTGGTCTGCGAGGAGCATACCTACATACAATAGAGGTACCTTCCTACAAAATGTCATAGCTCTACATGCAGCAGTCTCATAAAGAAAGCGTCCATTCACACACTAGGTAACTTCCTAATCATCCTAGATATGAACAGGGTTAACTCTATTTACTCCGATTAACAAAACAAAGCAGACATTTAAGATGAGAATCAAAGTCGGTGTAGTTGTGTTTTGCACTGGATGCTCATGTAGTTACGCACACTTCGATATTTTCTTTGTTACTAAAATGTGTACTTAAAAAAATGTACGTTTTTTGAAGAATGAATATGTATGAGATATATATATAGAAGATTATTTTGGAATTGGTACATCCAACTAATTTCTTAAATTATCTTTAATACACACTATATGGCCGTAAGTCACCGGATACTTTCAATTTTGTCGAATATTTAAATATTAAGAGTCGGATTCTTCTGAAATTTCAGAATTATGAAGTATATGAATTATTGTGAAGATCATGATTGTGAAGAATCAGAATTATGAAGAAACTTCATATTTCTCAACGACGATTTGATGAGGAGGAAAATTAGGTTCCCAACAAAAAATCAAAGAAAAGTAATAATATTTGGGGTCACTCTGTAAAATAAAATGCACGAAATGATATGCTGCCGCTGCATACGAATATGAGCATATGGTGCAACGCGTGTATCCATTTACGTAATTTTATATTATTGAAGTATCACTTAAAAAAAAAAAAAAATATATCTTGCATGATCTTTGTTTACATCATGCAGTGTTTTTGACCAAATTTAACACCGGTTTCAGAAAATTTGAGAAATGTTGTTCAAACAATATAGAGAAATTGCAATGTAAATACATTTTACATTTAATGAAACACGGGCAGTTGTATGAAATATTTTTTATGTGCGCATGCGCGAACGATAACGATTTTTTTTGTCATGATTTAATAGTAAACCAACTCTGTGGAGCAATTCTTATAGAAACCCTTTACAAATATCGTTAAAATTTAGAGATATATAAAGGAAATAGTGGGAGGTGATCTTTATTTGCTCTCTAAAAGAAAAAATCCGACAAATTTAATAACATAATTTCAAATTAATCGCAATAATTTGTGACATCTAATACAAAATTTTAGCACCCATAATTTACCATTTAAATCCAATAATCAGCAATTTTCTTTTCAACGAATGGAAAATTTGAAAATCATCTCAATTTCCATAGAAAAGCATTATGACATAAAAAAAATCAATATTTTTCGAACAAAATGGAGCAAATTTCACTGAAAACTATACAGTTATATCAGGATATCTTACTAATATACCGCTTAATTATAATCCAATCGGATGTTTTCGCGACTGTCTAATAGACAAACTAACAAACAAACAGACTGAAAAAAAGAAAGTTTTCGTACCTTCACATTGAACCTCCACTAATGTTTCACGAAATTTGATTACTCCTTGTTAAGACAATTTAAAAATCTTAACAAGTCGGAAGTTGTACGCCAAACATGGGAAGTGAGGTGCGTTCGTACTAATTTTATAAATATTCAGATCTTGGTCAATAGCTGTTTCACTCTTCGGCAAACATGCATGATGCAAAGCATATTACTGATATATACATTAAATACAGTAATACGGAAATGATAGGACTCCATTTTAAATAGGAATTAATAATCATGGCAACCTAGAATCATTACCTATCATGGGATATCATTGAATTAATTACGCATGCTAGGATTTAATAGAATGAAGAAAATAATTAATTACTTATTAATAAAATTAATAAATAATTTAATAATATCTTTTTAAGTTTTTATTCTTTTCTTTTTTGTTCTGTTCGAGTTTCTTTTGAGTTCTTTTTCGATTTTCATTATAATTGGAAATGACTCGACAAAATTCTCCAACGATTATCTATATTAAATTTCAAACCATTCGGTTCGGCAGATTTTGGCGCTATTACATGCGGACAGATAAACAGCCAGCTAGATGCACCACAAGCCGTCTATAGGTGCTACGGATATATGTAATTACGAAAGTACCTTAAATGTTACTTTAAATAATACAAATCTTTTACTATTGTTACATTTAAATTTATTATAAAATTATCATTATATGTTGAGAAAACAATTTAGAATTTCTAGATACTTTAAATAATACTTTTTTTTCTACTTTGCAATATCTTAAAATAGAAACAGAACACAAATTATAATATTTTAAAAATAAATTCAACAGTTCACGCTTTCTATCAAGCACTAATCGAAAATGGAAATTTTCAATAATCATGGTTCGTGCGACGTTAACGTATTGTAATTGAAACTCTTCGAAACTATATGGATTACACTCATTAAATAAGGCGTGATTTCACATGCTTACATTGGATGCTTATAACAGAGTGTCGTTGAATAAAAAAATTAACCTTGACACTTATTCTATTGTACGTTGTTACCAAATGATGTTCATAACTTAGATTTTTTTTCCCTTTTGTATAGTAATTTTAAAAAAAATACACTAGGTAGAACCAAAATTCTAGAACAAAAGTAAAATGCGATAAAATTAAAAAGAGATCTTAAGGTTTTGACGATTTGTGATTTGTTAAAAATATTCACAGGATTTTTAATGGTATAATTTTTTTTTCTAAATATTTATATCACAGGGTGCTTCAGTCAATAGAACAATGAAACGTTTTAATTTTTATAGACACTTTTCACAGTGGTTTAAAGCTGTATGTGCTTAAAACGTCCGTATCATATTCCAATATAAAGAATAAATGAAGTATAACGCCCGATAAATCAAATTGGAGAAAGTAACTGCCATTTAGCGTTTATATAACTCAACCTGATATGTTAATGCAAAAATCTAATTTTTTAATCAATATTTCACTCACTTTTTCATATGTTAGTATTTAAAAAAAAAAAAAAAAAATTGCATTTTTCTGTTTCCGATGGCAGTACAACAGCTTAATATTTTTTTAAACGTATTTATTAATTGATCAAGTAATGTTTAGACATTCGTATGTTAAACAGTTGGTAAATCTCCATATATTCTCTATGCTTACAACTGTATACGAGTTAAGAGAAAGAAGGAATTATTAAGATTTATTTATACGTTTTATTATTAAGGCAAAGAGTTGGTTATGCATAACCGCACAAAATAAGCCAACTAGTTGTAAAATTGCACCAATGAAATATCGTAAACAATAAAAGCAGACAAAATAAATAAAAAAGGAAGATTAAATATAGATTTTTAGACATACGAATCAGTTAACATATCAATCTTAAATAAATTATGATTATAAAATCATATGAATATAAAATTGTATGGATATAAAATTATGAATAAATGATGAAAACAACTATCAAACCCTGAGAAGGTAGTTTAAATAATGCTTATTTTTACATGTTGCCACATCTTAAAAGAGAAACAGCAAAATTACAATTTTTTCTATTATTTCTTTTCTTTCTGTTTTTTGAAAGAAATTCACTTGTTTGAACTTTCTACCACGCATAAATCAAAGAGTTGAATTTACCATGATCAACACCACCCACGTGAAATTAACGTACTGCAACGGATTTTTTTAAACATGAATTGCAATCAAGAAGTTAAGCTTGATTTTTAAGAAGAATATTGAACACTTACACTTAATTGTTTTTAAAAAAGACTTTAAACATTGGATATTTCCTTTATAAAACATTCATCGTGGTACCCTCAAACCAGAATTCACAAATTTTAAATTTTGTTTGTGCAAGCTATATGCATTCTAGATTTACGTTATGATACCTGAAATAACGCCATCTGTGATTTTGAACTAATTATGCTATACTACTATTTTTTCTTAATCATACTGATTGACGTAATAATACGAATTGAATATTTATAACTGAGCAATATAATGCCAAAGCCGGTATTCAAACCCAGAACCTTGACTTAAATTGCAGATTCTCTACTGCTTGAGCTATTTTGACTTTAAAAATCCATTAATTATAATGGCTTTGTTAATTAGTGCAATTGAGAAAAAAATAATGTTGTATCTACGTACCTATCGTTTAATGCAGTTCCATTATCTGCGAATTATTCTGTTACATTCTGTTACGCAGGCCAGATGGTATTACCAATAAGGTTATCTCAGCGAGATATTCCAGCCGTTTGTCAAAAAGTTAGTTCAAAAGGTACAACATTGTCAATTTAATTTAAGCTTCTGGGTTCGAATCCTGGCTTGAGTATTTCTTATATCATTTGGAAAAGTTAAATTACTATGATATCTTTACCAATCAGTGTACTGATTGTAAATTCAAACATATCTCATCATATATTTCTATGATATCTTTACCAATCAATGTACTTATTGTAAACTCACAAGAGAACCACTTTAGGTGTTGCTCGCACCTAGTATTGATTATATTTTGCACCTATATAATGCACCTAGTACCTGGTGCATTTTAAAGCTCTATATTAGGAAGTTTGGGAATCGATAAAAATTTTTTGTTAAAATAATATTTTTTGATTTTACAGCAGATTAACTTTCTGAAAATGCAATTTTCGAGACCACTTTTCGCGCTGTTAAAGTAAAAGTAAAAAAAAAAAAAAATAGTTAAAAATATAAATTAGTCAATAATAACTATAAAATGTTGAAAAAAGTTTTAAAATTCCTTCAAGAACCTACGAATTTGATTAAAAAAAATACAATATTATATTTACATATTTGGCGGGAAAAGATTGGCGTCTACTTCGTCCCGTACAGTTTTCCGGCAATCCTAGCTCAGTATTTTCGCTACGCACCGTGTTGTAATGGTTTGGACGTAAACCTATTACAAGTATAAAGCTAGTGAAAATTTTTAAGTGCCATATCTGGCGACTTAACTCTCTTTTGGTGTAAAATTAACAAATAAAAATCCAATAATAAAAAATTATAAATATAAAAAAATATATAAAATATGATTTTAACAAAGAATTTTTATCGGTTCTCTAACTTTTATGCATAGGACTACAAAATGCACCAGGTCTCGATTCTAGGTGCGAGCAACACTTAAAGTGGTTCCCTTGTCAGTCATATCACAGATTTTAAACTAATCATCAAACTCATTCATATATGATTGAGAAAAAATAATAGTGTATATACGTACCCATCATTTAATAGCGTTCCATTATTTGAGGTTTATTCTGTTGAGCTGGCTACATGGCCGATCAGATGCTATTAACAATAAAGTTATCTGAGCAAGATATTTCCGCAAGTTGTCAGCCCAAGTACCTCAAATGGTAGAGCATTGTCAATTTAAGTCAAGAATCTGAATTCTAATTCCCGCTTGGGCAGTTTTTCGCTCAATTAGAAAAATTAAATTCGTATAATTATATGTTAATTTTTACTATAAAAAATTAATATGACGGGAACTATAAATCAGCAAATCACAAGTCCTTCCAACTCATTGATTGTCTTTGTCATGTTTTAATTTTGCTTCAGTTTTTTTAAACACACCTATATTGATTATACTATTTGTTTTTTGATTAACGTATTTTTATTGTACAGTTTCTTAGTAAGATTTTCAGAATATTTTTTTTTTTTTTAGCGTCTAAAAATGAACCTTGTGATGATGATTCGGAGATAACAGATCAGCTTCATCTACTTGAGAGTGGCGATCAATCAGATCTGATTTTGGTATGTCAAAATAAGGTTTTCAACGTTCATTCCCATATTATATCAGCTCGATCAGATGTACTGAAGGCGTTAATAAACGAGCTAACTGACAAAAGAAGCCTTGTAATAAAAGATATAGGAACACACGCTCTGGAGAAGATACTGTATTACATGTATTCTGGGAAACTTCCTATTATGTCTATAGAATCCGCTTTGAAAGTTTACGAAGCATCAGAGAGATATCTTCTACAAGGCTTAAAAAGAAAATGCGCCGCTCTTATAAAAAGCAAGCTGAATGAAACGAATGTTTGCGATGTTCTTGCATTTTCAAATCGACTTGAAGAAACATATTTAAAAGACACTGTCATTACATATCTTCTAAGAAACAAGTCATTCTTGAAGAGCGAAATATGGCGAAGATTTTCGAATCATAATCAGGAGTTGGCAAATGAAGTACATTTGGCTTATGTAAAAGCATACTGAGGAACGAAAACTTTCAAGTTGTAAAATGATCTCAATCAGGCAAATTCCTTTTAAAAAATTATGAATTTATTTTTTATCTTTTAGATGAACATTTTGGTATCAGAATGTAATTGAAAATGATAAACTTGGTATTGAACGTATGGTAGTTTATATTTTCTATCCAGTTTACTTTCTTTTTCTTTTTCTTTTTCTTTTTTTTTTTTTTTTTTTTTTTTACTAATTTTTGTTTCATTTTTGGTATTTTAATTTTGAAAAATGAAATTGCTATTTTGATATTAAAAATGTCAATTTTAATCAATAATTTTAGTCTTTTATATTTACATTTATAATTGCTAATTTTGATCAATTTAAAACAGGTTTGGTATCATAATTTCATCGTTTTACACAAAGTGGCCCAGCAACTTATATATCTTATTAATATGTGTATTTTCTTAAGCTGCTATCAGATTCACGAACTTTTCTGCCGATTTTGACACCAACTTTTTCTCGTTCAAAATGAAGATAATGTTACAATTGTCGTTGCTAAAGTTGGAGGAAAACCAGTAATACTAGTACCAGCCGTTAACGTTTATCACCTATTCGTATCAATCGCTTATCACCGATTGGCTGAGATGTTGAAAGTTAGGTGGTGGGGGGGGGGGGGAGTTACGGAAAGGGCAGACTTTTTACAGCTGTGGATAAAAAGTTGGGGATATTGCTGTTTGCTATCACACTGGGTGTTGAGACAATATTTCGCGAAAAGTTGGAGGAAATAAAGAGTTGGCTCAAAAATTGCTCGAAAAGTTGGTGAATCTGATAGCAGCTTTAATGATATCCTTTATACTGAATGTCCTCAGTTGCTCCAACTTTTTAAAAAAATATTGGGTGGGCTCAAACGTTTTTAAGTAAAATAACACATGCAATTTTTTTCTTAGTGCGTCGTTTGGAGGAGGAGTGAATGGCTAATGATAATACAAAGTCAATACTTTTTTTAAGTAAATTGTTATAATTTAACCCATTGAGCGTTTCAGTATATTCTAAAAATGTACCTTAAAAAGGCCTTGAATAGGAAAAAAGAACTTGTTCTAAAAGGAAGAAGGGGTTATGTGATTTTTTACTTCAAAAGTGCTAAGGGATTTAGTTCTTTCCCCTTCTTTCTGACACTGAATGAATGAGCCGGCTGTCCACCGTCTGTATGAGGCGTAAATGGGTGTTTAAAACTAGTTGACTAATAGCTTTCGAAAATGATTGTCCGGTAAATTCCAGACAACATCTGAAAGTTTATAAGGAAATAGCAGTTTTCAGGAATACAGGTCCGTTGCTTGGAATAATGTTTGCAAACTGTTAATGTAGTATAATTTGCTTTATATGCTATTAAATTTTATCTAAATTTGAAAAGAATTTATATCTACCCAATAACAAGCATGTTTCATTTCGTCTAAATGCATTTTTTTAAGAAACAGTTTCTGTTACATAAACCTGTAAATTTAATTAATTTGTAATGATTTAATTACAAAATTAAACTGGAAGTAATCGATTTTATAAATAAATTTACATTTTATAAAACGCACATATAGCGATAGATCTCACTATACAATGAATCTCAATTAAATGTTTAGTACGGCATACCATGGTGCTCGCTTTTAGATAGTGTTATCCATCGTATTTCAATTTCAATGCTAATATTATTTATTTTTTCTTTTATAAATAATGATAATAATAATTTGTCATTATACAAGTTAGTGTAACATCTGCTTTCTTTGATTTTATGTGATATAAATCTGAGATAGCTGATATATTTTACATTATCCTGATGAATATGCCAATTGAAAATATATTCAAATATTCCATCCTCCCAAATCCCACCCCCCAAAAATGTGATTTGTTATATAGTATTTCAAATCCGCATTCAAAATAAATGGAAAAATTCTTCTTCTAAATGATAATCCCTCTAACTTATTTTTTGTGAGCAAGCAATAAAAGAATTAAAATAAATTTTAATAAGGTATTCAAAATGCGCAAATTGCTGTTTAAAAAAAGAAGAAAAAAATACAAACTGACAAACTTTTTTCCACCCATGCTTAAAGAAGAAAATAAAATAAAATAAAATAAAAAATAAAGAGATTTTTGGATCTTATAATTTAGCTTCCAGATAACAAATTTGAATTTTTATTAATTCCTATTTTTTTACTGATAAATGTAGACCATTAAAAGAAAAACATTTATTGCTGTAATCAAAGTGGCAGTAATTATTTCAACCTTGCCTTTCGTTCTCGGCAGTTTTTACTATATATCTTTAGGCAAATGTTTGATTACAGTAAAACCAAACATGTTAAGGCATTTCTTTTTATAAAGTACACTATTTCTTGTACTTAAATCATGTTTACAGATAGTAAAGATACATTACTTAAGTATTACAGAATTAATTAATCAGTAACACTACACGGTACCACTGTAAATAAAACTGGTTAATACGAGATCACTGGGTACGAAAACAAATTCTGTTTCAGACAGGTTTTACTAGGTGTAATTGTGTAATATTTCGTATTTCGAAAATTTTATGTTATTAAACATAAAATTTTCCGTTTAAGGCAGGATTATGTTATACATAGATTCCATTCTTACAGGTTTTATTGTAATTAATTAGTGATCATAGTATTGCATCATTAATGAGCTATAGGTGCAATAATTGTACATATGTATAATATTACTGATTAAATGCAGATTTTAATTTTAACAATGAAACCCTTTAAGACGGAATGGCAAGGGACAATATAATAATTTTGAATTAGAAATTTTCCAAGGAACTTTGGATTTCTTTTTAAGTCAAGATTCCACTTAATGTTACAGGTATTACTAAGTATAAATAGGTAAATAGAGACTCTGCATAGTAATATACAAAATAAATATGCTTTTTGCAAGTTCCATAGTAATAAAAGTGCCCTTTTTTTTCGGGTGCCAATTTTTCCTTTCCCATCACCTAGGAGAAATAATTACATCTAAAATTTTCTGATAACGGGAATTATTTTCCATACCTAATATATTTCCCTATACAAAATGAGATAAATACAATCAATTTCAAATGTTTGTGAAGAATAATACCCCCCCACCCCCTCATCCCCCTCACTTTATCCCCAATAAAACCTCCAGCATCCATCGGCCATAAAGAGAGAAAAAGGATTTAAAGTTTACAACAATAAATTCGCAACCTCGCGGGACACAAGTTGAATATTCTTGGACTAGATGGAAACTAAGCACTATATTTAATAATTTCGGAATGTATTCATGTATTTTTCCTTATATTTAGTATAATAAGATTCAGTATTATATTTTCTAATTCTTTGGAGAAATTGAAAAAGAATATCTGTAAAAGAAACAAGAGCTAAAAATCATGCGTCTAGCATAAATTAAGATTTTCCAATATATTCAGAATATTGAAACAAAACTTTGCAGCTTATTACGGAGAAAGATGATATCTAAATAAATAAATTAGAAAACGCATCTAATTTTTTGTGCAGCCCTGTATATGCTCTATAACTTTGTATGTATGCTACATGGTATGGAAAAATTTAGTTCAGCATGGA
The DNA here is from genome assembly GCA_963932465.1 of Maratus speciosus. Taxonomy (NCBI): domain Eukaryota; kingdom Metazoa; phylum Arthropoda; class Arachnida; order Araneae; family Salticidae; genus Maratus; species Maratus speciosus. The sequence goes on along the minus strand of OZ010791.1, from coordinate 103,181,169 downwards.
AATTTTCATTCAGCAATTTCTGTCAATAAACGGGAATGTATTTGAGATAGTGCAGCCCTGTATATGATCTATAAAATTTACAAACGCCATATAATATGATAAAAAAAATAATAAAAACGTGTACCACAACCGATAACGAACTTCTAGCAATTATTGTTCATAAGCCAAATTTGTTTGTGTGTCCTTGAAAATTAAATATAAATTCTTTGCACACCATATTCTACATCAATCGCCTTGTAGTGTACAACACCTCAGTGATGTATATAAATTTCAACATGCTTAAAAGAGAGTAATATCATTAAACTACACAACACACGATTTTTTTCATTCACAGTAATGTGACGGCATTCTTTTGAGTCTCCCTGTAAACGAATCATACATGCTACACACATCATTTTCAATACTAAACATGCCAAAGTAAACACAAATAACATATATCAATTCCATGGCAATTAGACTATATTTACGCAAGCACGGAATGGCGGATAGGAGGAAAGATAGACAAACCGAATTCAAAAACGCTTTTTTTTCTTTCACTTTTTCTTTTTTTTCATTTTTCGGCAAATAAATTACATGAGAATTACAAGCGTTTTCCTGTTATAATCTTTATCGAGCTTCCGTGTGTAGATTGTTTTTTCAAAACGCCAACTTTAACAGCATTTTCTAAAAGACTTCCTACGTTTATCGAAAAATGAAAAAAAAAATGTTCGACTTTATAGTTTCTGAATAAGAGCTCCTGCCAATTACGTGTGTTTATGAACAAAACTGAATTCAGGAATGTGTCAGAAAAAGTCAATTTCGAAGATTATGCAATTTTTGTCCGGCGCATTTGCCCAGAGACCCCAAAATTTAGTGTCTCAAACTTTGAAGCAATTGCAATAAGTTGGATTTATATGATGTAACTATTATCAGTCGGGAGGAGAACGAAAGTAATCAACATTTATTGTCAAATATTTTTGCGATCTCTAAGTAATCTATAATTGAAAATAAATACATTAAAATAAATTTCAAATATACAGTATTAGTGTACTTTAATGCATTAAAATAAAAGTTTTCTTACTTTAATTCTCATGGTAACGAAATGAATATTTCAATCATCAAAATCTAGTTTAACTTTTTTTTCCAGTTTCAATACATTCATTTCATTATGATTGTTTTAATCATACTTATCATATAGTATTAGCATTAAATCTGATCATATAGTATTAGTCCATGTGAGATAGGATTATAAAAAAAATGGATTACCATGATTTAATTTGTCATTTAACCAACATGATTGTGCTAAGTAAAGTATTAATAAAAATAACAATAAATTTAAAATAGATAATGCTTTCGTTTCCATTATTGTCAGAATCTTTGTGATAGATAGTGATTCTTCCTTGTTTTTAACCCCTTGAGGGGCAAGCATTTACGTTTGTGAAATGCTGAATTCCCACCGGAATCTTTGAAAAATTCTATTTCAAAATAAGTAAAGGCAATTTTACGGCTTTTTTCTACCAAAGTTAGAAAAGTAAAATTTAATAAAATTTTTCTGGTGTAAAACTTCATTAATCGTAGGTGGTATATAATATATACCGGTGCCCCTCAAGGGGTTAAAGACATATACTTACACTAAATCATATCTACTGTTTTAATTGCATCCATTCTATTGATATTTTTCAATAATTCGATACTTGTACTGTTAATTGGTACCTTTTTAAACAATATGCAGTTACACTTTATCAAGAATATTTTAGTCTAATTGTGAGCTTGGGGAGCAATCGCGACAAAATCTATTACTGCTCTTCCACCTGACTTCGCAAATATTACTTGTATTGCCATGAAATCGATATATGATATGGAGGCCTATTCACTATTGGAAATAGTGAGTGTGGCCTTTATTGTTGGTTTACATGGATGTATAAAATAATTTGAATTATGGTCTAAGTTGATATCTGCTTGTAGTACTTTTTTTTATAGAATATTATTTCAATCATAATAATTGATACACATTGCTAATGTGCACTGCAGTTTGTTTCCCACAAATAATAATAATAATGAGCGTAGTGTTTACGGATCATTAACAGAAGAATTCCGAGACAACCGAAGGACAGTGCAAAAAAAAATGACGGTTGTAAAAGGATCACTTTTCTGCATATTTAAAATATTTATGATTAAAGGGTAGATTGCTGAAATTAAAATTTTAATATCTATAAATAGCCCTAGGGGTAGGGGAGCAAAAAAAGATCCAATTCGGAAATAATTAGGGGAAAGCTGAAAATTGTTTTAATCCCTTCAGTTTATGTCTAGAATGAATATGCTACGTTTTCCCTCTGGTACTAGATGAGCGTTAAGAATTATGCATAGATTTATAATGAAAAAACACTTTTTTTTTAAGTACCATAACGCTATCTCGAAATCATTAACTCTTTCAAAAACATTGCAATACAAATGTTGTAGCGCTTAAAATTCTGAATAAAAGGAGTACCTACACTCAATGCTTATGTTGAATATTAAGGTCACAATTCTACTTCAAAGTTGTAGACCCATCATCAGGAGGATGACCTCAGAATTAATTAGGGGAAAACTGAAAATCATTTTAATTCCTTCAGCTTAGGTCTAAAATGAATATTCTATGTTTTCCCCCTCGTACTAAGCGAGCGTTGGGAAATATGTACATATTTACATTCGAAAAACATGTTTTTCCTGAATTCTTTTAACAATATCTCAAAATAGCTAATTCTATCAAAAACATTGTCAATACAAATGTTGTAGAACTTAAAATTCTGAATAAAATGAGCACCTACATTAGTATTTTTGTTCAAAATTAAGGTCGCAATTCGAATTTCAAAATTTTGCCTTAATCGCTGATCAAGAGCTTGAAGTCCGGAGAGACCAAGTTACTTAAGAATATCTCAAAACAGCTAAGTCTATCAAAAAAATTGTCAGTACAAATGTTGTAAAGTATAACATTCTGAATAAAATGAGCAACCACATTAATATTTTTGTTCAAAATTAAGGTCGCAATTCTATTTCAAAATTTTGCCGTAATCATTAATCAAGAGCTTCAAGCAAGGTGAAACCAGATTACCTTAACAATATCGCAAAACAGCTAACTATATCAAAATATTGCCAATACAGATGTTGTAGAGCTTAAAATTCTGAATAAAATGAATACTCACATTAATATTTTTGTTCAAAATTAATGTCGCAATTTCACATATTGTTAAAAATATTAAAGAAAAATGTGTTTTTTCGAATGTAAATGTGTTTCTTTTTTCTAACGTGCACTTAGTATGAGGGGGAAAACATAGAATATTAATTTTAGACCTAATCTGAAGGGATTAAAATGATTTCCAGTTTTCCCCTAATTAATTCTGAGGTCATCTCCCTGATGATGAGTCTAAAACTTTGAAGTAGAATTGTGACCTTAATATTCAACATAAGTATTGAGTGTAGATACTCATTTCATTCAGAATTTTAAGCTCCACAACATTTGTATTTACAATGTTTTTGAAAGAGTTAATGATTTCGAGATAGTGTTATGGTATTTAAAAAAAAAAAAAAAGTGTTTTTTTACTATAAATCTATGCATAATTCTTAACGCTCATCTAGTACGAGGGAGAAAACGTAGCATATTCATTCTAGACCTAAACTGAAGGGATTAAAACAATTTCCAGCTTTCCCCTAGTTATTTCCGAATTCAAATCCCTAACCACTGGGCTAAAAGAAAACTGTCTTATTTTGAAATTTGCTTTTCGCACTCGAGTTCAAAATTTAATAAAACATCATTTTCATTATATCTTCCTTAATTTTTCAAATGGTGAAGAAAAAAAAAGTTTTTACTTTCCAGTTTTTTTGCGTGTGTGTGTAAAAATTAGAGAAAAATTAAATGATTAAGAGGAAGAACGATAATAGTCAAATTGTGTGAAATTTGGTATGACACTTTTATTTAATAGCTTGAACAAAGTACTATCGTTTGTTAGTCTTGAATAGAAGAATAAGATGAAAATCGTCCTTTGACAATGCAGTTAAAGATAGGTCAATGCATAGCCGAAGATCCTATATCCACAAATGTAAATTGAAATAACTCTGAATAACTGGTCCCTGACTATCATACTTTTTTCCTTCGACTCAAATACCCCATTTTTATAATATGTCTGTTAAATTGTATTAAGACAAACTTAATAAAACTAATTTCTAAATTATTTAGATTTTACCATTTTTCTTAATAGAATGTGTATTAAAGTTTTCCATTTCTTTAAAAACTCTTTTTCTATATAGATTTTTATCCAGAAAAAATATTTTAGAAATTCTTTGAAAAATAGCGTCATCCTGAACCGGACCCGCAAGAGCCAAAACCTAACCCGAGCCCGAAATAATGGATGTCAACCCGATTTGCAGAAAAATTGTAGAAGTTAATCCGACCCCTGACAAAAAAAAATATATATATATATATATATTTAGCGTCGACCCGACCCGAACTGCTGATATCGCATTTTCAGATAAAACGGGTTTCCAGACCCGATGCAGGACTCTACACCATATCCAATAAATTTAGATCCTAAATGTTATTTCAAATTATTTTCGAGAAAATATTTTCATTTCTGCTGTGCTTTCCCTAAATTTTGTTTTCTTTGTCCAAACCTCAAAATTTTGACTCCCACTTATTGTTACCCCCCCCCCCTCCACATAAACACACGTACACCCCGCTCTTAATCCTTCCTCCTCCTACATTACAAAAATCAAGATAATGAAAAACCTTCACTTTTGAAAAAATTCCTTTTGTTTATCATTGTTTTGACCCCTTTAAAATATCTGTATGTAAAGTTTTATTTATTTTAATTCCATGTCCTTCCCCTTCCTCTTGAATCTATAGATTGTATTTTCTGTTTAATCTCCCCCCCCCCCCCCCTTCTGGGGCCTCCTAATGAATAGCCGGCGTCTGCAGCAAAAAATATTTTTTCAATACACAGCACCTATTTATTAGTGTGCTTTAGTGTAACGATATGTATAAAAAAAATTTTTTGCTATCAATAATAGGGAACAGATATGCGGGCTTAGCACGGGCCTTACTTAAAGCTTAGAATCGGTTTTTTATAACTGAACATATATGTAACTTTAATAACTAATAGATCTCAATTTTAGATTCATTTAAGTATTTATAATATTTATTATTTTTACCATTGAATTTTTTACTATTGACATTTTTATCGTTGACCTTTTTACCTAAATTCGTTTGAAATTGAGTATCTACATTAAAATATACTGCAAACTATATTCCCCGTAGACCATTATGTAACGGAATTATTTTGTGCGACTCTGTAAGTGAATAATAAATTGTTTGCATTTCAAATTCTACAGAAAGCATGTTTTAGTGTTGCACTTGAAACGATTTTTTTCCCATTGACAGTAATGTAATGGAATGCTTTTGAATGCCCCTGTAAGTGAACTGTGTATTATACACACTTCATTTTCACTGGCGATCGAGCCATAGTAAATGTTAATAACACACAAAATTTCAGGGAAATCGAATTATATTTACTCAAGATAGAGAACTGACAGACAAACGGAAGTCATAAACCCTTTTCAACTATGCTGGAGAATGTGAAATAAATAAATATAATAGAGGTTCCTCATAATTTAGAATTACAAATTGTCATTAGTGTGTGACTTAATCGGAAAAAGTTTTTCTTGATTTCACGATATCGGAGCTAACATGCGCATATAAAATATCACGAATTTGATTTTTTTTAAAGTAGACCATTAAAAGTGATTATTTAAAAGTATTCAGGTAGAATAACTAAATTACTAAATTCTTCTATAAGCGCGCTTGCGGAATGAAGCAGAATTTGATAATATACAGAAAATGTGCAACAAAGTTTTTATTATTAAAAATAACCATAAGTTTAATAATAATTCTTAGGCTACAATAAAGACAACTCTTCGGCTATCAGTTTTTATTTTTCGTTGGGGGGGGGGGGGGGAGTTATTCTAAGATTTCTGCTGTGATGTCAGAAAAGATTTTTTTTTTTTTTTTTTTTAATGATGTCTTACTTTATTTTTATATCAACAATCTTTTATGTTACATTGTGCAATATTCATGATTTAATAAATTATTGATTAATACTAATTTTAAAAGAACTAGTTTAAAACATAAACTTTTCATAATCCTTTTATTAAATAAGCGACAATGAAAAAAATATGTAGCAAGCTACCGCTTTTTGGAATTTTACTGTTCCTGTGAACTGTTTTCTTTAAAAATCATCTTTACAAGGGAAGGGGTGGGACTGTCAATCATGGTTTTCTCAAAGCTCAAAGAGTCACTTACAGATAGTATTTCGATGTCATTCACAGGTTGCAAGAGTTTGGACTAGATAACAATGGGAGATATTTACTCTCTTTCAAAACTTACTTCAAAGAAAACTCATAGAAACTTTTAAAGTATCATTGGAATTAATTACACTGGAATATTTGGTCAACACTGTTGTATTTAGTAGAATGATTAGGTAAAAAATATTAATAATTTTAGATATAAGTTCGGAGAAATGTAGTCTCATAAGCATTTTTCTGGCTACATCTCTGGTTCTTCTCTGTGAAACACAACTGTGAGAATAAATAAGATTTAGGGCTTTTTAATATGGCAGTTTTAATGTAAGAGTCGCTATATTGGGGCTCGTTATATAAAGAAAGCACAAATAGTACACAGTGTTTTTAATTTACCAAGCGGACACAGCCACTGATATAAATATAAGAATGGTTTTTGGATTACCACCCCTTTTCTCAACTTTCAAAAGAAAAACAAATAGAACTTTTTTTCATATTAAGCCAAGTATTTGCTATAATAATGCTAAAAATGGGACTATATACTGCTTATAAATATACTAATGCACGGTACAAGTATCAAGTTATTCAATAATATAAGTACAAATATAATGAAAACCACAAATATAAATACAGTCAAACCTCGTTAAGATGACCACGCTTAACGTGAATTACTTTTAACATGAATTGTTTTCACAGTCGCCTATAAAACCGAATACAAAGATTTCATACTGATAACATGAATTGCTGTTAACATGAACAAAATATTGTTTCCCCTTGAGGTTCATGTTAACGAGGTTCGACTGTATGTGTAAAAATACACCTTTATTTATTTTTTAATGCAAGTAAAAACAAGGAAGAGTAACTTTTGTTAAGATTATCTGTCTTTAATGCGTATGAATGCATTACCTATCTTAAAATTATTATTATTTTTTACTTTGCTTAATCATATTGGTGAGATGATAGGTTATATCTCCCAACCTGAGAAGTACTGTGTAAACATCATTTTATTGATTAAAATAATCCTTTCATGGCAAACCTCTTTGTATGTAAACTGCTATATAAACAAAAGGAAAATCGAGATAAGAACAGAAAAACACAAACAAACAGCAACAAAAAAAAGTTATGATATGTTTGTAGAGATTTTGAAATACAGCCTTCACGGTAGAATTATCACTAACTTTGTCTCATATGATTAAAGAAAGTTTTCAAATTGAAAAATAAAATTACTTTATTTTTGCTCTAAAATGTTAAAAAAGCATTGCAGATTACTGCGAACATTTGGACTTAATAAACCCGTATATGATGTTTAATTGCTTGGAGCTTTTGATCTACTTCCAACAATTAATAGGCTACTTCACTCACGCGAAAGCACCCGCTCGCTAATATTTATTCGGTGGAAGAAATTTTTTTAGAAACCTCGATTTTATTTCCATTTTTTTAAACGATTCTTTTGCATTGGCTACCTGAGATCGATCTATAGAAAGACCGTTTTTCTCCTTTTTCGATTTTGTTTAAAGTTTTTTTCTTTTAATTTAGGATACTTTTACTTTCGGAACCGGTTTCGAAAGTAAAAGTATCCCCATTAAAAAACCCTGCAAATAAAATAGAAGAAGTAAAAAAGTCCTTTGTACAGACCGACCTCAGCTACTCAAATCAAAGAAAATCGTTTAAAAATACTGAAATGCAAGCAAGCTATCTTTAAAAAATTCTTCCTTAGGAATAATATTAGTCAATGCGTGTTTTCGTCAGTGAAGTACACTCACGATTAACTTTTGAAAGAAGCGATCAACTGAATGTTTCTAAAAAAGAGCAATATGGGGATATTTATTTTTTAGATCATATGAATTCTGCAACATATATTTAAGTCCCCTATAAATATTGAAGAGTATTTAAATTTAGTTAATCAATTTTATTGGGTTCAGTGAAAATACTGATAAAGATATCCTGTTAGAACGCCAAAGGAAAATGGTCAAGAGTGTTGTACATGCACGTGAATTAATTCAGCACAAACTTTATTTCTTTTTAGATGAAACTTTTACATGATTCTTTTTTTATTTCTTTTTACAAGGCTGGGAATGTCAAATAATGTCTGTGAATAAATAAAAGTACTATTCCTCTTCTTATCTTCTACATTTAAACATCCAAGTACTTTTTTTTTTTTTTTTTTTTTACACGAAGTATTTCTTTTTGGTTTATAGTCAAATGAACAATATCTGAAATTTATTTCTCCTGTTTAATAGTCAAAATTGTGAATCCCTGTTCGTTTTTTTTGTTCTTTATTGCACTTTCATATACAGGGTGCGCCATAAATTCGTGCAAACTTTAAAAATCCATAATTAAAGAAATAATGGTCGGAAAAATTTTTGGTTTGCGCGAGTATGATCAGACGGATTTTGGATTTTTTTTCCCATGAATAATAAAAAATGATTCCAAGAATAACCAATAGAGGGTGCTCACATGCCATATTGAGACGTTTTATGCAAATCAGACAAACACAAACAGACATTGAAAGAAATCACAATAACATGACACTGTGCATTAACTTTTATGGTACTAAAAGATGCTCAACATGACCACCACCACAAGGTATTAAGCAAGTGAGGCGTGTCAATACGCCAGTAACAGCTGAGTGTAGCATGTCGGCATCGATGCCACCGACGGTCAGTCGAATGGCATCTTTTAGTTCCGCCAAAGTGGCTGAGGAGTACCGATAAACACGAGACTTTAAGTATCCCCACAACCAAAAATCTGCTGGGGTCAAGTCTGGAGATCGTGGGGGCCATTCAAACTTACAACCTCGACTTATCACTCGGTCTTCAGTGAAAGTGTCTAACAGGAACGCCTTGACTTCACGTGCAAAGTGGGGCGGGGCACCATCCTGCATGAAGGTGACGGAAGGTAACGCATGTCTTTCCTGCAATGCAGGCACAACTTGGTTACGCAAAAGCGTAAGATACCGTTCTGCAGTGACTGTACACGTTTTCCAGCCGGATTCAGGACAAGACTCTTCAAAAAAGAAAGGACCCAGAATGAAAGCCGCGGTGAAACCACACCAATCAGTCACACGAGGAGAATGCATTGGCTTGGTCTGATACTCCCGATGGTTTGACGTCGCCCAGATACGACTGTTTTGCGTATTGACGTCGCCATGGAGTGAAAAATGTGCTTCATCCGTCCACATGACATTCAGCAACCATTGTGGGTCACGATCCATTTGTGCCAGTGCCCATGTAGCAAACTTTAGTCTTTTATCTGTATCTGCCGGTAATAACTGGTGAAGTGTCTGTATCTTGTACGGATACAGATCCAAGATTCCGTGCAGAATACGTCGAATCGACGATTTCGGAATTCCCGTTATTCTACCAGCTTCACGAGCACTGCTACTTCCCGTTGATGTCTCGGCTGCCATTTCTTCCATGGCACTTTTTACAGCATGGACGCGATCCGCGTTCAAGGATGGTCTGCCACTACGTGGACGATCCTCCAAACTCCCCGTTTCCTCAAAACGTCGCACTAAATTGAGTATTCCATTCAACGAAATAGGGCTTTTTTGCGCCTTTAGTCCTTTCTCCGTGCGAAACTTCCTCAATGCAATAGTAGTGGATTCCCCATTCTTGTAGAACAGTTTGGCCAGCAGCGCTCGATCTGGTAACGATAGCATGCTGCCGAGATCGAATGACGAATCCATTTCCATCCAGGTGTTTTATTGCTAGCCTGATTTGCATGAAACGTCTCAATATGGCATGTGACCTCCCTCTATTGGTTATTCTTGGAATCATTTTTTATTATTCATGGAAAAAAAATCCAAAATCCGTCTGATCATACTCGCGCAAACCAAAAATTTTTCCGACCATTATTTCTTTAATTATGGATTTTTAAAGTTTGCACGAATTTATGGCGCACCCTGTATATGACATTGTACACTCTTTATATATTTATTAAAAAATCCAGAATTCTTATTATTGATAAGAAAATAATTAAATTTCATTATTTAATTAGATAATTCTAAAAAGTTAAACGAAGGATTCATCTATATATAATAATTATTTTATTATGTACTCTGAATCAATGAACAGTCTTTAATCTACCTATAATGAAATTGAAAACCTATCTACATCGATGCTTTTTCTGGTCCCTTCAGCATCATTATAGACAGGTTTCACGGTACTAGTTTTAAAATTATGCTAGAATTATAATAAAATCTGAGCAACAATAATAAATAAAAATATTATTTTTGAAGTGTAATGTTAAAGTGGATGTTTGAGATTTTTATTATTATTACTCAACAAAAGTGCTGTGAGTAAAGGACAGTTTAGTTATTTAGTATTATAGTTAAATGAAAAAAAGTCATACATTTAGAAATAAAAAGGAAAGAAAAGAACGTGTATATTCATTAAAAGAGCAAAAGAAATAAATATTACATAATAAATAATGAACATGCAAAATAAATAAATATTATATGGCAAATGATTTGAAATAATAATAATTATAATAATGAATTAGAATCTTATGGACAGAAATAATAAAATAAAATAAGTAAACGATGATATTCTATAAAGTTGCTTAGTATATGTTTCGAAATACAATGCCATTCTTAAGCATTTACAGAAAACGAAGTTTTCTAAAGGCATTCGACTTAAAATACGGTAATCCAGTTGACAAATAGTCTGCCTAACGCCTATTGTGTGTGTGGAAAGAGGGGGTGATTGATAAACGACTTCTTTAACTCCCAGTCTCGAGAAGTGGGTGAAGCACAAACGCGCAAACGCGCTCATAACCATTTACAACTAGAATATTTTGACCGCCTATAAGCGCTTATGACCATCTACAAGTACAAAAGTCTGACCGCCTATATGCGGTTATGACCACTTTCAAGTACCAAAGTGCGACCGCGTATCTGCGTGCATGACCACGAAAGGGTTAAAGAACAATTTCATTAAATTGTGTTCTCAGAAATTCTTCCTCATAAATCCATTAATATTTATTAAAATAGCATGAAAACTGCTTATTGAAAATACAAAAAAACTAAATGTCAAGAGAAACATTCATTTTAGTCACCTAAGTACTTTATCGATTCAATACATTAAAACAGAAAGCAAAATATAGAGGAAATTAGTTTTTGAGAGGAATTTAATTATACATTCGCTGAAGGGGTTTTCAGTATTTCTGTAAGCATAATTAATGTCCTTACTATTTTTTAACAAAATTATTTTGATAACAACGATAAAAAATTATTTCAGCGATTAAATAAATAAATGAATAACGAAATAAATCTATGGAAATTGGGCGGACAGGGAGATTAAATTATTGGGTGAGCTCGCTTCCCACGGTCCCATATAAGTTGAAGCCACTGAAAGTCTTTCAGATTTGTTGTACATTGAATTAAAAAAAAACAACTTTTAATTTACAAAGAATCTCTCAGTCAAGATTCAAATAAACGAAAAACAATGTTTCAAAATTAAATTCAATTTAGTAGTAACTGGAAACAAATAATAAAACGGATAAAACCTATCATACATGAATTTTAAATTCTTTAAAACGAAAATAAGTTCTAACTTTCAATACAACCTTTCAATAACGGACACCATTTGTGTGCTATTCGGAGGTGTCCTCTATTCAGAGGTGAAAACACAGAATTTTTTAGATGTTTGTTAGGTAATCATTAGACAGTGATGTTCGCTATCCAGAGTGTCCGTTATGGAGGTTTTACTGTGTAATAAGATATCTGCATAAATTAATTAATTTCCTTGAATAAATAAGGCAAACTTAGATATATTTTTTTTTTGAAAAGTCAATTCATATAAGTGGGAAAGTATTGACAGAACTCTTGAACTTCCCTTGATTAGCAGGAAACCCATGCCAGTTAAAAAATGCCATATTAATTAAACATACGCAGACATCTTTCCAATTGTCATACACTTGTTTTAAAAATATCACAGTTTTAAATAAAGAAATACATAAACCTGTAGATGAAAGGCGTATTTTATACATTATATTTCTTCACTTTATTTATTATACATTTATCCGAGGAAGAAAATTTGGTGCAGCATATCCCTAAGGGTTTTTGTGCCATAAAACGCTATAAAACCAACCAACCGGGAGAGAAAATTAATCTGTAGTATTTGAGATATATACATATATATAATTAATACAACCGACAATCAAGGTTTATAATTGTTATTTACGAGATAAACGCTGGCGTTTTCCTTAGTTAATAGTTGACTTATATTAATGATGTTTTGCAATTAACTAAAGAAAGTACAGCTTAAATTATTGTTTGATATATACAGTGGTGGCAAAAATTGTGGACATTTTTTGAGATTTTCATGTTTTATAACTTTGTGTGCTTGAAGAATATAATAAATTTCACATGAATACTAATGTTTATATAACAAATTCAGTGAAGTTTAATGTAGAATTTAATAAAAAAACATAAATAAAATATATGCATTACAAAAAAAAACGTTACGGTTACAAAAAATAAGATCCATCTTAGATGTAATTATATTTTAAAGTTACACTTACACATTCGATATTTATTAGGATAACCCTTGTTTTTTATTACCGATTCACAGCGTCTTTTAATTAAGAGAACTACTGTTTGTAGTTCATCTTTTTTAATCACATGATGCCAATAATCAATTATAGCTTCAATAATTTATTAGAATTATTAGTTTTATTAGATGGACGCTTTTTTGTACAAGGAATTTCAAACTTCGCTACACATTTTCTATATAATTCAGACCAGAGCTGTTTTCTGGCCCAAGGTAACAATTGTATGCCTTTATTTTTAAACCATTCTTTGCATATTTTTGTTGTATTTCATGGAATCCTGCTGAAAGATAAATGGAGCTTTATTGGGGAAGAGATCCCCGATGGACCGTATCAATTTTGGTTCCAGGACAGTTTTGATGGGTTTTTTTTGTTTTGTTTTCATTCAGAATGCTATCAATCACTTGAATGCGGACCATATCACCTGCAGACATATAGACATTTGTTGGGTTCTTGTTTGTTGTAGTTGCTTTAATGCAAACAGGATCATCTTCCCCTACTCTACGTCTCACATATTTTCTCCCATTACTACTAAAGAGCGATATGTTACTCTCATCGTTCCAGATTATTTGCATCCACTGATTGTCTGACGAGTTAATTTGTTCTTTTGCCCAATGAACTCGTTTCTTGAGTTGTTGAGGATTGAAAATGTTTTTTTCCTCGGAATTCTACCTTTCAGTCCCACACCTGCTAACCTTCTCCTTTTTGTTATTGAACTAACTGAAATACCCATTGCATTCATTTCACATGTAACAGCATCTGATGAAATTCTTCTATCATTGAGACATATCCTTATTATCTCTCTATCGTCAGAAGCAGTTGTGCATTTTTTTTCAGCCTGATCTTGCCTTATTTATCACCGATTTAGTTTCTTCATAACATAAGCGCAACTTTCGTATGCCATATAAAGTGACTGATCCACCAACCTGTCTTGCAATTTCAGCATAAGAGAGACCAATTTCTCTCAGTATGACAATTCTACATTTTTTTTTTTTACTTGCACAATCAGTTCTTATTGTTGATGACATTGTTTTAAATAATTTGCATTAAGAAAAAAAATAGAAATATATTTAAAAATATATATTATTCTATTTAGTTACACTAGTATTCACCCTTCTGCAAAATACCGCTTTTACGAATCAAAATATACTACAGATTAATTACTAACATTTGATTGGTTCTCAGAACAGTCATTGTGATTCATTAGGAAGCTTTTATTACAATACACTTCAGCATTCATGACTAATTGTGTTTCTATTTTAGACTAAAGTAAGCGTAATTTTTTTTTTTTTTTTGTAATGCAGATATTTTAATTCTGTTTTTTTTATTAACTTCTAATTAAATTTCCTTGAATTTGATAAATAAACATTTGTATTTAAGTGAAAATTAGTATATTCTACCAGCGCACACATTTATAAAACATTAAAAATTTCAAAAAATGTCCACAATTTTAGAAACCACTGTAAATTATTGCATAATGACCCACTTTCAAAAAAATCATGGCGGTATTTACTTTTTTTACCCGACTGCCAAGAAGGGTTATGTGTTTCACTCGTATCTGGGTATGTGGATTTCTTTATACCCTCTAAACATCCCAACGGCTGGATGGATTTCAATGAATGATCTCTCTATCGATTCGTCTTAACTGTCCGATGGTTATAGGCTAGATTTTGTTTTTATAAATTCAAAATGTCGGCCGTAAAATACAAAATGGCGGTGGAGTTGAAAAAATATTTTTACGCACTATATTGAGTGGCTTATCATTGGATAGGTCTTTCAAAATGAAGACGATGTTTCATTGACTATTTTACAGTCAGAATCTCCGTTTAAATATTACACAGCCTGGAAGTTGTCCAGGTAGGATTTCTAGATTTACTGCAACTCTAACCTTCATAAACATGTATAGGTCTCATCAAAACAGTGTTTATCGATAGGAACTAACAATTAAACAAAACTTAAAAGTCATCAATACAAGTAAATAAAAAAAATAGGCAAGTAAAAAAAATTGTTTTACATTAATGAGAAATAATTAATTAGTTCGCTTTTTACGCACTCGGGTTTTTTGATTTTTCAAATTTAATTTTTATTTAAGATTATTTTTTGTACACGATTTCCTAATTAACACTTTTATTTCTTCAAAATATTGTAATTTCTTTTATATATATATATAGTACACATCCATGTTGGTATGTGTGCTCGCAGTTTAAGGACAGTTGAAATACCCCATAGCTATTATGGTAAATTAACGTACGTTTTATTAGAAACTACCACAGATATTAACTAGAATTTTTTATATACATAATATGAATAATTCCTAAAAAAAGTGAAGTCAACTCTATAAACAGATAGTCTTTAATTGATTATTTTAAAAATCAGATTAAAAACCCCTTTTAAATAACAAAAAACTTTCATTTTTCCAAAGAAAAACATTTTTATAAAAATGTTTTACATATGTTTGTAACAATCAGGGATACCTGTAAAATATTTAGGAAATACAACAAGGTACATACAGCTTCGAAAAACACTTTGAGAAAATTTAGTTTAAAGTTTATGTATGTAATTTTCATGTATGATGTAAACAAACTGAATCAATTTTTAAAAAAGTTAACTTTTCATTGTCGTAGAAACAAATGTAATATATCATTCTAAATTTCAAAATGCAGAATTCAAAACTTCAGGAAAAAAATTACTTTTTTCGCGAATTTGCGTTCCATCAGCTCTTAACCTTAGTAGTTTTTTTTTTTTGCTATACATTTTCTTTTAATTGAAATAACAGATTGTTCTGAGAACTTACATCAAGTTATTTGCAACTAAACATGCAGAACACTATATGAGAATGCAGATGGCTGTTCCAGAATAGATATTACATTAATATCTTAATGCGGTATCTATGTTTGTAATATTTAATGTTTTAAGTAGCCATTACAGATGATTATGATTAATGATGCAGATGAGTGCCTTTGTGAGTGATTTATGAGGTAACATTGTGCTTGAAATTAATAGAATTGAATGTATTTATCTTAGAATTTTCTTTTATTTTAAATAGTTCATCATACACATAAAAGTTAGAAGTTTTGAAATCTATAATTTGATTGTTTAATGAATTTCTAATACTTTGTAACTGAATGTAGTTATGCAATAAATTACAGACTATCAAGTCTATTTAACGCACCTTCAAGTATGTTACAAATACATTTATGAGATATAAATGCAATATTCCCCTTTAAAGCATAAAAGTTTTAATACAAGATAAAACTTTACGAAAAATGAAATTTTCAGGGAATAAATTAAAGGAGCTTGATACCCTTATATTGGTGAAAATATCGAATTTTTCTTTTTTGATTACAAAAATATTTTAACGAATCTAGTATATTGTCACAGAGTTTTGAGATGAGATGAATATTATAAGTTTATCAAAAACACCTTTTACATTGATATCCCTTTAAATGCTTATTCTTATTATTTTTTAAGCATTTATTACGCTAAATTTTTAATTAAAAAGTATATAACACATTTCATAAGTTTGAAGTTATAGGTTTACAGAATAAAGATGGTATTTAGCTTCAATTTGATATAAAAATTTAGTTTCTCTTACCTACTTTTCGAAAGTTATATTGTAAGGAAGAGAGGTAAGTATATAATTTTTTCTTTTACTTTTGCGTATACCTTATATTCTGATAGAAATATATACACTAGCCATTAATCACCAGACACTTTCAAATTTAGATATTTCTCGAATTTTTAAAGATACACTTGTCGGATTTTTCTGGATCTTCAGTATTATGAATTATAAGTTTTACTTCATATTTATCAACAGTGATTTGATCAGAAGAACAATTAAGGGGCCAACAAAAAATCAAAGAAAAAAAATTTGGGGATCATTCTGTAAAATAAAATGCATAAAATGATATATCGCTATAGTTTACGAATATGTGGATATTGCACAATATGTGTATTCATTTGTGTAAGAATATCACGTATATTCACGGCGATATATCGAATTTTAAAAAGTTCAAAAAATTCTTGCATGTGTTCTGTTTATATCATGCAAGATTTTCTAACAAATTTAACGCCAGTTTCCGAAAATTTAGCAAACTGTAGTAGACATAAAATAGTGCAGATGGAACGTAAATATATTATGTATTTGATAAAATATGAGCAGTTGTTTGAAATATTTTTTATCTGCGCATGCGTGCACGAAAACGCATTTTTTCATGACTTAATAGTCAACTCTATGGGGAAACTCATAGAAAAAAGGCTAGTCAAATATCATGAGAATGAGCTGATTTTTAGTTTTTCTCTAAAAACAGCAAAATGATACGGAATTTCCCATAATTTCCACATAATTCCCATGATTTGTCGTTTTTAATTTAATTTATTTATTGTTGCTTTAGTTCTTTTCGGAAAACCACCAGAACAAGCCAATTCCAAGAAAAAAAGAAGTATTAAAATCTAAGTATTTCTTTTAAATCTACTCGTTGACATTATTTAAATACTATGTCCTTTGCTGAAAGCCAGTTAATACAAAATGACAATTTGGGAAAAATCCCTTATCATCTAGCAGCTTTTAGAGAGCAAATAAAAATTATCTCACACTATCGTTGATATCTCTCTGAATTTAGACGTTATTTGACAGACTTTTATTTATGAGTTGCTCCATAGAGTATACTATTAAATCATAAATATTATATATATTTGCTGTTGTGTGTGCATGCGCAGATGAAAAATATTTCTTCCAATTGCTCATGTTTCATCAAATGTTTAATATCATCTAATGTTAACATTCCAATTGAACAATGTTATTTATACAACATTTGGTCAAATATTTTGAAACTGCCATTAAATTTGGTAGAAAACTCTACATGATTTAAACAAAAAATATGCAAGAATTTTTTGAACTTTTGAACTTTGAATTTTTTTAACTGAATTTTTTGAATCCATATATTTCCATTAATATACGTGCTATTCTTAGAAAAATTATTAGACATATTATACAATATCCATATACTCATAAGCTATAGCAATAGATAATTTCATGCATTTTATTTTACAGGATGATCCCAAATATTATTACTTTTCTTTGATTTTTTGTTGGCCCCCTAATTGGCCTTCTGGTCAAATCGCCGTTGCCAACTATGAAGTCAAACACATTCTTTATAATCCTGATGTTCCAGAAAAATTCGAAATGTATATATTTAAAAATTCGACAAAATGTCTAAAATTAAAAGCGTCCGGGGATTAATGACTATATAGTGTATATACTTTAACACTACATAATGCATACACAAAAGTAAAAGAAAGATTATGTACTTACCTCTCTTCCTTATAATATAACTTTTGAAAAAAACATGAGAAACTCATTTTTCATATAGAATTGAAGCTAAATAGCACCTTTTATTCTGTAAGCATAAAACATTGAACTTATCAAATGTTTTATATTTTTTTAATTAAAAATTTAGCATGATAAATGCTTAAAATGTTAGAAAAAAATAAGAAGTGGCATTTAAATGGCTGTATTTCAGCAATAACTTTGGCTAAAAAGGGAAAAAAATTATAATTTCTGTACTTCTCTTTTTTAAATCACCGGCAAGTAGTTTTAGAATATCAGCAATCGCCATATTGTTCAGATCTCGAAAAAAGACATATTTCCTTAGGTTAGAGGCGAGACGCACGCCATTTCAGAAGACGCACGCCATTTCAGAAGACGCTGCTCAAAAGGAGCGTCATTCGAATTCATTGAACTCTTCGGTTCTAGGAATACCGTGCAAGTGCATACCGGATAAAAATACAGCTTGAAGATCGCAGATTTGATAGTACGGTGTTTTACCGGCCAATTCGACTTCAAATTTTAGATCTGAAACGTTTCCGTCAACACCAGAGCATCGAAGAAACAAGTCGTGTTAGCGAGCTGTGTGGCTAAGTCCCATAGCGCCAGTTGGAATGTCTTACGTTACTGAGTAGGCATGATTCTTTAGGCAAGTCTTCCATAGCAGTAAAAAAAAATATATATATATGAATTTGGTAGTCTTCGATTTATCAGTTTTAAACGAACCAGTTTAATTATCATGATTCTTTTGGTTGAAGATATTTATTGGAGATAATAACATTAACAAGTGTTCCGATTGTCTTCATGGCATCTAACTATTTCAACATACATAAAGTTGCGAGATTTGTATAGATTAATGCTTTGGATTTCCTAACGGAATGAACGGTAATTATAATTGCAATTCTCTTTATGAATTCATCAGGATATAATATCTGTAAATTTCTACAGTGTTCAACTGAATTTCTTAAAAAAATTCGAAAAAGATTCCAAATATTTCATTCTCTGATACTAACCTTTTCAACTTCCCTCATCGTATATGTTGTCAATTCGCCGAATTTCCATTGCATCTACACATGATCTCCAGCATCTTATAAGTGTTTACGACATTTTAGGTTCAATGAGTCCTTTTTTGGGGGTGTGTTCATTCTCTCAAGATCCGTGAGTGTATCATAAGTATTATATACAACTATTATGTACAACAACGATATTTTAACTTAAAGTAATTACTGGTTTTACCAAGGATTCATCCTTATTCTTCATGAATTCATAAATTGTAATTATTATATCACAAACTATATTGAAGTGATTTATAGAACTAAACCTAAGAACAATAGAAAACTAATATAATACTCCATATAAAAGTTACGTATATTGATTATTTAAATTTTTTTTGAATTTTCAACATTAATCAAAAGTGTCTATAATATGACAGTATTAAATAATTACAATGTACCTAAGCGATGCTGATGATGCAAGCGATATCTTGCATTATTTGATATATATCTAGATTATTAATAAAACATTATTTTGCCTAATATGGATTATTTTTACTTGCTCAAATATACATTTGGGTGAGTGCCTCTTTTATATTTTTAGTTACAGCTTTCTTGACAGTATACATAATTGACTTCAAAAAAATTTAATTATAAAATATTTATTCGATCTAAATAATAAAAAAAAATCAAGCTCTAAATTTTATCTTTAATATTTTTTTCATTTATGAGTATTATAATAAGATAATATATAAAATTAAAATTTAATGTTTTATAATTCTGATAATCACATGCAAGATCACGACCATTTTACGATCACTGTCGTATTGTGTTATTGGAAGTAAATTATTCAGATATTTTATTGCAATTTCCAAATTTAATAATTTTTCGTTATTCAATTATCCTAAATAATTAGTTAAAGTATTTTAATTTATTTCTCAATTTAAGTTTTGTAATAGCACAGTACATAGACCAATATTAAAAAATATATATATAAATAATTATATATCATCATCATCAACAACAACAGTTTTCAATCCACTGCTGGAAATAGGTCTCTCCCAGATTTTTCCAATGTTTCCTGTCTAGTACTCTAGTCATTCAATTAACACCGGCCACTTTTCTGATTTCATCACTCTATCTTACTTGAGATCGTCTTCTTGGTCAATTTACATCTCTGGGATACCACTGTAGGGAGTTTGTGCTCCATCTATTGCCTTGTCTTCTTCCCAATGTGTCCAGCCCATTTCCATTTTAGTCGTTTAATTCTTCCAATAATGCATATTTACACGGAAGAGGCTTTTGTATTAAACATTATCACACCCGTTTTATATCACCTTGCGGTCCTCTTGATTCGTGCCTCGGTGCTCGCTATTAGAGAATAAATTCTGTGACCTCCACCAACTGGAAACTTCCAACGACTTGGCTAAAGTCCAAATATCATTTAAAAAAAGTGTGAAGGCAAATATTCCGTTTTCTCTGAGTTGAAAAAGGTACATTTCCATTTGTCTGTCTTGCAGGGAACATTTCCGTTTTTTAACATTAAACGAGTAAGGATAAAAAGAATTTTCCGATTATTCCAGCAAAATCTACGTCTTTCACTCAAAATAGAAAGTTCTCGTAAAAGACACGTTTCACGTAAAAGCACACACATATATAGGGGACTAAAAAAAAAAAAAAAAAAAAATATGTAATGAGGCAAACACTGATAACGTGTTATACAAGTGTCATTTTATTTTCAATTTATCAAAAGATTCTTTTTTCAAATATTTAAACACAGGAGGAAACTTTGAAATATTAATCACAAATTAGCACTTTCTTCGTTAAGTATGGTTAAAAAATAATGCAACTGTTAAAAATCAGAAAACGAACATTTAAAAATGCACAAATAATACGTGAAAAGCAGCAAACAGTTGTTTCGAATATACAAGCGAGATTCTTCTTCAGTACAAGATAGAACACGACACAGCGTACTAGAAAAAGCAAGGCTGAATAAAATGCCAAAAACAACCATTGGTTGTTTTTGGCGCATTCGCTACCCGTATCGGGTACATAAGCCGACGCTTCGCTGTCATTTTGCTCAGCCTTGCTTTTTCTAGCAGGCTGTGTCTTGCTCTATCTTGCACTGAAAAAGAATCTCGCTAATAGATTCGAAACAGCTGTTTGCTGCTTTTCTTGTATTATTTGTGCATTTTTAAACGTTGGTTTTCTGCTTTTTAATATTCCTGCACAAAGGCTTTAATTGCTATTTTAATAATGCAAATGATTTCACTAAAAATAATATGCTCAATCTTTTGTCACTCGTAGTGTTATCCGACATGTCTTTAAAAGTAATTTGATGCGAAACGATTTATGCATGCAAAGCTGGAAACTTTTACATGTTTTGTTAGTATTTTACATGTCATACAATGGTAGCATTTTAACCAACATGTAATATTACCGTTAAAATAAAAATATCTGATTAATTTTAGATATAAAACGATTGAGGGAATAAAAGGATATAAAGTAATACTCTTATTTAATTTTGCGTAATTTTTTTATTTAGTAATAAATATATTACTATTTTTTATAATAGATATGTTATTTATTAAAAAATATATATTTTGTTATATTTTAACAAAACATAATTGCCGAATAAGGTTTTACTAAAAGCAAATATAGCAAGGAGTCTTTTAGTTAGTCTTTGAGTTTAGTCGGAAATTTTTTACGTGTAAAAAATGTAAATTTTAGATAAAAACAAAACTAGGAAGAATGCAAAGAATAATGTTAAGCGTGTCTGAAACACTAATTGTATGTACTAATACATATATCATATGTACTAAGATCTTTTTATAGTAAATATGCTATTTATAAAAAAAAAGGTTTTGTCAATTTAAAAAAAAACAAAATACCTTAATAAGGTTTTATTAAAAGCAAATAGAGGAAGACGTTTTTTAGTTAGTCTTTTGGTTTAGTCGGAAATTTTGAACGTGTAAAATATGTAAATTTCATAAATAAACATAATTAGAAAGGGCTTAAAAAATACAATTTTAAGCGTATCTAACACATAAAAATTATATATTTTGTTATCTTGAATTATTGTAAAATAACTATCTTTTTCAGGGATGGGTTTTTTTAAGCGATCACAGTAAGTATTTAACGATAAACTATTGATCAAATATCTACACTTTGGCACGTTCACCGCGTAGTATATCCAGAACAATTCAGGTATGTCGTTTTTGGGGGGACGTGAGATATCAGAAACGAAAACTTATGTACAAAGACATGTTACATCTTATTCAATTTAAAGCATTTTATATGAATACAATTAATGCACAAGAACAATTAAATAAATACATTAATATGTAATTTACAAAATCAATACATATTTTTATCTTGAAAATCAAGTAAAATATGTCTGAAATATTTTTTAAACTGATTCTAAAGATTGATTTATTTAAAATATATCTTGGTAGATGAAAAAAAATAATACGATGAACTAATAGTTAAAGTTTACTTTATGAAATTTTAATTAATATCAGAGCACAAAGATTCTCCAAACATTATAAAGTCATTGGGTGCATAATGTCCTCCTAAAATAAACATAGTAAGGGGCTATGCATATATAACGTTATCATTTTAGGTGGGAGGGGGGTTTACTTTTTTATATCGTTATCATTTTTTATGTAACCAAACTTTTCATTTTTCAGTAGCTTTTTCTTTACATCCAAATAGTGTGTTACCAGTGGCGTGGCGTGAAAATTTTCGGTGGTCATCGCAATTATTTAAGTTTGTGGTGAAAAATTATTAACTCTAAAATTCAATGGTTGAATGTTCAAAAAAGAAACTTTAAATCTTACCTTCACTTATACATGAACTCCAAATGTTCTGCTAAAACTGGATCGTAGAGTTTTAAAAGCTTATTCAGAGTTTTAAAATATTGCTTGGTCATCGCCGCATCCAGCGATGACCGGACGCCACGCCACTGAGTGTTACATTTATTATTATTATTATTATTATTATTATATATTTTTATGAAAATATAAAGCTATTAAAGTCATTAAATGTTTATAAAATCATTTTATTCCAAAATTTGGAATACCTCAATGTTTGGTATTCCTGTTCTTCTGCCATAATTCGCTGTTACAAAAATCAGGAGCATAATATGTAGGAAATGACATTTGAGTTTACCAGTATAGGAAGACAAAGAATGTTGACCACTGTTTTATTGATATGTTTTGCTTTTGCCTTCTCCGGGCAGGGAGTGAGTGCAAGAACACAATATTACTTTTTAATGCATTATGTAACAATAAGCTATTATTAAATACTTTTAAATAGTAACTTTGTTATAAATTTATTTCATGTATTGATATTTTATTGACTTCCTGAATCCGTAACGTATGCAACTATTAAATGTATATCGTATGTGTATATCACTGCAGGTGTATATAAAGAAAGAAAGATAATCTAAAAATCAAAGAATTTTTAGACATTGATAACGATATCAGCGGGGGAGGGGGGGGGGGTCGACAAATGATAACGTATGTTATCGTAAGGTGGGGAAGGGTCAAAAATTAGTAAAATGTTGATAACGTTATATAAGTATAGCCCCTAATAAAAAGGAAATTAAAAAGAAAATTGTATACCTGATTTCACTTTTTTAGTTAATACATAATAGCTGTGTAGCATACAGTATATTACGATGTACAGTCATGGAAAAAAAAGTAAACACCCCCTACTAACTCCTCAACAAATTATCGTAGACGAAAGTTACTGGTACCGAACGATTGGAAATAAAGTTTACTTTTAAATGACGTATATAAAATTTCCTTAGGGGGCCATCTACATTTTAAAACGAATCCAAACTTCATATTTTTCAATAGCAATACCCAATTTTAACGAGATATTTCAAATCTTTGGTTCAAACTATGCCTAGACACCAAATTTCAAGTCATTTGAATGATAAGTTTTTGAATTATAAACATTCAAAATTTAGTGCTTCTAATGTTACATTACATTTTCATATTTTTATTTATAACTTCTGAAATTATGATCCTAATGTTTTAATTTTTTGCGTAGCAATAATACTAATATACCCAAACACAAATACGTTGAATTTGCAATTTTTATAATTTTCTGATATGAATTATGAATTATGAAATTAATATTAGAAAAAAATTATGAATTGCAACCTACATTTTTTTTGATGTATTCAGATTTATTAAGTCCTGCTTTATGGAAATCCAAAATTTCACATTTTTCTTCCAAGTAGTTTTCAAATTATGCTTAAAAAACGCAAAATGATGATTTAAGAGGCCGTCTATGATAGACATGACTAAATATTTTGAAATTTCTTACGCTGTCCTGTAATATAGCAGACTTCATTGACGCTTAAGATGCCTTGATCAAGAAGGGGGCTCTCTCGGTCAACAGTGGAGTACCGAACTTCAATTTGGATACAGCCCTTAAAATACGCTCGTTTTAAAATAGTTAATTTCTAGGAAACTTATTGTACAAATTACATAAAAATTTGTTTTTAGACTAATTGAAGGGTGTAGAGTTCATTTATGCTGTCAGAATTGTGTACTGCTATTGAAAAGAACAAAGTTATGGTTCTTTTTAATATGTAGATGGCCCCCTAAGCAAATTGTAGATACATCATTGAAAAGTAGACTTTATTTCCAATCGTTCGGTATCAGTAACTTTTTTCTACGATGGTTTATTGCGGAGTTAGTAGGGGGTGTTTACTTTTTTTTTCCACGACTGTACATAACTGTGATAATGAATAAAAAATAATCAATGGTTGAGAAAAAAAAATTTCTTTATATTACGTTTAATATGAAATTGATTTCTTTAATAATTCATAAATTTGTTTATTTTTGTAATAGTTCATAAATTAAATATTTTTGAATGGAAATTTATATGTTGATATAAACATTAAATAGCAAACCAAGTGTGTTATGAAAACAACAACAAAAAAAAAAGATTGGCTTTAAAATATTTGTTTTGTAATAGTTGAGAGGTATTACACATCTTTATGATAAAATTAACAGTTTTATTTTTAATAAAAACAAAATACACGGGAAATCATTTAAAGTCCGAGTAGGGTACATTCTTTTTTGTATATTTATTAGAAATATAATATGTATCTGGTTTTTACAGTGTGAAATTTGCGGAATTTATATAAAGGTTTTTCTTTATATAAATCAAATAACTGCAATTTCGATTGCACCATAGTAAAATTTGCAAACTTTGGAGAAACGTTTTGTTCTGTTGTAGTTTTCTGTAACTCATAAATTTTTATTCATGTGTTTGTTCTAATTTTTTGTCATTTCAGTTTCATCTTTGAAGGAAACTTTGTACCCTGCAATTCGTCAAAAATGATCAATATCTCTTTTTTTTTCGAAAACTAAACTTTGGCTCTACTAGTATATTTCAGCGAAGTTTTAACAAAATTTGGTAGGGGAGGGTAGTACAGAGTGAGACGAAAATTATTATTACTTAACGAATGGCAACGATTTTTATTCTTTTGAAAAAAAATTTGATACATGTTTAAGCTACACAAATACACTACGCATTAATGTATAAATGGTTTTAAAAAAGTTATTTATAAAAGCACAGAAGCAGAATAACGGAGTATCAAAAATTGTCTCACTGTGTACCACTTGTGGTACACAGTGAGACAATGTATATATTTTCATAAATCATACATTTTTACACTCTATCAATAATTTTCTGCAGTTTATGACTTCTAATTAATATTTCTAGATTTTTTTTTAAATATGAGCCTAGGGTGAACAATGGCAGACATTGGGCTACCTTCATGCAAATTTTCAGCCACACACACAGATAGAGAGAGAGAGAGAAAAACCTTCTTTTATTAATAAATAACTTTTTTTACATCAGAACAACATAGTAGATATACAATGAAAAACGTCTCACTGTGTACCACAACTTTGTGTCTCACTGTGTACTTTCGTTACGTTGTAACACAATGGATGCCATATTTGTTTCATCATCAATTTCACAGCTTTGAATGTTTGTGTTGTTTTGTCGACATAGTCTATCATTAGATATAACTAGGTTTGGTTAAGTAAATATACGCTATAATGAAAAAAATAAACTCTAAAATGGACGTTTATGTAACTTTAACCCCTGTAAAATGAATAATTACTTACTATTTTGTTGAACGAGTAACCCGAGTGCCGAAACTACATCCACGTATTGCATAAGATGAGGTGGTTAAGTGTGTGTTCCAGCTAAGAGAAAAAGTTATAACTATATGTCAAAACGGCTTCTGTCTCACTGTGTACCATGTCTCACTGTGTACTCACCTACCCTAATTGTAAGGGTAGTAAAAACACTAAGGTATTTCCCTAGGTATTTAAATGACATGCTTACTAAATATTCCCGAAATAAAATGTTCACCAGTTCAACTGTAATATCTGTAACTTCGAAGTGCGTAAACAACAAATATATTCACTTAGTACTAAGAAAAATAAAACAGTTTAAATACATTTTCCCAATCATAAAATCCTTAAATTGATTTTTCGCAGTTTTTTTTTATTATTATTTTTTCAAAACATCTGGTATTTAAAACGCTAAAATTTCAACAGTTATTTTTATAATGTTTGGATTATTATATTTTGAATGACATACCTTAAAAAATTGCTGGTGGATTTTGCAATATAAAGAGAACAAAAACAATTAAAAATAAAGGTTTAACAAAATCGTTTTTTATCTAGAATTTTTCCATAGAATTCGCTTTTTTTATTGCAAAATCAATCCATTGATTCTTTTTGTCTTAGACTTTTGGACTATTAAAGTAGACTATTATAAATATAATAAAAAATCAGTTCATATTGCTGTAAATTGAGAAAGAAGAATGGTTTTTAAAATCTATGATTAAAAAATTTTTAAATTGCACATTTTACCCCCAAAAAGACATTTGTTTGAAAGTTAAAATGAGTTTATTTAGTAATATAATACTTCTAATATTAGGTTGAGCAAAAAGTTCCGGGAAATTTTTAGTCTAATAGTTACCAGAATTTGTATCGTATATAGGAGTACAAATTTCCCAGAACTTTTTGCTCAACCTAGTAATATGGATAAATTGTACGTGAAAAAATTTTGGTCCAACATCCTTTTAACTTTATCTGCTTGAGTTCGACAGTAACTGCTTCAATTTTCTGTTTACATTTTTATATGTGTTACTTTTCCTTATTAAAGATATTTACTATCTAGCTTAAATGCCTAGTTAATTCAACATATGTCACCAGACCTTGTTCCTGTTTTAAATTTCTATCCATATGGAAATAGAGAATCAAATAGCATTTACTTGATTTTTGTCAATAAAAGAAATTCTTAGTTTTAAGTGCTTTCTAAAAGTAGAACTGCCCAAAGTGATTATCTTATCTTGCCAGGCAGCAGTCTGCACTTTCGATACGATATCTACTCAGAGGATAAATCTCGAAGGATTTTTCGTCTTTATCTCATTTCCGAAAGATAACGTTTAAATATTATCTAAAAAATCCTAATTTAATGAAAGGGCTTGTCTTAAGATTTACAAAATTTTGGAAAAAAAATGTAAACAAAGATAAATGAGATATATCTTTTACTTTTTGTAATATTATAATTATATAAGATTCTTTTATGCATATGGTATGATTTTAAAATTAGGATTAAAGAAATAACGTGTAACAGGAATAATAACAAAAAAAAATACATGTTATACATTTTTTGCGTTCATAACTGGTAGTGTAAAAAATGTATTGTAAACACGATAGTTTTTAAACGGAACTTTTGATTTAGCTTACGTTTGACGAATGTATTATAATCCACTTTTAGAAGAACTATAGAAATTTCTGTACACATCGGTCGACGGATTAGATATTTAAACAATCTTAGACCTTTTCTTTCCGATTCTGTAAGGAAAATCTTCATCAAAATCTAACTTTGTATAACGGGGAAATATTGCGTTCATGTACTCACATAATAGTGGTTTAGAGGCAAGGTCTGATACACATGTTATTACCAATAAGGTTATCGCTGCGAAATATGCACGACGGTTGTCATCCCAGGTAATTTAATCGGTAGAGCACTAGCAAAGTAAGCCAAGGATCTGGTTTCGATTCCCAGCCTGGGTATTTTATCTCTTATTTGGAAATATTGAATTCGTGTAGAGTCTAAAGTTCCGAAACGGGCGGTCCAGTGTTCGAAACAAGCCGATTCCAATGTGTCTGAAATTTATTTGAATTCACTCTTTTCTATAAAATGAACCAAAATTTCAGTGAGGTAACTATTTTTGACAAGTCTAATTTCAGAATGTTTTTAAGTGTTGCAACCTAATCGATAATATTACAATCGAAACGTACCATTCATCATCAGTTATCATTTAAAGCCTTTAACTTACGTTATCTAAACACATCATAGTTTTTAAAATAATAAAAAAGTACAATTTATGCCACATCTTATTTTTAATGCAGGTAGCCTTCATAATGTTTCTTTACTGACATGAATAATTAATAAGCAATTTGAAGATGTCAGTTAGAAAAAGGTAAAATGTGTCTGACATGAGCTGGAAACTTCACATAAGAGCTCATTTCGAGTGGTAGTTATTTAGCAGTGAAAAAATTTATAGCGTGCTTTATATATAATACAAAATTCTTCAAAACAGAACTATGCAGTATTAATGATAAAATATGTTGCAGGCGTTTTAAAAGAAAAACCTATTAATTATTCAGAAAACTTAAACTTCAGTTAAAGAAAAATATATGAAATTGTGAAACTTAAAAAATATTTCCTTTGGAACTATAAATATTTTTAAAAGCAAAATCTATGATGATGCGACTGTAAAATTTATTCGTTAAAGTATATTTTATTTGAAGGTAATAAATACGCCACACATATTGATATATACTTAAAATCAATATTATATTGATGTAACTATACAATCATTACTAAATTGATATTATTTATAGCAATGAATAATAATTGATAAATAACAAATGACGATAATATTTTTTCAAATAATACGACACGCAAAAAAGCAAAATAATCGATTTTCTAAACAGTTTTTTATATAAGGATACTTTCACGTTCGAAACTGGTGCCGAAAATGATACTATATCCTCATAAAAGAGCCACATACATAAAAAGATCTCGACAGTTGAGGGAAAAGGCGAAAAGAAATGGTACACCGTATCGCTTCGAAAGTAATTCATCTGGTAATTTATTTCATAAGAGAAAATTTACAAATAAAACAGAATAAGGCCACTTTTGATTTTAATATTACACAAAAAAAAGCAGGTGAAATAAGTTAAACTTTAAAAGGAAAATTTATAATGTTATAAAACCTTTTACGACTGTGCAAATTTCAGATTTAGGCATATTTCCAACATGACAGGTATAATAAATTGTAAACTATTTGTTTCAACGCAACAATGATACGTTTCCATTGAAGGCAGAATTTAATTATACCACGGGTTCCATTTACACAGGTTAAACTGCGTGTTTGGATCTATTGTTGCAGTGTTAGAATTGCTCTATTCTGAAGAAACACGGATTTCGGCATTTGGAGCATTATATATATTTAAAAATATATATATAAATGACATTATAGCCTCCTCAATACGTTTACTACAAAATCGCCCCTGTAGCAGACCAGCCTTTGTTATGGAATTCACTGCATCTTTGACAATTGGGGGAGAATTTTATAAATTCAAATTCAGTTGTAATATCTGCCTGCTTATTTAATAACTCAATACATAATATTATTACTAAAGCAAATATTATTTTATCAAAATTGGTAGAGATTGAGCAATTGAATTATAAATAAAAAAATGTCGAGCAAAAGTATGTATTGGCATTACTGATTTACCGTATGCGTTACATAAAAATCTTTCGTTAATGCTCATTGCAAATTGCTTTAAATACAAATATTTAAGAAAAAATATATTGACTTTTTATTTATAACGTTTAAAGGTAATCTATAGTTTCATAGTACTGTATCTTAGCAATAGAATCTGAGACTGGGCATTACATCCTGAATCATTTTCAGTTAGCTGAAGTTTTAATGATACAAGGCGATTTTTTCAAATTCTACCTTAAGTAAATTTAATTGTGATGAGGATCAACAACAAATCATATCCAAGGTCCTCCAGGAAGTAATGAGATTGAATTTTTCGAACCAATCAGAAGGCCAAAGGGGGTGAGATATGCGGTCGGTACGTGTGATGGGGAATCTCATCTACAGAGTCTGGTAAAAATCAGTTTGTCTTGAGCCTTTGCAGCTCATAGATTGCTGGTGGAGCATAGACATGTTTGAATGTAGCGTTAAGTTTCCAGAATGGAACGGAGTGTCAAGCAGTGATATGCCACAAGGATTTGTGTAAAGCTAAGCAAATCGGCTACTGAGACACTTGCCGTATTACAAGAAGCATACGAGAAGAATTCTTCGTCCAAGGCTTAAATGCTTCGGTGGAAGAAAGCCTTCAAAGACGGAAGAGAGAACGTCGATGACGAACAACGCGCTGGGCGTCCATGAAGTTCTCGAACTTCACATACTGTGGCTAAAATTAAAGAGCCCTTGGACTGTGATCGTTGGATGAGTGTCCGAATGACTGCGGAGACGTTGGGTCTTACAAAATCGATCGTGCATCAAATCGTCATGGAAGAAATTCAAAAGCGGAAAATTTGTGCCAAGCAGGTTCCAACACATCCTTAGAAGTGACTCAGTTCCTTGCAAATAGCAACATCGCAACACTGCCCCAACCACCGTGTAGCATTGATTTATCACCGCCGGACCTTTTTAAAAATCCAGCTTTAAAAATCATTCTTTGGAAAATCTGGAGATCTTGCAGGAAAACGTAACACGCGTTCTAAATAGCATTATAGTTGAAGACTTCCAGCGGATATAAATGGATTGCAAATTCGCTGTCAAAGGTGTATTAATGCAGTGTAGGCTATTTTGAAGAATAATAGATGTCAATTAAATTATATTCAAATAATGAATTTTATGGAATCACTCTCTTTTCCTTCTGGATAGGCCCTGTACATACATTACTCACACATGCAGATCGATAACAGTTTGCATAAATTCTAATGATAATTTCAGAATGTTTTATTCCGGGAGAATAAAATACTTCTACTCTTAAAGATATACAGATATTGAGAAGATTTTAACATCATCAACTGCAATAAATAAAAGAAATTATTATTATTATTATTATTTTAATAATTATTTAAATATATATTTAAATATATCTACAGATTTTAGAATTTAAAATATATATACGAATACTATGAAGTTATTTTAAACAGAACAAATAGCGTTTTTGGTGGTTGTAAAAATTCTGTATCAATAAAGAAAAATATTGATTAAAAATCAAATTTATAAAGAAAACAATTTTGAAGTAACACCGAACACTTTATTTAAAATTCCAAGAATGGATGCTATGCAAAATATACTTAAGGAGCAATATTGCATTTCTTTTAATTTGTTTACGCTTTCATCAAGTGCACTCTTCGTTTATTAATCAATATTTAATTATGAGTTTTGAAAGAAAAATAATCTAAACACAAGTTTTTCTTTTCACCGAGATTTTAATAATAATGCTTGCGATTATACGTAGATACTATCCTAAAACTTTTTTCAAGATTTAAAATATTTTTATTTTATCATGTATATTTGTAGAAAACATAAATTTTGCTATTTTTATCTTTTCACACGTTATACTTGATAAGTATTTTGTTATCAAGTAATTATTTTTTTTCTTCTTTACAATTTTTATGTTTAAATATTAATTTTCAGTTATTTTACTTCTCTAAGCTATTTAAAACTCTTTAAGCTTCTTTTATTTCCAACTCTAAATTTCATTCTTCTTTTTCTTCTTCTTATTTTTTAGTCTTTGATAGACAGCTCGATTCCCCTTCATATTCCCAAACTTTTATCACTTTTTTTAGATGATATGTACAGGTTGTCCATAATTAAACGACCCTACTTTAAAGTTGTCTACAGACAAAAGTATTGTTCATAAAGTTGTGAAATTTTCCGAATGACATAATAAAGGGACGGGAATTTGTTTAAGCAAAAAAAGTTCAAATTTTCGCCACCAGAGTGCGATTCTCAATGCAATGCACATTTAGCTTTATAGCTTTACGACAGTTTCGAAAATTTATTTATTAGCTTAACCTGATTCTAAAGACAGCATTTCACGACATGTTCCTAGCATTTCCCAGAACACACTGTGGTCAGCTGTGAAACGTGCTATCTTACGATCCCAGATGGTATCTGAAAATTATTACCATCATGTTGAACATGTTTGGATATAACAAAATTTGTTAAACGATCGTAATTGTATGCTAAATGTGTAATGCGTTAAAAAACGGTCTCCTAATTCTTTTTTTCACTCGACAAATTCCCATACCTTTATTATGTCCTCTACAAAATTTCACAACATTCTGAAAAATAGTTTTGTCTGTAGACAGCTTTGAAATAGGGTGGTTTAATTATGGACAGCCTGTAAATAAAATTTCAAAACTACTGTAATGCTAAATGTTTAATTAATTTGGCCACCCTCTGGTGGCAAAATTTTAAACTATTTTTTTTTTGGCTTAAACAAATTCCAATCCCTTTTCAAATCCCTATCAAATTCCAATCAGTTTTGCCAGTAGACAACTTTAAGGGGTCTCAGGACTCTTAAAATTGGAAAAAAAGAAAAAAAAAAGACCATTTTCAACATTTAATATCTTAAAATGTGTTTGATATTAAGACACAATTTTAATTGGGAATGAAAGATATAAGTATGTTCTTCCATTGCAAATATTTAAAAAATTGCAAGATGCAGAATTAGCATTTACAGGGTGCTCTAAACTGTTAGACACTTGACGAGCAGTTAATCGGCATATAAGCTTATGCGCACGATTACAAAATAAATTTTGCAACTAGAATGAAAATTTTGGTGTCTACTTATACTTCAGATTATAATAATTACACTGAACCTAAATAAATTTGTATTTAAAGCATTTTTATATTTTTAATACAATGTTGTATTGAGCTAATGCAAAATTTAGAAAATTTCAACAATATAACCACCTAAAAAAAATATTTTATTTTGACAATAAAAAAGAAATTTTAGGTTCAGTTTATACAGACTAAGATGAAACATATATTGTGAAAATTTCATGATAAAAGAATCAGAAGTTTTTGAGATATCGTGCGCGTTATGCCCAAAAACGTCATTTGGAGAAAAATAACTTCAAAGTTTTGGAAACACGGCTTCAGCTATTGAGCGTGTATCATTCTAAAAACTATAACTTCTGTTCTAATGGTAATTTCAAGATAACAATTGTATCAAAATGTTCAGAAAACATAGAAGTTTATCATGTAAAAAAATTAAAATTTCGAAATTTTTAAAGCTTTAAAAGTCCTGAGACCCCTTAAATTAGGGTCCTTTAATTATAGACACACTTTACATGTACTGTCGTGGGAAAAAAAGTAAACACCCCCCTACTAACTCCTCAACGAATTATCGTAGAAGAAAGTTATTGGTACCGAACGATTGGAAAATAAAGTCTACTTTTAAATGATGTATATAAAATTTGCTTAGGGGACCCTCTACATATTAAAACAAACCATAAATTTGTGTCTTTTATAGCAGTACACAATTCTGACAGCATAAATGAATTGTACACCCTTCAATTAGCCTAAAAACAAATTTTTATGCTATCCGTATGATAAGTTTCCGAGAAATTAATTATTTTAAAACGAGCGTATTTTAGAATCTGTATCCAAATTGAAGTTCGGTACTCGATTGTTGACCGAGAGAGCCTCATTCCTGATCAAGGCATCTTAAGCTTTACTTAAGCAGTCATCGAGGACTGCTATATTACAGGATAGTGGAAGAAATTTCAAAATATCTAGTCACTTCTATCATAGATGGCCACCTTAAATCATCATTTTGCCTTTTTTAAGCATAATTTGACAACTACTTGGAAGAAAAATTAGAAATTTTGGATTTCCATAATGCAGGACTTAATAAATCTAAATCCAACAAAAAAAAATGTCTTATGCAATTCATAATTTTTTCGAATATTAATTTCATAATTCATATCATAAAATTATCAAAATTGCAAATTCAACGTATTTATGTTTGGGTATATTAGTATTATTGCTACACAAAAAAATAGCACATTAGGAGTATAATTTCAGGAGATATAAATAAAATATGAAAATGTAATTTAACATTAGAAGCACTAAATTTTGAATGTTTATAATTCTAAAACTTATCATTCAAATGACTTGAAATTTGGTGTCTAGGCATAGCTTGAACCGAAGATTTGATATATCTTGTTAAAATTGGTTATTGCCATTGAAAAAAAATGAAGTTTGGTTCGTTTTTATATGTAGATGGCCCCCTAGGCAAATTTTATATGCATAATTTAAAAGAAGATTTTGTTTCCAATCTTTGTTAACAGTAACTTTCTTCTACATAATTTGTTGATGAGATAGTAGGGGGTGTTTACTTTTTTTTCCACGACTGTACATAACTAGATATAGATATTATGTTTTTAAATAATACATGTTCACATTACAAAATAGTAATAATGGTATATTTTATGAAGAAGAAATAATAAAAATTGTTTTGAAATATAAAATAATAACATGTTTTCTACGTAATGCGTTTTTGCAACTAATAATAATTTTATACATTGGTAAAATGTGCGCGCGAAAATTTTAACATAGAGAAACACAATTATTCAATATGTAAAAATAGTACTTTAAACTTTTCTCTGCACATTATTCTTACTTTCTAGTAATTTAATTATTACTACTTTCTTTTAATGACAAATTGATATTTAATTAAGAAAACGTATGGTAAAACATTTAGCATCTGCCCATTAAGGAAATATTCTTCAATTGTAAAAATCTTTTCAATCTCATTTAATCAAAATTTAACCTCATTACCGACTGCATTTTTGTGCTTCTTCCGCCATTTTTTCAGTTCTGTTTTAGCATATAATTTTTTTTTTTTTTTTGTTATTATATGTTTAATAAAATGATGGTAATAAATGATATAAAGGAATTTGGTAATATTATTTTTAAAGGATAGAGTTTTTATTTTTGTTAATTTTTTGGATACTTACTTAAAATTTAGTAATCTCAAAACTTAATTTTTAACAAAATGTTACAGCCTAAATAGTTAGAAATAAATAACATAAAAATATTCTTAATATCTGTAGTTGATTTTCACATTTAAAAGCTGTAAAATTATGTAAATTGGAAGTACAAAATACTATTTTAAAAAGAATTAAATAGAATAACATTTAATTACGAAAATTGCATCTATTCTGAAACTCTGAAAGTGCATTAAGATACATAACTTAGCGACTTGTTCTGAAGATTTATTCTTTACTGTCTTTGATAATAAAGTTATTTACCAGTCTAGTGGCGTAAACTTATATGAGCGCATGGGGCCCGAATCCACCCAATAACTTGTTCTTATCCCACCTGATTTCCATTGTTTTATTTTGTTATTTATTTATTTTACAATCGTTGGAAAAATAATTCTTCTACTGAAAATCATTTTGTTTGAAAACTCAGTAAGGACAGCAGTAACAGGCACACAGGACCCTAACCAAACCCATTTAACCTACACAAACAGTCCAGTTAAAATATTAAAATATTACTGTCGCTATATGATGTAGATAATAATGAAAGGCTAAAATGTATAGATGTACTTAGCAAAGAAATTCTCTGTGAATACATTCAGACTCATATTCTTTTATGTTTTATAGTATAAATTCGCAAATAAATGCATACAAAAAAAGCAATGCTAGGCTGTTTTCAAATAGAGATTAGCTATTTTCTGGTACATTTGCCAATTCATTTTTCATCCTAAATGCTCGAAAATCGCAGATGTTCTGAAATAAAGAAATCAAATAAAGTTTTCCATTTTTTTTTTAAAATAAGGTTAAACTATTTTGTATGACATGCTGTCAAATACTTTTTAAATGATTTTTGGCATGCGTCATTTTTAGTCCGTTGAGATCTAGTTTATAGTCATATTCATAGTATAATCGTAAATATTAAATTTCGTAAAATGATGAACTCATATAAGAGTATAATGTAATAAAATCGCAACTTTATATTGCATTTAAAATAATTCTAACTTCACAATCGTAACTTTCTCATTCATATTCTTATCTTCAAAGAAAACAAAGTGCCTGTGTCATTTTACCCTAAAATGGCGGAGCCCACCCACAATTTTTCAAAAGTTAACGCCACTGTACCAGTCTGTTATTGCCCTCCTTTTATGGACGATCATACTTTGATGGACTCTATATCATACGCATAAAGGAAAACTAATTGTTAATCCGAACTAATTTGGACCGGTGCCAGTTCTGATTACAAAAAATTAGGATTACCCGAAAATCGATAAGTAAACGTGGTAACAAAGAAGGTCTCATTACTGGGCATACTCAGAATATTTTGAAAAAGAAAATACCAATTAAACTACTTATGTATGTACTAAAGGATCAGTCAAATTTAGCGGCGGAATTACAGTAGAATTAATTTCAAAACACTTTATCCTTTTGAAAAATCTGTTAGTTCCACATTTCGCAACCAGGGGCGCACTCTGTTCTAAACAAATCTCTATGCGAACGAAACTCCGTTTTGCATACTATCCGTATATATATTAGTCGAAGGGATTGGGCCCATAGCACCCGAGATAAGTAGGCGCCCCTGGCGGTAAAAAATGGAACTCAAATATGTAAGGCTATGTTGCATAATATGAAAGAATGATCAAAGGGGTGTCGGCAAAAGTTGGAAAAGTGCTCCCCGGGTGAAAAGGGCGGAGGTTAGAAAAATTGCTTAAAATATAAGTTAGAGCACGGAGGAGTAAATAATATAAGACTTTTTGAAAATTTTATGATTTGTCGTGTGGTCTGAGGTATTCAGCTATACGTATGCAAAAATTCATGTCTCCAACTTAATTAGGGGCTATCTTAGAAAGAATTGCTTAAAATACATATGTGGTAGCTCAAAGGGTTAAATGTAAGACTTTTTCAAGATTTTATAATTTGTGGCCTGGCCTCAGGTGTTCTGCTATAATAAGCATGCAAAATTTCAAATCTCCAATTTAATAAGGGGCTCAGTTAGGAAGAATTGCTTAAAACACGCATGTGGGATCCCAAAGGGTTAATTGTACGACTTTTTCAAATTTTTATGATTTGTCGCATGATGGTGTTCAGCTAGTATGCAAAATTTCACGCCTCCAACCTAAATAGAGTGTCACTTAGAAAGAATTGTTTAAAATAGACATGTAGGAACCCAAAAGCTTAAATGTACGACTTTTTCAAAATTTTATGATTTGCCGTTTGATGTGTGATGCTCAGCTATAAGTATGCAGAATTTCACGCCTCCAACCTAATTAGGGGCTCACGTAGAAAGAATTGTTTAAAATACACACGTTGGAGATCAAAGGGTTAAATGTACGAGTTTTTGAAAATTTTATGATTTGTCGTTTGATGCGAGGTGCTCAGCTATAAGTATGCAAAATTTCACGCCTCCAACCTAATTAGGAGCTCACTTAGAAAGAATTGTTTAAAATAAACATGTGGGAGCCCAAGGGGTTAAATGTACGACTTTTCAAAATTTTATGGTTTGTCATTTGATGTGAG
Source organism: Maratus speciosus (assembly GCA_963932465.1). Lineage (NCBI taxonomy): Eukaryota > Metazoa > Arthropoda > Arachnida > Araneae > Salticidae > Maratus > Maratus speciosus. Next base: position 103,143,330 of record OZ010791.1, on the reverse strand, counting down.
GAGTTCAGCTATAAGTATGCCAAATTTCCCACCTCCAACCTAAATAGTGGCTCATTTAAAGAGAATTGTTTAAAATACACTTGTGGGAGCCCAAAGCGTTAAATGTACGACTTTTTGAAAATTTATGATTTGTCGTTTGATGTGAGGTATTCAACTATAAGTATCCAAAATTTCACGCCTCCAACCTAATTAGGGTTCACTTAGAAAGAATTGTTTAAAATACATATGTGGGAGCCCAAAGAGTTAAATGTACGACTTTTTCAAAATTTTATGATTTGTCGTTTGATGTGGGGTACTCAGCTATAAGTATGCAATATTTCACTCCTCCAACCTAATTAGGGTTCACCTAGAAAGAATTTTTTAAAATACACATGTGGGAGCCCAAAGGGTTAAATGTACGACTTTTTCAAAATTTTATGATTTGTTGTTTGATGTGGGGAATTCAGCTATAATTATGCAAAATTTCACACCTCCAACCTAAATAGGGGCTCACTTAAAAAGAATTGTTTAGAATACACATGTGGGATCCTAAAGGATTAAATATACAACTTTTTGAAAATTTTATGATTTGTCGTTTGATGTGTGGTATTCAGCTATAAGTATGCAATATTTCACTCCTCCCACCTAATTAGGGCTCACTTAGAAAGAATTGTTTAAATTACACATGTGGGAGCCCAAAGTGTTAAATGTACGACTTTTTCAAAATTTTATAGTTTGTCGTTTTATGTGAGGTGTTCAGCTATACGTTTGTAAAATTTCACGTCTCCAACCTAATTAGAGGCTCACATACAAAGAATTGTTTGAAATAAACATGGGGGAGCCCAAAGTGTTAAATGTACGACTTTTTCAAAATTTTATGATTTGTCGTTTGATGTGAGGTTTTCAGCTATAAGTATGCAACATTTCACTCCTCCAACCTAATTAGAGGCTCACATACAAAGAATTGTTTGAAATACACATGGGGGTGCCCAAAGGGTTAAATGTACGACCTTTTCAAAATTTTATGATTTGTCCTTTGATGTGAGGTATTCAGCTATAAGTATGCAAATTTCCACGCCTCCAATGTAATTAGAGGTTCACATAGAAAGAATTGTTTAAAATACACATGTGGGAGCCCAAAGGGTTAAATGTATGACTTTTTCAAAATTTTATGATTTGTCGTTTGACCTGAGGTGTCCATCTATAAGTACGCAAAATTTCATGCCTGCAACCTAATTAAGGGCTCACTTAAAAAGAATTGTTTAGAATGCACGTGTGGGAGCCCAAAGTGTTAAATATACAACTTTTTGAAATTTTTATGATTTGTCGTTTGATGTGAGGTATTCAGCTATAAGTATACAATATTTCACTCCTCCAACCTAATTAGGGTTCACTTAGAAAGAATTGTTTAAAATACACATGTGGGAGCCAAAAGGGTTAAATGTACGACTTTTTCAAAATTTTATAGTTTGTCGTTTGATGTGAGGTGTTCACCTATAAGTTTGTAAAATTTCACGCTTCCAACCTAATTAGAGGCTCACATAGAAAGAATTGTTTGAAATACACATGGGGAACCCAAAGGGTTAAATGTACGACTTTTTCAAAATTTTATGATTTGTCCTTTGATGTGAGGTATTCAGCTATAAGTATGCACAATTTCACGCCTCCAATCTAATTAGAGGTTCAGATAGAAAGAATTGTTTAATATACACATGTGGGAGCCCAAAGGGTTAAATGTACAACTTTTTCAAAATTTTATGATTTGTCCTTTGATGTGAGGTATTCAGCTATAAGTATGCAAAATTTCACGCCTCCAATCTAATTAGAGGTTCACATAGAAAGAATTGTTTAAAATACACATGTGGGAGCCCAAAGGGTTAAATGAATGACTTTTTCAAAATTTTATGATTTGTTGTTTGATGTGAGGTATTCAGCTATAAGTATGCAAAATTTCACTCCTCCAACCTAATTAGGGTTCACTTAGAAGGAATTGTTTAAAATACACATGTGGGAGCCCAAAGGGTTAAATGTACGACTTTTTCAAAATTTTATGATTTGTCCTTTGATGTGAGGTATTCAGCTATAAGTATGCAAAATTTCACGCCTCCAATGTAATTAGAGGTTCACATAGAAAAATTGTTTAAAATACATATGTGGGAGCCCAAAGGGCTAAATGTACGACTTTTTCAAAATTTTATGATTTGTCGTTTGATGTGGGGTACTCAGCTATAAGTATGCAAAATTTCCCTCCTCCAACCTAATTAGGGTTCACTTAGAAAGAATTGTTTAAAATACACATGTGGGAGCCCAAAGGGTTAAATGTACGACTTTTTCAAAATTTTATGATTTGTTGTTTGATGTGGGGAATTCAGCTATAATTATGCAAAATTTCACACCTCCAACCTAAATAGGGGCTCACTTAAAAAGAATTGTTTAGAATACACATGTGGGAGCCCAAATGATTAAATATACAACTTTTTGAAAATTTTATGATTTGTCGTTTGATGTGAGGTATTCAGCTATAAGTATGCAATACTTTACTCCTCCCACCTAATTAGGGTTCACTTAAAAAGAATTGTTTAAAATACACATGTGGGAGCCCAAAGGGTTAAATGAATGACTTTTTCAAAATTTTATGATTTGTTGTTTGATGTGAGGTATTCAGCTATAAGTATGCAAAATTTCACGCCTCCAATCTAATTAGAGGTTCAGATAGAAAGAATTGTTTAAAATACACATGTGGGAGCCCAAAGGGTTAAATGTACGACTTTTTCAAAATTTTATAGTTTGTCGTTTGATGTGAGGTGTTCAGCTATAAGTTTGTAAAATTTCACGCCTCCAACCTATTTAAAGACTCACATACAAAGAATTGTTTGAAATGCACATGGGGGAGCCCAAAGGGTTAAATGTACGACTTTTTCAAAATTTTATGATTTGTCGTTTGATGTGAGGTATTCAGCTATAAGTATGCAAAATTTCACTCCTCCAACCTAATTAGGGTTCACATAGAAAAAATTGTTTAAAATACACATGTGGGAGCCCAAAGGGTTAAATGTACGACTTTTTCAAAATTTTATGATTTGTCGTATGATGTGTGGTGGTCATCTATAAGTATGCAAAATTTCAAATCTCCAAAATGTGTAGTTTCTGAGAACGGGCTCTGTGACGGACAGACAGACAGACAGAGGAGCGAGACGAATAGGGTTTCGTCAGATGAACGAAACCCTAAAAATAAGATACTTTCGAGTATTTGGCGCGAAAAGACGAAAGTGTCACAGGATTTGGCGAGCAGTCTTTTTCCTCGCCAAAAGCAAACAATTTTAATGCACCTGAAAATTGTTTGTTAATTTTAGAATGCGTGTACAAAGTATTTAATGAATTTAAAATAAACTATGAGAGAGTTTAATAAATTCCTTTTTTTCGTATTACATATTTATGTTGCTTGTTATTTAATTTTATTACTTTAAAAACAATTTCATATATAAAAAATACTTTTATATATATATAAACGTATTACAAAATAAAAGCAAGGTTCATTTAGCTGTTATTCATTTCAATATCAATGAATTTGTCGCTTCCATAGCAACAAAACTGAATCGACAGTGCTCAATTTTGAGATATTGAAACAATTTTAATTTATTTTAATTTTGTTTTAATTCATAAAATTTGATCTTTCATTGAACTTTCATTATAAATACATATATATACATACACACACACACATATATATATATATACATATATATGACAAAATTTTAGTTAAATCAAACTAAAACTGACAAAACTAAAGTTATTTACATTAAATTTATTTAAACAAGTTCAATATGAAACATTTTTATCTTAAAGAGTATTCGACATAAAAAAGTATTTTTTGAAATTTCATTTCGTCGCCAACCGATGATAAATCGCCAAATAAACGAAATTTTCATTATTATTTACGAACGTTCTATCGAGGTTCCGCCAAAAAAAATATAAACATATATATCCACATGAGAAGAACACTCTGTAGTTTTTTTCAGATTTTTCTGAATATGCCCGTATGGAGACCTTCCTTGTAAGTAGTACAGTAAACATAAGTGCTCAGTAGTACAGTAAACATCCTGTAACGCGGCACGACTTTCGGAAAAAAATAGTATTCCTGGATTAATCATTCCTGATGTTTGTAATAATACAATAGAACTTCTGAATGAGGAATGACGTAATAACCCATTACAAACGGCTCAAAATTCCGAATCTATAAATAGCTCACTTAGTCACCGAGTGGACTACGGGGAAGGGGGGACGAAAATATCTGTGTAGATAATTTGCGAAACCAAACCGTTGAAAGGAAAAATACATTTTTATCATATGAATTAAACACTTTTTGCATTTTAGAAAAGAATTTTATAGTGACTTGGCAAACAAACAGATATTCGAGACTTTTTTTTAAGATGGCATCTACGAGTAGGCCTACAATGCACGTTTTCATTTTATATTAGCTTAAATACGTTGTACTTTTATATTATTCAGTATTTTTTTTATTCAAGCCAAGCTGTTTTTAGAATAAAAAACATGCTTTACTGTCATTTTTTTCTTAATTCTAATTTCTACGCGTTTTTCCGGACTTTCATTCCGTAATCCGGTAATTTTCCCGTAATCCTCTAGTAATTTTCAAAATAAAATTTTCGTAAATAATTTTCGAAAATAAAATCGGTTCGGATTAACCGAAATTTCGGATTAGCGGGGTTCGGATCAGCGGGGATCTACTGTATTTAAAATACATATTATTTTAACTATTAGTAATAACAATATTTGATCTTCTTCTAACACTTTTCAAGACATTTAAATATAGTTTTCTTCGCTTTGTCTGATTTCCTGTCCATTTTCGCTGCAGTTTTTGTAAATACGCTTGAATATCAACAAAATATATTAGGATTCAATAATTTTGTGTTCCCGAGAAAACAATGGAACGCGCAGTGTTTATAATAAGTTTCATTGGGATTTGAAAAGGAAATTAATAAAAAAACACCCTATTACCAGTTACTACTGTATTAGAATATTGCTATCACTGATTTGGCTAGTCTCATGCAAAAGTTTCCGTTGGTACATTTCCATTTTTTTTCTCTTTTATATAATTGGAGCCTGTCATATACATGTGCTAAAAATAGCGCCAGAACAGCTATCAATGTAAACACTGTCTCAGGCAGAGTGGTGGTTTTTGAAGAAGTGAGTGTAGCTTTGTTCTATAATTTTTGGTTAAATGTAAAGCGAGTCCTAAAATTTTTTAAAACACCAGAGTGGTTTGCTAGTCATTCTTTACACAAAAATTTTTTTGAATTGTTCTCATTTTCTCGAACTTAGTCTATGTGTTTTGATATGATCGTTAAAACTTCTTACATATTGGATGTAAATGTATGCATATTTCTATATCTAGATTAAAAGAGTTTCTATTAATTTTTCATAAGTATTAATCAGGTTCTTTTTCATCGGAATATGAAAAAAAATATCTCGCATAAATTGTATTTTAAAATGAAAAAAATCTTATTTACATTGCAGCGGTTCCGGAAGAATGTGAGGAAGTTTTAAAATTGGTTAATTTTACTTTATCCATTAGATAAATAAGTACGAACTGGAATCATTATAATTATCCTGTTTAAAATATAAGTAAATGCTACATATGTAAGAATATGCTATGTATTGGTTTTAATTTAGGAAAAGTACAAATAATTCATAATTTTGCGTAAGCTTTTCCATCAATCTGTACAAAATTAAATAAATTTTGTTGGATGCACGAAATTTTCGTAATGAACTTATCATATTCAGACACACAGATTTATTTTAGACATTTAACCTTAATAAGTTTTTATATTACAACAGAGTTTTACGCTTGTTATATATATAAGCTGATTACTTTTATATGTCTCTATAGTTGGCGTCTAAAAATGTTAATTCGAATTTTGTTGCTATATTTGCACAGATAATATAAATTTATAACAGGTGGTTCAGGAAAAAAAATGGATTTATAGACACAGACAGATAAGCGATTGTTATTCTACAAACTACTAATGTGTCTTTACGACCTACGCCTACAATGTCTAAACCTGTTTATCTGGACTCTGAGCCAGGAGGTGTTATACAGCACATGTCCCGTTCAGGTGATCAGCCTAACTCGGACTCTCAGTGTTTAGCTCCAAAACAAGCTTGGTACTCATTTTATCGATCCCGAAGGAATGGAAGGCCGAGTGAACCTCGCCTATCTCGGAGGAGAACACTGCATCTGTTGTGTGGTAACCAGACGTGCGGACCACTACGCCACTCGACTTCTGATTGTTATTCACCGATCTATATTTTACGAGTGACGACTTCCATCGTTGATCACAGATATATAGTCAGCTGTATCTTTTTAGAGACTTTTATTGGTCTTCTCCTCACCCCGTCCTATTCACTTTTCTTGAACTGCGTTTTTTGAAGGAATATCTCACGTTTTTTCCCGATTCATGGTTGCCAAATGATATTATAGCTCTCATGGTAAAATATTCAGATGCCTCTCTAATTAGAAATTTCACACAACTGAACAGTCACAGACTTTTCCCCTTCAACTGAATAAAATACTGAATGACTGGCGTTTGTAATGTTATTCAGATATAAATATTTTTTTTTTATGAACAATACTTCGTAATTATTCTTAAATGTACCTTATTTAACAATACTTGAAAAAGCCATAAAAACTAATAAATTGAGTTTTTCATTCGAAATAAATTTCATGATCTTTATGCTAAAAAGTCTTTCCGGCCAGTGCCGGGAGGAAGAGGTAGCTTTCATATTCCTTATTTTATAAAAGCCAACTTATATTATTTAAACACACGAAGCTCAATTTAGTGGAAACCGAATATAGGAGATTAAATACTAATTTTTATCAATACTAAATCATTATGAATAAGAATTTCGCGAAATTTGTCAGCTTTATTCAAGCTGCTTTTATTTAAAGTAACTTATATTTGACTGCCAAATTCGGCGATTTTTTAAAGTGCCTGCCATTTTAAGACAACATGGTGGATGAGGCGAACCAGTGAACTTGGTCGAGACCTTAGTAATTGTTGTGCAGATGCACACTCACATCGGAATCGGTTGATATATACGAGTGCTGTCGCAGGCAAAAAATCAGATTTTTCAAAATGTCACCGATATTAGAAATTGAAACTGCTATATCTGAGCCATTTTTAAAGATAAAAACAAGCAAAAATGCTCCTGAATCCTTATATCAAGGTCAAATACTTAAGAAAGAAATCTTTTTCAATTTCTAATTTTTTTGCACCTCACTTTAAATATAATTTTTTTAATTTAATGGCCTTCCATTTTGAAACAAGATAGCTGATGAAGCTGGCCAGCGAACTTGGTCGAGATATTGATGTATACTATCCACATGCCTTCATAAATCGAAATAGGCGAATACGTGTGTTATAGCGTGACAAATGCAAGATCGTTTCAAAATGTTAGCCATGATAGAAATTCAAAGTGCTATAATTCAACCATTTTTTAAGATATAAACAAAATAACAAATTTTCAGAAACAAAAACTGCTCCGGAATCTTTGTATCAAGGCCAAACACATAAAAAAATCTTTTTCATTTTCCAATTTTTTAATACCTCATTTTAAATTTTAAATTTTAATTTTTTTTTTTTTAAATGGCAACTTTTTTTAAACAAGATGGCGAATGAAACTGGCCAACGAACTCGGTCGAGACATTGGTATGTACTATGTACAGACCAAGTTACATCCAAATCGGTTCATAAATACGCCTGTTATCGCGTGACAAAAATCAGGTCGTTTTAAAATGTCAGCCACAGTAGAAATTCAAAATGCTTATAACACAGCCATTTTTTTAGATATAGACGAAACAAAAACTGTTCCGAAATCTTTGTATTAAGGTCAAACACATACGAAAAAATTCTTTTTCATTTTCCAATTTTTTGGTATCTCATTTTAAATTTAAAAGTTTTTAAAAATTTTTAAATGGCCGCCATTTTGAAACAAGATGGCAGATGAATCTGGCCAACGAACTCGGTAGAGATATTTGTATGTACTATGTACACACCAAGCTACATCCAAATCGGTTCATAAATACGCCTGTTGTTACGTGACAAAAATCAGGACGTTTCAAAATGTCAGCCACGCTAGAAATTCAAAATGATATAACTCAGCTATTTTTTAAGATATAGACGAAACAAAAACTGCTCCAGAATCTTTGTATTAATGTCAAACACATAAAAGAAATATACTTCTTCAATTTTCAATTTTTTGGTACCACATTTCAAATTTAATTTTTTCTTAAAAATTTAAATGGCCGCCATTTTTAAACAAGGATGCGGAAGAAGCTGGCCAACGAACTCGGAAAAGGGCAGACACTTTCCATTGTAATATGCTAATTGAATTTTATTTAATGCAGGAATTTCATCTTTGAACTTGATGAGATGATTGAGCATCTAAAAATCAACCACTAAACTTTGGTCTACTCGCGACTTTTACAGTCTTGTCAGGGCAGTTTAGATATAATGTGCTAATCAGTTTCAATTTAATGCCTGTATTTCTCCCGTAAACTCGATAAGGTGAGGGTTTATACAGTCACCACGTGCTCCATATTCGACATAAGAAGTACCATCTATCGGCGTGCTGAACTCATATTTAAATTACACAAGCCTACAAATGGTTGTGTTTTTCATTGGATTATTGGATTATTTGGATTATAATTGGTTTTTTATGTATTATTTTAGCGCTGGATCTGAAAATCTTCATTTTTAACCATCACTTAAGGATTTTTCGCAAATGGTAAATTTCAAAGGTAAAAAGTAAAAAATAGTGAAAATCTTATACTAAAAATTAGAGGAGGTGGTTGTGCTTTTTATCTTTTAATAATTGATTTTTGTGTATATTTTACCGTTGAATCCGAAAAAGATCTTCATTTTCAACCATCATCTCATGATTTTTTTGCAAATCGTAAATTATAAAGTTAAAAAGTAAAATAAAGATTTGCGAAAATCTAATACTATAAAAAAATATGTTATGGTTGTGTTTTTTTATTCGATAGTAGATTTTTCAGAACGTTTTATAACTTTAACTGAAAATGACCTTCATTTTTAACCATCATGTCAGAATTTTTTATTAATCGTAAATTAGTTTAAAAAAAAAAACAAAAATCTGATACTATAAAGTAGATGTAAAATATTGTTCAATTTAATTTCATTTAATTCAAAAATTTGTTCCATTTTTTGACACATACTTTGGATTTTTACAGTTGAACATCTTGAGGGTCCGATGAGGGGTTCACTTTTAACTATGAACGTTTTAAGTTAAAAATTTACGGTTTGCGAAAAATCGTGACCTGATGATTAAATATGAAGGCCATTTCAGCACTAAAAATATATAAAAATCAATTACTAAATGTTAAAAAGCACAATAATCGCATCGATTTTAGGCTATCAGATTTTCATTTTTTTTCTTTACTTTTTAACTTTGAAATTTAGAAATGGCCGCGAAGGGCTACGAAATACAACAGAATGAATTATCAAAAGCTAAAAAATCCGACGCAACCCAAATTTTGCCGGCTAGTGTAATTAATACGAAAGCCTGTTAATTTCGACTATACCTGAGATGCAATTTTTGTCGATTTTGTTTTCGATTATATTTAAGATAAGGAAATTAGTATCATACAAATAAAACGAGATGGATTTGTCTTTTTTAATATATTTGAAAACGTGTATTAAAAAATCATTTTAGACATTGCTATTGTAGAAGTATATTTATTTACATGAAGCCGACAACATTTGACGCGGACCAACTGTAATATTAATATATTTTTATTTGTTAGAAAATAAGTACAACAAATGTAAAAAAAAAATATATTTAAATAACAATTAAAAATAACATTTCTGAAATGACTCAGAAATATTTTAATTTAAATTATAAACTGCCTCTGAGAAATACTTATTGTACTTGAAATATATATGTGAAGAAATAAGCGACGCGACGTTAGCACTATGCACCTATTTTGTTCGAAAAGTAAAATACCAATATGTACTTGAAATTCTAATATAATAAACTTTTAATTAAATTTTTAATGTTATGTTAAAAACAACATATTAATATCAGCCTTTATAAAACTTTTCAATATAAACTAAGGAATGCCCAAATGATACGTGACAAAATAAAAGTAAAGATTATTATAACAGTACAAAGCTAATACGTGTTTTTTTTATATTAGAATTGTTTATTCACATTTCGTACATGTATATGTAAGACTAATGACTCTCTGTAGAATTTACACTTTTTCCTAATGTAGATTATTATGAGCAAACCCTTTGCAACGAGATAAACCTCTGCGGGATAGAATATGGTAGATATTTCAATTATAATATTTAATTTCTCATATTCGGTGTAGTTATGAGTTTGCAGAGAAAAGGGTATATAAAAAGAATTTTATATTTATGTTTCTCATTTACTGAAGATATTATATTTTTGTGGCATTTTTCTTAGTAAAATTAAGAATTATACGTTCTTAATTGTTTGCAAAGTTACTTAGGTAAAAATCTAGAGGAGTCGAACAAGACTAATCTTGCTTAAGATTGAGCTTAACAGTATTAATTATCTTTTATTTCTGCACAATAAATTAAAATTTGTAATTTTAAGCTTTTTTTTTTTTACATTGTAAAAAAAGTCAGTTCCTTTTAATCTAGGAAAATGCGGGATATCCGAAAAGTCCTGTACATATTTTAAAATTTAATATAAAATCAAATAACTGTTGCACAGGAGTGCGTTTTGAACTAAAATGTTTCTCATGTTGAGAAGTTTTCTTCATGCGAATGAAATAATTAGTTCCAAATTTCGATCACAGATGGTACCACTATATGGTGTTCATATGATTGCTTTTAATCTTGCGTTTTTTTCTGATTTTCAGATGAATTTGTCGCTGTGATATAGAAAATGACGATTATCCACTAGGAGTCGCCATTTCTCTATCACAGCATCAAAATTATTCTGAAAATATGAAAAAGCGCATGTCCGAAAGCAAACATACGGACGCCATATGATGGCACCATCTATGATCACTATGATACAATCTATGATCGAAATTTCAAACTAATTATTTTCATTCGCGTAAACAAAACTTTTCAACCCGAGGAGCGCGTTAGTCCAAATCGCACTGCTGTACGACAATTGTTTGCTTTTATATTAAATTTTACATATGTCCAGGAATTTTTGGACACACTTTATAACATTATCACAAAGACAATTATACGATGGTGATTCAATAACAATTGTCCCGAATGTGTATAAAATATTTGTACTGCTATGATTGATGTGGAATATTGAAGTCTAATGTCTTAGATGCCTATATGCTCAATTTCAGAACTGTAGCTGATATATTAACAATTTTTTTTTCGTTTTTGGTGGAGAGGGCGCACCGTGACAGTGAATGGGATGTGGCTACTGTCATTTGGACTCGAGATCATAGTGATATATCTACTCTCATCCACTTTTACAAATCTATCACAGAACTGCTTTAGGTCTGGCCCCATTAGCTGCAAACCAGGCTTTCCCAGCAACACCCCCTCTTTCAAGCTTGGAGCTACCTCTCACACATAAAACAAAAAATATATGTATCTTAATATAGCTACTACGGGTCTGAAATTGAGCATATAAGTATCTAAAACATTAGGCTTTCAGGCATAGACATTATTCCACACCAACCATCGCAGTACACATATATTATACACACTCAGGATAATAATATTATTAAACCACCCTCTTACAGTAACCTTTTCAGAGTTACCCATGATTTTAAGAAAGTGTTTTTTAGCTTTGAAACCTCCAGAAACTTTTATATTTTTGAGATTTAAAAGGAATTTATAAAACAATGTTTCTTATTCTGCCACTGATTTTAGAACTTGTAACGTTTCAGAGTGGTTTTCACAGGCTGAAGTAGCTTCCACCGGGAATATAGGTTTTCGATGGGAATAAAAAAAAACTTTGTTTTTATAACTGCTTCTTTAAATAATGAATATAGATTTTTTTCCGGGTTATTGTAAAGTTTTAAAATGTTTTTTAAGATCACGAGTAACTCAAAATAGGTTACTGGATATATTTTTTCGGGGTTATATAGAGAATCATAAAAGAATGTCTCAGTTTCAAGGGCATATTATAACATTTTAATTTATACTATTTACAACAAATCTTACATAGAACTGAAGGTAAACTAACCTAGTTCTTCTTACAAGTGTACAATAGGTGTACCCTTACTTATACGAGAGACTTCTAACCTAAAGTCCAGTTCTTCCTACATTTCGGTTAACAAGTCCGGAATAATAGAAGCAGTAGTTTCTCCAATTCTCTGTCTCAACTCTGCCAAATCATAAGGTAGCGGCGGTACCTAAATACGATTAATTATAAAGCCGCAAATGAAGAAATCGCATGGCTCTAACGGCTTTTAAATCTTCAACAATAACGCTTTACGCTCAAGAGTCGCCCTTTTGCGTATGTGGCACTGCAAGCGAGTAAATAACAAAGCAGTACTTACGCATGCGTAAAACTGTTTGAGTTACTGTTTATTTGTGAACTTGAACTAACACTCTACAACTTACAGTTGATACTATTAAAATTTATAGATGGGACATTATTTTAAGGACATACTGTATTATATTTCCGCAGATAAAAAAAAATACATTTGTATATTTTTTTTATATCGTAAACTTATTTAGGATTTCGCATACTTTTTTATCTTGTTTTGAAATCGAAATTTAAAATGCCAAATACCAAATGCCATTCATTCTAAAACAATGTTTAAACAAGTTATGGATGTAACATTTAAATTTTTCAATTTCCGCAAGTAAAAAATAAAAATAAACAATATGATTGAATGGATTTTCTAATATTTTTGGTGAAATAATCACTACTAAAGTTTGAAAGGGGGTTTTGGATTTTTTATAATCAAATATGATTTAGTTAATAAAAGTCAATCATAATCTCACATGTAAATGCTTGCGATAAATATCAATAATTTGGTAATTCTGTTTGTATATTGATATTGATATTTCACATTTTCTTATTTAGTAGTGTTAATAATTTAAATTTTTAAAGATTCTTAAATTTTATCCGCAAGTTTAAAAAATTTTTTTAAACAATATGAATGAATAGATTTTCAAATATTTTTGGTGAGTTAATCACTACTGAAGTTTGGAAGGGGATTTTGGAGTTTTTACAATCAAATATGATTTAGTTAATAAAATGCAATCATAAACTCACATGTAAATGCTTGCGATAATTATCAATATTTGGGTAATTCTGTTTGCATATTGACATTTCACATTTTCTTATTTAGTTGTGTTAATAATTTAAATTTTTAAAAATTCTTAAATTTTATGACCTAAGAGTATAAATTTCATAAATAATGAAAATAGATTATTTTCCGCAAGACGGAAGGAGAAAAAGATGGATAAAAATATATATGGCTTATAATAAACATCACAATTTATATTTTCGATGACCCACCAAAAGAAAAAAAAGACTGGAAAAGCATATATTGTGGAGCTTCGATTATCCGAATTAATAGGTAACCGGTGGTGTACAGATAAACGAGGTTTGGGATAACCATACAAGAGTTGGGATAACATGCAAGAGTTATTTGAGCATAGGGAAACAAACATTGATAATAAACACAAATAAGCATATTTTTTGTACAACAAGGATTACAACAAGAAGAAGGTAACAAACCATCAAGGAATACAGTGATAAAAGAAATATGCAGGAAATCAATAGTACAGTAGTGTAGGTCTACATTTTAAGAAAAGAAGTTCAAAATTTTCTTTTGCTTCTGAGAGGACATTTTTTTTCTTGCTGCTAAATCTCTTTGACATTTTAATGAAAGCAGATGAACAGAATCACACTCTTCTTGTAGCTCCACCTACTGGTGCTTAAATTTGAATTTCGACTTCTAAAACGCATTCGTTTGACCAAAGTTCGGAAAATCAATACCCCACTGTAATATTAATTTTTTTTCATTCAGTATAATAAATAGCTTAATGCTTATTTGTGCCGTGCAATATATGCTTAAAATTTGTTAATTATGTTAGAATGTTTGACATTTTACAATAACATTTTAATCTCCGATTACTCTGCTTACAGAAATTTTAGAAATAGAGATCGAAGAGCGATAATCATAATCCTTCACAACGCAATGATTTATTTCAAAACTTCAAACAACTGTGTTAAGCACTGAATCTATTATATATGATAAATATAAATAACGCTTACAGACTAGAGAACGCAAATGTGATTAATTTTTCAACGTCTGATAAATTGAAGATATTCCTTCTAAAATATTATCGCAGAAGTATTAAATTCGAAAGGGTGTGAAAGGTTTCGACAGCGTTTGGTTTTTGAAAACTAAAAGATAATGAATGATGTTAGCGAAATAAATGTAAGAAGTTTCCAATTGCTAAATTGAAAAGATATATTCATCTATTTAACAGACAGTTTCAATCAAATTTTGAATATGCTTTCTTTGGAGTATTTGACATTACAACTAACTTAACACTAAACCTACCGCGAGTGGTCAAATGACCCTTTTTGATTTTTTGTTCCTTAAACTAAAACATTAAAATATATGATCATATAATTTCTTAAAATTCCTCATCTCAGAACTACCTTTTTTGCCTAGAAAAAAAAATGTTTTAGGCTTAACTACCGCAAGGGGTCTTTTGACCCCTGAATAAATTTATGTTAAATCATAAACGTATAAATGTTTTATTTCGTAAGAACAGTAAATTGCGTATTTTCGCTAGTACATCATTTTTTCTACTGTATTACATCATATTTGTTAATATGTGATCGTATAATTAGAAATTGATTTTATTCCGAGTGAGATTCTAGTCTGAACATTTCAGGTAACTTCGAGAACGAAATAATCTTAAAAATATAGAGTGAACATAAACAAATTTTTACATTATTTGATTATTAAATTTTAGAATTTCTTGAATGAATTTTTTTTCTTAATTTTTTGCGTAATTGTAATTTTTTTTCTTTAACCCTTTGAGGGGCAAGTAATTGTATTTGTGTAATGTCCAATTCATACCGTAATCTGCAAATACATTTTTTTTCAAAATAAGGAAAAGCAATATTACAACTTTTTTCCACCAAATTTGGAAAAGTAAAATTTAATAAAATCTTCCTGTTGCGAATCTTCATTAATCAAAGTTGGGATAAAATATATTCCAACGCCCCTCAAGGGGTTAATAAATAAACAATTTATAATAATTATTTCAGAAAAAAATGTTTTATTCATACATCAAAGTTTAACAACTAGTATATTTTTTGCAAAACATCCTAAAATATATAACTTTTTTCTATAGGGGTCATTTGACCCTTTCCGGTAGGAATAAGTATAAAAAAAATATCCGTACGTATAGTGTTAAAGGTTTGCCGTCGCATGAAAATGTGTAAAACGGGCATACGACAGGTAGGAATCCTTAAATCTCTAGCCGCTCAGTTTCTGAATTCCCGTGGATAACGCTAAGTCTATGGGCGTAGAATGCGTTCATATATTTAAAATATCTCCTCAGTAAATTAATATTTTTAAATCCCCTTTTATGTGTACTCTTTTTAAAGAATGTCTCTTTTTTTTTCATAGTTCTCAAATTATTTCTAAAATCTATGTTGAATTTGATATTTTAAGTGTTAAATGCGGTCGAAATGTGAGTAAGATTTTAACAGTAAATAAATAAATAGAAATGCTTAATTCATCTTTAAAAAGTTAAAGTTAAACTTACACTATGTGCAAAACTACTTAAAAGATAAAACAATATTATCTAGTATGTTGTGGCCTTCACAAAACTTTCCTCTATATAAATCACGTCAATTAAATCATTTAAATAATACAAGAAATTACGTCAATTTAGCACCAATTCATAGCAAATTATATCTGAATTTGAAGTTTGATGAAAATTCGTGCATTAGTTCTTGGGATAGAGCTATAGCGGAAATTGTGAAAAATGTAGCATAGCAGCACCACCTATTGAGCGATTTGCATAAAAACATAAACAGCAATAATTGATATCAAGGCGTACCTGAATCTGAAGTTTGATGAAAATTCGTGCATTAGTTATTGAGATAGAGCTATAGTGGAAATTCTGAAAAATGCAGCATAGCAGTGCCACCTGTTGAGCGATTTGCTCGAAAACATAAACAGTAGTAACTCATATCAAGGTATACATGAATCTGAAGTTTGTTGAAAATCCAAGCATTAGTTTTTGAGATAGAGCTATTGCGGAAATCGCAAAAAATGCAGCATAGCAGCGCTTCCTGTTTAGCGATTTACACCAAAATGTATAAAACTTCAATTCCTGTCCAGGACTTACTGAATCTGAAGTTTGATGAAAATCCGTGCATTAGTTCTGGAGATTCAGCTATCGTGAAAATCGTGAAAAATGCTGTACAGCAGCGCCACCTGTTGAGCGATTTACACCAAAAACTAATCAGCATCAATTTATATCAGGGACTAACTGAATATTAATTTTTATTAAATTCCGTTCATTAGTTCTTGAGATAAAGCGCCCACAAAATTTGTGCAACACAGACAGACTCACAGACAGACTCACAAAATCCCCCCCCCCCCCTCCGCTCCACAACGCCAAGAAAACTGAAAAGATGCAAAGGCAAAGGAATCATCTTTTTAAAAATATTTATGTTATGTGTAACCAATAATGTTTTCGGAACAAGATAAAGTAAAGCATCTACAACTCATTCTAAAATGCATTACTACTAATCGATGTATTAAATGAATTTTATAACAACTTTATTTAATGGTACTTGTAAGTTCAGTCAGTAGATGAAAATTTAAAGGCTCAGTTTGGATTTAGAGTCATGTGATGTAGGTGTAGAAAACATTTATTTTATTAAATATATATATATATATATGTTCCAAAGGTTGGTGTTGCCCGAAGGCATTCTGAGAAAATCGAGTCCAGATTTTCGTTGTTAGTTAGTATCGTCACTATCATATCTTTGAGCCTTCGTTTTGTATTCAATTTAGCAATGGTATGTATGAAGCAGATAGATTACATTGTGCATCCGCAAGAAAATGACACATCTCGACAAAAGTAAATTTCACAGGAGATACAAAAGAAAAATTTCATGATTTTTATGTAACATGAAATTATAGCACTTAACTCTGCATGCAGGAATAAAAACGTGTATAAAAGAGCTAAACCCTTAAAAAAAAAGACGTAGAATGAGGTGTGGAGGGTTGGGTCATTTTACCTCCCCACATAATTCACCCCTCTTCTGAGGTCACGAATGAACATATAGCGTAATAAAGTGTTTTTCCGTATAACTACACTTATACAATTTTTCTGTTGTATAAAATGCAAAATGAATTTTTCCGAGATGTGTCACTTTTCTTGCAGATGAGTGGTATGGCGATCGAAGGAAAGGTACTGAGCAGAGACATCTTTGTGCGAGAATATTGTGTAAGAAAGCGGATAAACTATGGGTAGATGATAATTATAAACCGTTGTTCGGCCTCACGCGCGCATGGAAATCAGTTGTGTATAATTTTTAATTTAGAATGCGGAGGTGTTGGTAATGCCTCCCCTAATTTAAAGCTATTGCTTTGGCCAGCGGATGTGTTCGAGAAGGGATAAATTGGAAGTAAGAACGGAATATGAGACAAAATTTTAAAATGAGTTGGATGTGAGAATAGATGTAGCTGTATATTTAACTTAGAATATTTAAAAAATAATTCTTATTTTGCACAGTTAAATTTGAGATTGTGAATAAAAATTTATTTGAGATTTGAGAAAAGATTAGTTTCAATTGTAGCTTCTGGAATCGAATATGGGAAAATATATATTCGTTTTTAGATTGATTATTGTAATACTGCGAACAAATAAAATTATATCGAAAGAGAGCTTAGACGCATACCGTACCACTTTGAGTACAAAGTCACAGAGCAGATAAGTGGGGATGGGAGAAACTTCGCCTGAAGTTCGCCTACTAACTCAAGTTCCGATGTCGGAGTTCATAAGGTGAAATATAATCTAAATACGAGAGCACAGATGGCAAGCAAAAATATTCAAAAACCGAAGTTGTTGAATATTCAACTAAGTCCAGTTATTACTAAAATAATTTTAATTTAGTCTTAACACAGGCAGAGAGTATAAAAGCTAAATTTATAAAATGGGTCAAAATTTTTCTATCAATAACTTTATAATAAATGAATCAGTAAATGGAATCGTCGATTTTTACAGATTTGATAAATCATTCCATGACCCTTCAAACCATCGGCCCAGATTCTCACCTCCCTTTGCCTTTAGGTTACCAAGTGGATGTAAGAACATAAGGCAATTTCTATTTTTTTTAAAAATAATACGTTTTAATTATGGAATAAGAGGAACTCTTAAAAAACTTTCCTGAAGAATCAAATTGATTCCTAATTTAGAGAAAAATTACATTTTTTTTCTCTAATATGTAACGCTCTTTACAATATATTTATTTAATTAATATCTCAGGACAATTTCAGAAACTAAATGAACAATAAAAAACTTCAAAGGAAATGACATTTTAAATAACCAAAAGGCATGATTTTATTTAATATATAAGTATGTGTCATATATAATAAATTAAATACTTTTAATAAAAGTAATGTAACATATTATTTTAAATATTTGAAAAACTCATTAAACATTTACTTTGCAAAACAGTATTTATAGAACGTTTTGTCAACAAGAAATAATAAAAAGGACTTAAATCCTTAATGAAAACATTATATGCCTGTTAAATTATCTAGTCATGTAAATCTTATTGATAATATTTTTTAATATTGAAAATAAATTTAAAAACATGAGTAATAAAAAATATACTTTATTAATCTTTGAGAAAGAAACAAAACTTTTCCCCCATACGTTATTTCTACTTTCTTGCAATTTAATGATTACTACTTATTTTAATGATAAATCAATATTTAATTAAAGAAAAGAATTGTAATGGGTTGAAAAGACATTTCACGTCTGCCCATTAACGAAGTATTTTCAAATATGTTAAAAATCTTTTTAATCCCTTTTATTCTCTTTAAATTAATTTTGAGCTTTCTTTCTGTTTTTCTTTATTGCATTATATTTTATATAATAAAAATTTCTTTGTACATAATTTTTAATTATTTTAAGTTGCTATTTTTTTTTTAAAGATTAATTTTCTAATTGCATCTTAAAAAAATATGTTAAATTATGAAGCTCAATATTTAATTTTTGCTGAAATGTCACATCTGTAATAAATAAAAATTAAATTTTGAATTAAAACATGTTTAATATTTATTTCTCGTTACTTCGCATGAACAAATTGTATAGGGGAGTATTAAAAAAATGCAAAATCACATTTTCGAAATGAAGTGACGAGAATATTTTTGTTAGAATCTTAAAATGCATTGTTTTATATTTTTACAACTTAATACAGAGAAGTGTGTCTGTAATAATTTATTTAGTGCATGTTTTTGTTTTGTTTTATATCTCAGGAATTTGCGCTTCTTTTTATCAAAGATTAAATCTTGATTATTATCACTTAGACGTCACGTTATGAAACAGTCATATTATTATGTTGAGGAATCATTCATGAGAGTTTTTTTCATCAAATTTATAAATGCACTAAGTGATAAAATGCATTGGCAAAATCGTTTATGGTATAATCAGAATACTATTTATCTCTGCAAGATTTAATGACTTTTTTAATTTCATTGATTTTGTGTGTCTTCTCAGATCATTAAAATGGAATATCAAATGGGCAAAGTCGAGAACTTTCGATAACATTTGTTTTTGTATTTAAAAGAGTTGTTAAGGCCACTGGAATTGCTCTTGAAACTTATGTTGTATATGGAGAAGGAATAATACCTCAAAGCCGTCTCTGCCCATCGTTTGTTATCGCGCTCGAAAATTAGGAATTTTTAATTCAAGGAAGGACCACAACACGTATTGACCAATCGAGTTTGATGAAAATCGATTGAATCACCTTCTTCACGAATATCCACGTCAAAAAATTGAGAGAATTGGTGTAGCAGATGGATTGGGTTAAAAAAATGTAGTGTACCACCTCAGTATGGACAATGTTCAGTTTGTGAAACAATCTGAATATTGAACAAATTGTGGTGTATGGAACAAACTGTAAAAACAAAACTGTAACTGTAACAAACGGTAACTGTAACAAATAAACTGTAACTGAATAAACTGTAGTGTATGGGCAATGTTCAGTTTGTGAAACAAAACGTTTATGAATTACTCCTCAATGCAATATTTCGAAACTTCAGCATTTATCAAGATGACTTCACCTTTGTCATAAAATAACGCAAGTCGTCTGAAATAAGTGTTACTATCGTAATTAAGACTATGCATTCGAGTTCGGATCGGATTGAGACACTCTGCATTTTTGACAAATTAAATAATTCGCAATTTGACTGATTTTTATTTTGTACTACTTGGTTGCCCTTGTAATGCTGGCAGATATTTGTAAACGAATTTGTACTGCATTTGAAAAAAAAAAGAGTAATTTTCGATGTTGTTTAATCATTACAATTCGCATTTAAATACCTTTTCAAATTTATATTTAGTTTAAAGTAGAAATTTTATAGTTATGACTATAATGAATTTTTTATTACAAAACGTTACTTATTTAAGTAATATTTGATAAATATCTGAAAGATTCAAAACTACATATATTATACACTGTTAAAAAACTGATGCAACATATTGTCAAAATTTTGTACAAATTATTTTCACCATAAGATTTTAAAAAGTTATCCATTTATTCCGTGCACCAGTTGAACCATAAAGTTGTGTATGTTGCCATGATAAAAAAATGAGGAGAGAACAAATTTTACCATATCGCCCAAAATGCGTAAAATATTGGGCTATAAGGTCAAATTTATTATCCTTTGCAAAGTTTGTGACCAATCAGACATAAACCACTGTTAATAATAATATGCACTACGGACATTCAACACGTAAATTAGCCTGGCACCTTTGGCTTGTAGAAAGCGTTACAATTACTCAACTACGAGATACATCTATGTATGCATCTATGATGCAAGTATATTTATCTTCTACAGAAACATATTATAGTGCTAAAAACATTTTTTTTATGATTGACTGTTACATACTGCCAAAAGATTTTGAAAATTAATCTATTGTTAATGTTTACCCAAAATCAGGTGATTTAAAAAAGACAATCGGCCCATGTTTTGGTGCTTTTACTTTTTTTTTCAGTATCAAGCGGTTCAACGGTGAATGGAAAATATTTACAGCGTAATAATTTTCAATTAAAACCGAAAATAATATGAAAGAAAACTTTTGAATTTAGTGATCTAGAGCCTAACACAATTATCTACTCCAACCACTTCAAATCGGAAAACCAGATACATTTACCTATACTTTTTGTTTTTGTTTTCATGAAAACCACTTCATTTTTTGAGATATTGTTTTCATATCTATATACGTTGTTATTTTTTTTATTTTTACTAAATCGAATAAATGGTGACAGGGAGGCCGAATTTATGATAGAAAACAAATGTTGATTTTACAAATTGTATCCAAAAGTAATTATTAATCACGAAGTATGTAAGAATTATTTTTTTTATAATTCATCGTAAACAATTTACATTGAAATTATAATTGAAATTTTTTAAAATTTATATGAGTTCTTTAAATATCGGATTATGTAATCCAGGTTCTTGATAATAATATGACATTTTCGAGGAATTTATAATTTTACGCATGCTTTTGAAAACTTATAATTACTACACCCAATTTAGTACCATGATTTTTTTCTAGTATTTAAACACATGTGTAAAAACAAAAAATGTGCATTTATAATATTACTCTAACTTCGAGGTTGATGCAATTAAAAACGATTATTTTAATATTTTAGATCTAAAAAACGTGTTTTTATATAATAATTTGAATAGAGGATATGATAACACTTTATGAAATTTGAATATGTAATTTTATCATTAAAAATTTCAATAACAATTTATATATTTTACCTTATAAACATAAAAGAAAATTATCAATAGCACTTGTAGGAAGGGATATATAATATGCAAATTAGAAAATTTTCCAATTTCAAGATTTTCAAATATTTTGAGGGAAAGGGTCTTTTGTTATAATTGTACTATTTTAAGAAATTGTAAGCAATGACAATGTGTCAGTATATATTAAATGTACATTACATAACTGAAAAAAAAATATATAGTTTGGTAATATACAATATAAATTACAGCGATGAAATGCATTCCTCTAAATAGTCTAAAAACAGCATGTCTATAGGAAGATTATTTTTAACTGTTAATTAATGAAATAATGTTAAGTATTTTATTAAATAGCCTTCTTATGTTTGATATACTAAAATGTTGTACACCCTATGTCACCAATTTTGTTTTATTAAAATTAAATAAATTGCAAACCTCAATCAATGTAGTGACCATCCCGAATATTATCTACACACAAAAAATGCTGATTTTCTATGAAGATAAATTTTCTAAAATGGAACGAATAAAAAAGCTGTTAATCGCATGGCGCAATGACTGGTGATGTCGGATATAGTAAAATTTCTGACTGCAGATCATTAAGGTTTGGCATGTCACAGAAATATTGTATGTTCCAGTGTTGTAGTGCTATAATAACACTGCTTGTCTCCCGTGTAAAGTATGTGGTCTCTTTCTTGAATTTTGTTCGGCAATCGATTTAATTCAAGAGCATGTTATCAGTTATAATTTCTAAATGTATCAGAAGCTCGTAATACAGCTGTCCCCTTTTTTCTCAAAAAATACAGAGTGTTAGTTTGTCATTATATTCATACTAGGGGGCTACACCCGCCAACCCCCGTTCAGGCTTCGCAGCCTCTGAAAATATACTAACGTGTTCTGTTTAAAAATATATTACAAGGTTACAGAAGATTGAATGATATGATCGGTACAACTGCGGCTATCTTCTGCAATCGCGTTGCCATGTCTGTTTGAATGGCCATTTTTCGGTTACCATGGCCTCATTCATCGCTATCGTAATAAATGACGTTTGTTTTCGGATTGAGAAGTAAGATCAATTACACACTTGAAAATTAGCTTGTATAAAATGATTAGATTAAAAATTAAAAATTTACACGGTGTAGGACTTTAAACACGATACACGTGTTCATTACGTCATTAAGTGATTTTTAATTCGACTTTTTATTTGTATTTTTATTAATGTTTTGCTAATTTATTTGTTTATCGTACTTACAATTATGTTTGCGTGTGGCAGTCATTTTTCACCCACTTCTTGTTGACATAGAGCTTTGAAATTTGGAATATATGTGTATTGCTGAGGGCAATACATGAATTGGATATGTTTTTTTTTATTCGATGCCTATTTGGGGTCAATGGAGAGGGGCAACTTTTCATTTCCTATGGAGAATTCTGTATCAGCTTCAACAATGAGTAATTGTTAAAAACAGCTCATGGCAGGATTGCCAAAATAGCGCCCACTTGGCGCAATATCGTCGAATTTGGCGACAAAAATAAATTACCATATACCATATATTAAGGACCAAGATGGGACATTTACGGCAAAATCTGTAATGGCAACATTACTAGCGTCACTACCGACAACGGGGAAGAATTAACAAGTCTCCGAAATTTTCCTATGTTGCAGAAATATTTTTATGCTCTATGTTTTGAATATCTATTCTTTCCTAAAACGAAGCAGAGGCAGCGAGAGAGGCAGTCGATATATTTGTGCTTTATTTATTTAGCTGCTTTTTTGTTGTTGTTGTTATCGTACCTGTAGCGTTCTCCTTTAACTTAGAAAATGATAATTAGGGTAATAATATAAGAGAAAAACCCTAGAAAATTCTGTTAATAACGTAAATATGCAAGTTTATGAGATTAAATTGTAAAAACTCAAATTCAGGTAATTTATTCATATCGAATAAAACTTTATTGAGTGTAATGTCAGTACCTCTATTTATTTTTAACTGTTAGATTTATATAATTCTAAAGATTTGTCGAAATGAATTTTTCCCATCTGTAATTTATATTCTTATATGTTAATATTATAAATATTATTGAATTGATTGTACGTTATTTACATTAAAAACAATATTTTTATTTTATCTGTAAGAAAGTGAAAATGCATAAATTTTAAAATATTATTGCAACGATTGTTTAATACGTTAAACTTCATAAATTAATAAAACATCGGCTATAAAAATTTTCCTACCGAATGGGAATATTTATGAAATTTTCTGGGATTTGTAGAGTGCAACACTTCGTATATTTTTATATTACACCATTACTTTATGTAGCTTTAAATTCAATTATATCATATTTAATTCATATATAGCATTCAAGACGAAATTTTTACCCTGTATTTCGTTGCACTTATATCGTTCACTCATCATGAAAAAAAAAAAAAAAAAAAAAAAAAAAAAAAAAAAAAAAAAAAAACATATATCCGTGCATGAACATAGAAGAGATATTAGATATATAAAATAGAATATCTATTCTATGTTCATGTATCGGTGTAATATTCTATTGAAAACGTAAACATGAAACATTAAAAACGAAAGATTACAATAAGGTAGAAGCTCAATGATAAAAATTTTACAAGGATGGTGAGTTTCTTCCCCATTTTCACTAAAGACGCTAAGATCGCAATCGCATTACCATTACGCTCTATGGAAATGTCCCATCTTGTATGTTAATCTATGCCATATAGGAATACAACTTGACGATAGCTAGCTAATTTGGCGAAATTCCAAATTCTACCTTTTAGTGCATTTAAAAAATATATATATTTGTAAATTTTAATAAAAACGTGTTTCAAAAAATCTTTTTTCGAATTTACACTTATTTTAATTTTTTTTTATATATAAGTTTGTATAAATTGTCAAAATTGGTCTACGGTATAATTAAGTTTGTATTAATTAATGAGAAAATTCGAATTTTCTAATGTGTATACTTAATTGAACAGTTATTCGTGCAAAATAAATCGGAAGTATTTTGAGCATACATTTATCTGTATTTATGCTGCATCATGTGATTTAATATATAAACAAATTTGCTTGCCGCACTACTATTATACCATGTGTCATTTTATCTTTACAATTGAAAAGGAATCCTTTTTTCCGTCTATGGAATTTGAATTGGGAGACGATTTTTGATTCCGGACGATCGAAATGTGATTTTTTTTCATGAAAAACATAATTTAATCTCAATATTGTTTCTCTACCAATTGGAACAAAAGCTATAATTTCAATTATCAATCTGGAATTGGCAAAACAGAAGAAATCTAATAATACCTATAGTTTTTCCCTGTTCTCCCCTAAAAAAAAAAAAAAAAAAAAAAAAAAAAAAAAACGGAGAAATTTTATTGCCATTACAGATTTTCACTACAGAAATGTAATTAAAATTAAAAAAATTAATATTTTAAAAACTAATTATTTTTTTTAAATTCTGACACCATTTTTGAAATCTGTTGATCAATGCGGATTTTTGATGTTAATTTTACCGCATAATATTCGATATTTTAGGAGAAATAGCCGTAAAACTGAATTAGTCGTTTCATAAAATCGTTTTTCATTAGCATTATATATATATATAGGGTAGACATAATATATTGCCCATGTAATATATTTGTACAGCACGATAAGACGTTTCCTTTCAAGTAAGAG
Organism: Maratus speciosus; assembly: GCA_963932465.1. NCBI lineage: Eukaryota > Metazoa > Arthropoda > Arachnida > Araneae > Salticidae > Maratus > Maratus speciosus. The sequence continues at coordinate 103,117,635 of OZ010791.1, read as the reverse complement.
ATAGTAACCTACGTTTAACTATTTTTTAAACAAAATTGTTAGCTGAAAATGGGTAAGAATTTTTTTGTAAACCAAATTACAAAATAATTTCAACATCCCCAGCATTTAAATTGGAGCTTCTCTGCCAGTTTGATTGAGGCGATACTCCTTTTTCCTACTGACAGGTCTAAACTAAAGATGATCCAAATATAAGCTTGGACACCAAAATAATGAAAAGTTGAAGGCTATTAAGAAGAAATTTTCTAAATTCTAAGACTATCTCAATGAAAACGGTGACTCAAATACTCACTGAAACAACTGCATTAATTGTTTGTTGGAAGATAAGAAAGCTAAAAAATGTTTACGCATGCTCAATTAAAAAAATGACATTTACGATTCAAAAAGAGCACTGTAAATTTCACTTAAAATTTTGCAACAGTACAGAGAAGAAAATCCTGTTGATTGCAATATTCTCTTATTTCAAACTACCTGACTTTACAGGCGTTGACGGCGTTATGAGCATAGTCTTAAATTTACCTAAAATCATTGTTTTGTTGTTTTATATATTTAAATGAAAACCTCTACAAACGAATCTAATGTTTCCGGCTTCATTGGATTCAGCATCATACACCCACTATTTTGTATAATTTTATATTTTATATGAAAATATATCCAAACGAACTTAGATTTGAGACCCCACTGCCTCTGGCAGCATACAACAACATTGTAAGAACGCTACTGTTTGTTTCGATATTTCCTTTTAAAAGGCCCCTTAAGGTCGGGCGTAATTTGGACACGTCCTAATAATCTTAAATACACGTAAAAACGGTATTAAATGAATTTATATACATAAACAAAAAACTCTCCAAATGAACCTAATGTTGATTAGCATAATGTCATCAGCAGCGTACACACTCGATGTAGATTGTTTTTATATTTTTAATAAAAATTTAATCAAAAGAACTAAGAACATTCGGTATGGTGATTTACGGTTTAATTTCCGACGTTTAGATATATTAAAATTTCAATTCTGAGCAAAATGTCTTCAGAAAAAATAAACAAGATAAACAAGAAATTTTTTCTTGGAAAATTTTAACAGATTTAAGTAACCATACACTTGCGAATTTAGGAAATATTCACAAAAATATTAAGTTGGTTTCCATTTCAGAAATATCTGTGTATAAATATATCTCAATACGTAATTTTATTGCCTTTTAAAGTACTTTGTTTCAACAGTATAATAACCTGAAAGTGAACAAATATTTGCTAGTTATAATACATCTAGGCGACAATAAGATGCGTTTCTCCCATGTCAAAAATGCAGCACATCAGCGCCACCTGTTGGACGATTTACACCAAAGCATAATCAGCATCAATTCATATGAAGGACTATTTTAATTTTGTATACGTTCTACATGGGAAGGAAAAAACAGAAATATATATATAGATAGATAGATAAAATAGTACAGGGTTCCTATACATTTCTTTTGATAAAAATCACGGACATTTAAAGACTTTCAAGGACAAAAAAAATTTAAGGACCTACAAATTAAATAAACTAATAAATTATAATATGGATATTTTAATAAAGGGTTTCATTTTTGTAAATACAAATTTTAAACATTCAAATGGCCGTAAGGGACGGGGAATTTCAGTGTGTGGCAGTAGAAATTAAGAATTTTTTAAAATAACAAATACAGCAGACGAAAAATCTAGTCAGATGTGCCAATCCCAAAACTTACTTCTATCTCATCATGTTGATGTTACAAAATTCACTACCAGAGTACCAACATTAAATAGCATTCTATGCCCATCATGAGGATTCTAAAGATATGAAATTCGGTGCATTATTTCTTAAGAAATGTCTATTACTAAAACAGTGTAAATACTGCGAAATGCAGCACAGCAGCTCCACCTGTTGTGTGATTTACACCAAAACCTAATCAGCAACTGTGTCTGACTGAATCTGAAGTTTGATGTAAAATCCGTGCATTAGTTTTTGAGATAGAGGTATTGCGAAAATCGGGGAAAATGCGCACATCACCGCCATCTATTGGGCGATTAACACCAAAATCTTATCACGAACAACGTATGTCAGCATCTACCTGAATCTGAAATTGATGAAAATCCATGCATTTTTTCGTGAGATAGAGATATTGCGGAAATCATGAAAAATTCAGCATAGCAGTGTCATATGTTTGGCGATTTACGCCAAAACGTAATCAGCCCCCATATTTATCAAGGTATACCTTAATCTGAAGTTTAATGGCTTTCATTCAAGGACGTTGTGCATAATTTCTTAGGGAATAACAAAGCTACAAATTACAAGAGTATGATGCAAAATATGGTAAACAATTTAATAAAGCTAAATTGTCACATGTCATTAAAGCTTCATTTTTTTTCACTCTCCCATTGACTTTTTCCCAGATAATATGGGAGCAATTAGCGACGAGCATGGCGAAAAATTTCACTTAGAAATTTCTGCTATGGCGCACAGTGGAGTATTTGACCCGAAATCCTGGTCAAAAATATTTTTCAATGTACATAAAGTCCGACTGGCTTGAAATTCTTAGATCTTATTGGGTATCACTATGGCATGTTTGGTATTGTAAATGAAGTCTATAGCCTTTACGGTTCATTTACAGAGACACCCAAAAGAATTCCCTTGCATTATGGTCTATGGGGAAAAATCGTTTGCTCTGTACTTTAATGATATCACAACGTGCTGAAATTTATATACATCACTAAGGTGTACTAAGGCACTTATTGTAGAATATGGTGTGCATAGAATACATCGTTCAGTTACAGGGAGACACAAAAGAATATGGCTGAAGAATAAATTTAACTATTGAAGTCTATGACCAATAATTGCTGGAAGTGCGTTTGTAGTTCTGATAGGTGTTTTAAAATAGAAGATTTTTTTTTAAATATTACTTGGTGTGGATACATTCTATAGATCATATACAGGGCTGCACAAAAGTTCTCAAGTACATTTCCGTTTATTCACGGAAATGACTGAATTGAAAATTTTAACTGTGCTATGCGTTTCACCGAACTAACTTTTAGCATACACTGTTAAAAATCCGACCAGTTTTCCTGTAGGAATCGGAAAAATAGTTGCCCTTATCGTACTGGAACAATTTCCGACACAGCTCGGACTAAAATCCGTAAAATACCGTTTTATTGACTAATTCCTTTTTTTAAGGATTTTATTCCGAGCTGTGTCGGCAAATTTTCCGGTACGATAAGGGCAACTATTTTTCCGATTCCTACAGGAAAACTGGTCGGATTTTTTTTACAGTGTACTATGAAGTATACATACAAATCCTTAGCTTAGTTTAATATTTTATATCTTAAAAGCTGACGAAGTGTAAGCAAGATTTTTACACTTGACATGATAATAAATATACATTTTATAAATATTTTGACAATTAAGAAAAAAAAGAGTCATCATTTAAGAAAGCGGAAGAAAAAAGTTAAAATATTAATTTACTAAGTATATATTTTAAAAATACGAATAAATCACATGTCCATTGACTTAAGATTACCCAAGGGAGTTCTGAAGTTGAGCGACTTGTAACCTGAACTATTTACTGTTTTTAAGAGGAAAGTAAATGTTGATAGGTTTTTCTTATTCACTATTAATATTTAATTAAATGTATTTAATTTTATTATATATAAAACTTATTATTTACATTTAATAATGCATATTCCATTTAAATTACAGTTAATAATAATTATTGCATTTTATTTATGTTTAATAGTGTTATATTTAATAGTAGATTTAGTAAAGTGGAGTCTATATAGTATAGATTGCTAGTTTTTGAATGTATTTCATATATGACCAGTTTCAAAATGTTTCTTCAGAACTCTTCTTCATGACTCACTTCTTGGCTTTTATCGGGACTACCATCAGACCTTGCTGGAAGAAGAAGTTGTAGGGTATCGCTACTGTATGGCTTGCTATTTTTAGTTTATAAATGGTGTTATTAGAAAATGTGAAGTTGCTTATTTTCACGTACATTATAAAATGAAAATTTTAATTAAATTTTCTTGGTGCCGTTTGTCAGTTTTGGAATTAAAATTAGGTGTCCCTTTTTAAAGACACCACCCTCTAAAGGGTTAATTCCCTCCTTTCTCTCCATATGTTACACACATGAGCCCAAAGAACTAAGTAGGGAGCTCTTTTTCAATAAATAAGTATATACAATTTGAAGGCGATTGGATATTTCTATCAAAATATATCGAACTGCGTGCGTATGTACGTACCTACATACGTACATACGTACGTACGTACATACATAGAGACAGAATATGTAGGTGCAAAAGCTCTCCGGTAACATCCTGTGAGCTAAAAACCTGCAATACGACGGTAAATATATAGTTCTTATCTCTTCAATTCGGTGGCCGCAAAACAGAGCATTTAAATAGTCATCCCGAAAAAAATGTTTATAAAAAAATGGCAACAATATGCGGAAGATTTTTTTGCAGAAATTGACACTCAAGACTTTAACTAATACGATTATAATTCAAGCATGGCTGGGCAAAGAGCGGCATATATTTAAAAAGCTTTCGATATGTATAAATTAGAGTCAAAAACGCTTTCAAAATCACCCTTTTACACATTTAATGTTTTTTCACTAGGACTTCCCTCAGAGGGATTAGTCTGAGCGATATTGCTGAGAACATAGATTTAATAATAATATGTGGAAGCAAAGAAAATACGATGTTATCTTTAATTGTCCATATACTGCGATAAATTGAAATGATGAAAAAAACGAATCGTAGAATTACAAAATCTTATATATAAATTCGTATACACTGTTTAAAAAAATGGGAAATCAAACCATGCAAGACAGCCATGCATGGATATAAAATTGAAAGTACGCAATATGTTAAAAGTAAAATAGAAAATGAAACACTAAATTATCTTATATCGGAATTTTAACTGTATAAAATGATGTCAAGAGTATAATCGGACGTTCCGCACCAATTTGAGTAACTTTAAATGACAAATATATGATGTTTAAAAAGAATGGACTATACTTTATATGGTGTGTGCTCCCCCGGAATAGTTAATATCGTACAATATCTATTTTCCACGGATACAATGATGTTGTCGATAACATTTAAGGAATTCTCTCCTCAAAATCTGATATAGTATCAAAGTACCGAATACATCAACAGTGGCATGCAATGCTTCGTTCGAGTGTGTTTTAGATATGCTCGATCGGATTTAAATGATGAGTGTATGCTGGCTACTACATACGGTGTATGGTGTTGTTTTCAAACATATTCTGCACAAGTTGAGCGGTATTTAGCATGTATTAAATCAAAGAAATCGGCAATGATTAAAACATACAGTATGACACAAGATCTGAATATATCGTCTGCATAACTTATGAGCTGTCAAAGTGTCAATTGAAATAATTTACAAATCCATACATATTTATTCAGTAAATCATGCAATCTAACATACGCCAATATGAACCCGATTATGAAATTTCACCAGAGTAAGTTAATATACAAAAAATCTACTAATGATAATTGAGAATATGACCTTATGATAAAATGTCTAGAAAAATGAATCAGATAAAAAATTCATATCACATTTAAAAAAGCACTTCACTCTTTTAGTGGCATTGGCGAGAGAGAGAAAAGCCTAGAGAAGGAACACTTTAACAATTATTTTCGGGCAACCTACTCACTGTTTCATACAGGTCTTTATTCAATATTTATACAATTTATTTAATGCTAGGTGGATATTTATACGTTTTGTTGCATTTAAATTGCATGTTTTGCAGAGGAAATGCAACATTATGAAATATTTAAAGTTGCTATACCTAATAACTCCAAATTAATGGTAATTGAGATCGCTTTCCGTTCATTTCATCTTTTTAAATTTTAAATTTTTAGAAACCATTCATAGAGACAATTGTATATTTTAAAATTAACCCGAAGCAAAATTTCTAGATTATGGGCTCAGCAGTAACACAGAAATAGAAAATTTTCGAAAGTTTTTTTCTTTCTGCACTGTTTTATATAGCGAAATTTTTGGAAATTGTTCTATTGCGAGAATTTACGTCATAATAAATACAGCCATGTCAATTTTCATGTTTATATTCCTAACAATTCCATGTACTTCGTTACTTAGATCATCTTTAGATCTTTTTTCGCTTTGTTTAGTCTTTCGATTTTCTAGAATTCGTTTTACAACGAGCATTTACATCTTATAAATTACTACCATGCCAAAGTTCTAGTTTCTAACCCCAACAGCATCTTAAAATTTTCAGTATTCCAAATAAATCATAGTTTAGAACCTTTCTAGAAATTTTTACGTTTATCCGTCAAATTGAACCTTTTAGAGAGCGTTCATTACGAGTATTTACATCTTAAAAGTAACTACCGCATCAAATTTAAAGTTTCTAACCCAATCAATATCGCAGAAATCGCAATTTTAGAAATTTTTGCTCCTGCAGCGATGTAGGCTCTTGCACTGACATAAAATACACTCTTTTTGTGGGAGTAGAGATGGCCACCAACATTTTTTTAAGTTAGCTATGTAGTTTCAGAGATAACACCTCACAAACGAACAAGCATTTAGAATATTATACGCTTTATAATATTAGCATTAGATGTACAGATACAAAAGCCATTTATCTGTTACAAACTAAAGTGCCCGGGGTTGCCCAGAATTTGAAGGATGTTTGTTCTGAAAAATCAATTTCAAAATTTAACATACAACACAAAACAAACATAAAAAAAAGCAGTCGAAATGTTGTATGAATGAATCATATGAAAACGCTACATAAAAATGTATAAATGTATATATCAGACGCAAAAGAATACAGCTGTAAATGAACTTATTTCAATTTATAATTGGAGCAATAATGTTAAAATACGCCAATATTTCCCTAATCGGGTTTTTATCATGCTTCAATACAGTTTTCACACTCATATGACGTTATACCATATCCACCACGTCCTTTATATTTCCAATATGACGTAATATTTTCCTCTTTCACGTGGAAACCTTGAAATAGAAAAGTTATGAAGTTATATTAACTTTCACTTAAATTCGTCAAACTATTTATTTCATTTTCATTTTTCACGTGAATATCTTGCAAGAGAAAAGTTATGATGTAATATTCACATTTTTTTAATTCGGCAAACTATTTATTTCATTTTCATTTTTCACGTGGAAATCTTGCAGTAGAAAATTAATTGTTGTAGTAAGAATTTTATTGTGTATTTTAATTGTTGGCTACTGCTATAAGAAAAAAATGTTTAAATTTGATAAGAAATTGCTGTTAAATTGGTGGCTTTTTATTAATTAAAAATTAGTATAAACTATTTCGATTCCGGATTATTTTGTTGCCTTGGCTGTGCTTTAATACACATGTACGTATCTATTCACAATTTTGGCTTCCAAGTTGTGGATTTTTATAGAATTACAAACAGACAGATAGACAAGTTTTCTTTTTTATATATCTCTCTATTCTAAAAAAGTAACTAACGCTGTCACCGCCGCCGCCGGTCTTGAATTTTCTGTGACCGGAGGTCTTTCTTCGTTTATATTAGGAAAACTATTGCATACAAAAACATGAAAATCGTTGGTATTATAGATAAATGTTTGATAAAGACGCTGATGCATACAGTTTTCAAATCGAAGAATTATTTTAAGAGATATTTAATGCTAAATTTGGACAAAATCATTCCATTAAAAAAGTTTTATAGAAGCAAAAACTATACATGGGAATTTAATCATTTTTAGATCATTTTATTCAATAGAAGATCCCAGTGTGCAGATTTCATTAATTTTTTTAATTTGACTCATTTTTTGAGGCTTTATTTCTATTTTAAATTCAAATATTCAGCATTTCGACAGATATTTTTTACATATTTTAGAAAATGGTTTTAATTTAAATTGTTGCCAACTGTATAAACAGCGCAGACAATAATGTTTGCTTCAAATAAAAAAAAAAATATTTACACGTTACTATTATAAACAGAAAAAAACCTTCAAATTAGAATTAAATATTTAGGTATAAAAGCAGGCACTTATTGGAAATTACGCCATAAAAAATTTATTTACATGTGAATTTTAAAGGAGAAAGGATATTATAAAATAAATTCATTAACGTGCGTTAGAAGTCTTAAATACAAGATATTACGTCACATTACATTTATTATGCAAAATGAACAAAAAATATTATTACAAAACAGTTTAAATTTAAAAATTGCGCGAGACAAAATATTAAAGGTTAAATATTAGACTTTTTAAAAATTTTATTATTTGTCGTTTGATGTGAGGTGTTGAGCTATAAGTATGCAAAATTTCATGTCTCCAACTTAATTAGGGGCTGAGTTAGAAAAATTATTTAAAATACATATGTTAGAGCCCAGAGGGTTAAATATCAGACTTTTTCAAAATTTTATTATTTGTCGTTTGATGTGACGTGTTCAGCTATAAGTATACGAAATTTCATCTCTCCAACTTAATTAGGGGCTGAGTTAGAAAAATTGCTTAAAATACAGAAGTTAGAGACCGGAGGGTTAAATATGACTTTTTCAAAATTTTATGATTTATTGTGTTATCGCAAGTGTTCAGCTATAAGTATGCAAACTTCCATGTCACCAACTTAATTAGGGGCTGAGTTAGAAAAATTGCTTAAAATACACACGTTAGAGGTCAGAGGGTTAAATATTAGACCTTTTTCAAAATTTTATTATTTGTCGTTTTATGTGAGGTGTTCAGCTATAAGTATGCAAAATTTCATGTCTCCAACTTAATTAGGTGTTGAGTTAGAAAAATTGTTTAAAATACACAAGTTAGAGCCCAGAGGGTTAAATATTAGACTTTTTCAAAATTTTATTATTTGCCATTTGATGTGAGGTGTTCAGCTATATGTATGGAAAATTTCATGTCTCCAACTTAATTAGGGACTGGGTTAGAGAAATTGCTTAAAATACAGAAGTTAGACACCGGAGGGTTAAACGATTTTTTCAAAATTTTATGATTTATCGTGTTATCGCAACTGTTCAGCTATAAGTATGCAAACTTTCATGTCTCCAAATTAAAAACGGGCTGAGTTAGAAAAATTGCTTGAAATACAGAAGTTAGAGACTGGAGGGTTAAATATGAGTTTTTCAAAATTTTATGATTTATCGTATTATCGCAAGTGTTCAGCAATAAGTATGCAAACTTTCATGTCTCCAACTTAATTAGGGGCTGAGTGAGAAAAATTGCTTAAAATACACAAGTTAGAGCCCAAAGGGTTAAACATTAGACATTTTTCAAAATTTTAGTATTTGTCGTTTGATGTGAGGTGTTCAGCTAGAAGTATGCAAATTTTCATGTCTTCAACTTAATTAGGGGCTGAGTTAGAAAAATTGCTTAAAATACACACGTTAGAGCTCAGAGGGTTAAATATTAGACCTTTTTCAAAATTTTATTATTTGTCGTTTTATGTGAGGTGTTCAGCTATAAGTATGCAAAATTTCATGTCTCCAACTTAATTAGGTGTTGAGTTAGAAAAATTGTTTAAAATACACAAGTTAGAGCCCAGAGGGTTAAATATTAGACTTTTTCAAAATTTTATTATTTGCCATTTGATGTGAGGTGTTCAGCTATATGTATGGAAAATTTCATGTCTCCAACTTAATTAGGGACTGGGTTAGAGAAATTGCTTAAAATACAGAAGTTAGACACCGGAGGGTTAAACGATTTTTTCAAAATTTTATGATTTATCGTGTTATCGCAAGTGTTCAGCTATAAGTATGCAAACTTTCATGTCTCCAAATTAAAAACGGGCTGAGTTAGAAAAATTGCTTGAAATACAGAAGTTAGAGACTGGAGGGTTAAATATGAGTTTTTCAAAATTTTATGATTTATCGTATTATCGCAAGTGTTCAACTATAAGTATGCAAACTTTCAAGTCTCCAACTTAATTAAATTAGGGGCTGAGTTAGAAAAAATGCTTAAAATACACAAGTTAGAGCCCAGAGGGTTAAATATTAGACTTTTTCAAAATTTTATTATTTGCCGTTTGATGTGTGGTGTTCAGCTATAAGTATGCAAATTTTCAAGTCTCCGAAATATATAGTTTCTGAGAACGGGCTCTGTGACAGACGGACAAACAGACAGACAAAGGAGTGAGACAGGTAGGGTTTCGTTAGATGAACGAAACTCTACAATCATGCTGCGGATGCCTGTAACAACAGCCTAAAATTACATTACCATCAGCGATCTACCAATCCCGAATTTAGTTTATATTCGTTTCATATATTCTTATTCTTTTGTGCGGCCCTGTAAAATAATTATATTATATACAGTAAAACCTCTGAATAGCGGACACCCCGAGAATGCAGAATTTGTCCTCTATTTAGAGGTGACCGCTACAGAGAGTAAAACATGTAGAGTTATTTAAGTGTTGGTAATCGAAAAAATGTCCGCTAAATAGAGGTATCCGCTAATCGGGTGTGTCCGCTATGGTGGTTTTACCAGTAAAACTTCTGAATAGCGAACACCTCGGGAGGGCAGAATTTGTCCTCTATTTGGAGGTGTCCGCTACTGAGAGTAAAAATTTACAGTTATTTAAGGGTTGGTAATCGAAAAAAATGCCCGCTAAATAGAGGTCCACTAATCGGGTGTGTCCGTTATGGAGGTTTTACTGCATAATAATATCATCCTTTACAAGAAAATTGCATGCTGTATGATAGACAGACAGACACATCCAGAGAAAGATAACCTCCCGGATCAATAAACACTTATGTCTTTTGTTTTAATCATCCACAATTGTATGTCATACAACATGCCAGATTTTATACAACAGGCTAAAAACGGTCACCGTGGTACGGAATACTGTATTATTATTTGTTTGCCCACCAAAACTAGTTGCCACGAGTTGTTGCAAGGTTTGTGATCACGTGGTTGAAACTGATCTATTCAATATTACTGCGTGCGTATTTTTTTTTATTTGCTCCATGTGTTCAAACCAGTTGTCTACGAAAACATCAAACGGTGAAAGTGACGCACACCAAATTTCTGTGACGTATGCAGATAAATTGTGCTTTTTTAAGAGTTTTTTCTATATAAATTTTAAACGGTTTGGAACTTATTTTTCATAGTAGGTGCATTCAGTAGGCGACCCTCATAGGTACCTTCTGGTGCAATCAGAAACGAAATCCGACAAATATGTTTTGAGTTATGCTTGACGAAAGGTTTTTATTAGGCTTTTTTTTAGTAGGACATGGCGTTAATATCCATCGTAGTTTGTAAAGTGTCCGGACAGTAATATTTCGCTATTTAGCCTTCGCTTCGCTCAGACAATTATATTAAAAATGAAACTATTTAAATGAACACATAGTTTAACACTAAGCTCTGACCTATGTTAAACACGTAAGCCCTGTTTAGTTTCAAATCAACAATTCATTGAGCCACAAAAATATTATATCTAAACATAACAACAATGCCAAAAAACAACAAAAAGCATGTCTTCTCAGGAAGAAACTTCCTCTTCAGCTGAGGCCAGTAACCACCGGATATAACTCAGGTTCCTAAAGTAGACATAGATCGATGCAGCAATTAGTTAGCTATTAAAAAATATGATTTTTACAAATGTTGATGAAATTTTAATTTTTGCATTTTTGCCAGGCTTTTGGGCCAAATACTCCACCGTGTAGCCTCTCGTTATAGATCTTAATGGAATGCAGCAATGCTTGCCGATTACAGATGATAAATCAAGAGAGAAGAACTGAAGATGAATATAAACGCAAAAATAGCTACTAATGCACTGAAATTAATACACCCAAATTGTGTTCAGCTGCGTAAAATGTGTGTAAAATATGTGGAAAATGTGTATACACAGTTTACAAGTGTACTTTTAGTAAATTTAACATTTATGTATTATTATTATGCATTATTGCACGATCTTCCAAATTGTGATATATCATAAACACCTATAAATACATATCCTTCATTTTTTAAAAATGAGAACAAAGTAAAGGTTTCTAATATCATTTTTATTTACTCAAGAGTGTATATAATTGGAATATTAGCTTTAAATTTAAGAAAAAAAAAATAGAAAGTCAATTTTTGTTTATCAGTGTAAATAATATAAAACGCCTTATCACTTCTACCTATCCTCTTTTACACTCAGAAAAATATAAGTTTCTGATTATTATGTATGTTTCCCAGCGCATGTGCAAAATCGCAAATCTCATAAAGCTTAATTAAATCGAGAAAATTTTCTTCAAAAGCATTGATATAGAAGAAAAATTTAGTTTCAGAAAATATATCTTTTTTGGGAGACTTAATACTGACAATTAAAAAAAAAAATAACGTCGTTTTAACGCTAAATGTATGTCGGTTAATATGGTGCATATATATCTTCTCACATTTCCATATGGAGAACAGATGCAGATTTTTAAATATTGCAGAAAAATCGTTTAAACGGCACTCCAAAAGTTTTTTAAACGGTTAAAATTATTTTTTTAATGGATTATACCGTTTTAATTGTTTTTTAAAAAATGTACGTCGATGCCATTAGGTAATTTTTATTTATTTATTTAATCCTTTTTGCATTTTGCATACCTACAGTAATGTGCACTCCGAATGACGGTGGGGGGAATTTTTTGGAGGGAAGACTTTTGAAAATAATTATTTTAAACGGCTTGAACCGCGAGAAAGAAAAAAATACATAGGTGAACTTCGGTGTCTTTAGATTTTCGTATTTCAAATAATTAATTCGATGCGGGCTTCGAAAGACGCGATAAAAAAAAAAAAATCTTACATGCTAACTAACCTAGAACAGTCGGCGAGTACCATTTTGAGACAAACAGCGTATATCTGTTGAGACTCATGGTTTTTAAAAATTGTTTCGTTCCCGAGGTCTTCACAGTGAATCCTCATTAAAAACAGCAAAAAAAAAAAAAAAAAAAAAATAGGAAAATCGGAACTTTATGTGCATTATGTCTCTCCTCATGCATATTTTGAGCCCTGCTCGTGCAGTACATTCCCTAGTAGACTAACACACACATAAGCTCTATTCTTTTATTAGTGTAGTTACTAAGTTTTAACACATTACCACGCAAACGAATTTTCAGCTAAAGATTTTTTTCTGAACTCACTCAAAATGGAACATCTCTAGTAATCAGCACGTAGACTTCTCGATGAAAGTTCAAATTTAGTCTCGGACGGATTTGAGTTTTACATAACCTTAAAATATCTTACAGGAAGTGAAGAGAAGGTGAAAAATGAAAATAATTTTAATACATCCTAATAGCAAATAATTTTTATTTTATAAAATCTATTTTCTTATATGAAGGACTCAAAACATCATTGTAGTTTATCGTATATATGAAGTATACGTGAAAATAGAGGGTACTACTTAGTTTTCCCGTCGACAAATTTCCCCAAATTATATAAATCGCCAAATTATACAAATTGGCATATTTTTTATTTTAAATACCGAAAGAACTAACACAGTAATATAACATTAATAAAAATACAAATAAAACGTCGAAATAAAAATCACATGATGACGTAAACACTTGTAACGTGCTTAAAGTCCAGTGAATGAGACATTTACTATCAACCATTATTGTCATTTAATCTTATAGTTCGGCGATAGATTTTTGTTCGACGGGATAACCAAGTCGTACCGAATAAAGTAAAGCGAACGATGATATTATGAGCTCTTTTTATGAAATATATATATATATTGAAATTTCATTATAATTTGTTAGCTAGAGCTATGATTCTAATCTAGTACAACATATTTAAACATTCTTCAATGGAAAAGTTCATCAGAGACGAAGGAAAAACACATTACATTATACAATCAGAAGCCAAGGGGTACAAGTGACAAAATTTCGATTTGGAATAAATTGAGTTCAAAGATAATTGACGTTAAAGTTGAACATCAATAATAATTGACTGAATTGAAATAGGAAACTGCTGCTTGTTTCACAGTGGTCTTTGAATTGTTATTTCAATTAATGTGAAAAAAGTAGAGGGCAATTTTCTTTAAATTTATAATTAATCAATATTTATCATTATTCGGCAAAAGTGGTTGATCTCTAAAACACAAAACAGGATTAGAAAATCACCTACATTTCTTTACTAGAAAAGAAAAAAGCATATTTCCAGGTCGTCTGTGCACTTAGTTCAATTTTTTCAATTTTGTCACTTATATCCCTTGGCTTCTGGGGTCCTCAATTATGCAATCAAAATTTCCTAAAATGCGTCCCTCTTCCATTGGTGGAGTAAAACATAATTCTTATATACCCACTTCCTATCCAGAATAAAACCATTGGTTAATTTCCTATTGCATTAAGGACATATTCATTTAGTTACACATTTACGTTATTTCTCACTTTGAATGTCTGAAGCAGTTTTTATATAGCAAAAGTGAAAAAAAATCACCATGTAGTATTTGATTCATTTTTTAATGTTTAGAAAAAAAGATTATAAATCAAACTGTCAAGATAGATTAATTTTAAAATTATTCAGAGAGTTAATATAAAGAAGTATTTAAAATGATAATGATCCAGTGAAATATGTCGTGAAGAAAAATAGCCTCTAAAGCCAATTTTTATTAAATTACATGAAGTCGGTGGTTCTAATGGAACTGCAATTCCTTAATAATGGTTAATCAATAGGTAATTATCTACTAGGGAAAAAGTGGTAATGCATTTGTCGATTGACAAAAAAGATGGCTTAAAATTGCATATCATAAAAAAAAAAAAAAAAAAAAAAAAAAAAAAAAAAAAAAAAAAATACAGAAAACGAACGAATTCAATTAAAGTTTCTCTTTACTTTGTATATGTATTTTAATTTTCCTTCAGTATTTGAGTTGTTTATATATATATATATACATATATATATATATATTGCAAAACTAATAAAAAGTTAATACGATAAATTATGATTCATATTTGAAAGTTAAATGGACAGTGTTCTATAATATGATATATCAATTTCAAAAGCGAATAAATAAAGGTTTTGGAAAAAAACAAAATATTTAATAGCGAAAACTACCATTTACAGTTATTATTTAAAAAAAAATACTTTTAAATATCTTTTGTCGCAATCAGAAAAACCTTTTATCTATTTTGCTAATGCATTGATAGTGTAATGCAGTTTTTTTATTCAGATGTTTAAATTTTGATTATTTTTTATCGGAATAGTGATACATTTTATATTTAATCATAAAATACTATATTAGATGACTATTAAGTGTACTCTGAGTTTGAATATTTTACGCTTGTAGTTACTCACCTAGACGAAGTGCAAAATCAATATTATAAAGAGGAAAACAACGTGAATAACGCGGATGCAAATAATTACCAAAACTGTTCGGTTTTCAAATAATCATTTAAATATTGATAATTTGAGCAATATAAATATTACATTGATGCGTATTTATTAGAGATTATTTAATCTGGTTATAAATTCTAGCTTAATTCAATAATCTATGATACAAAAAATATATATAAAAAAAACATAAATGTAATAAAACATGTTTTAAGTAAACAGGAACAACAATAAAAAATATTATCTTCTTCATTTTGTTTTAATTAGAAAATGAAAAATTTTAATATTATTAACTCAACAAACTTTCAGTATCATGCATAACACTTCAATCTTTGTAACAACAACAACAACAGTAATCATAAAAACAGCAGTACACTGTTAAAAATTTTGCAGCATTCTGGCAGGTCATTCGACCGTTTTTTTGAAAAAACGGTTTCATAACCATAATTTAACTATATTCTGACCATAAAATGGCCAATAATATGGTCAGAATAGTGTTAAAATTACGGATGTGTAACGTTTTCGGAAAAAACGGTCAAATGACTTGCCAGAATGCTGCAAATTTTTAACAGTGTATAATAAAATTGTTTCCTTGTTCAATACCACAGTTTTAAACGAATGAAAACAAAATTCATGTCTATGGAACTCGGTAAGCAGAATTGGAGAACAAAACGCGTTTTTCATTTTTTTTTTTTTTTAACTAGTCACTGCAATGACCTACTACACTAAAATGCAACTTGACGGTAAACGAGCGAATATCAAAGTTATGCAGCAACTCCTCTATTTTCCGTTACAACTCAAATCGGGATTTTCTAATCTGATAATAATTGATATGATGCTGTAGGATTTTCTAATCTGATAATAATTTATATGATGCTGTAGAATTTTCTAATCTGATAATAATTGATATGATGCTGTAGGATTTTCTAATCTGATAATAATTGATATGATGCTGTAGGATTTTCTAATCTGATAATAATTGGTATGATGCTGTAGGATTTTCTAATCTGATATTAATTGATATGATGCTGTAGGATTTTCTAACCTGATAATAATTGATATGATGCTGTAGGATTTTCTAATCTGATAATAATTGATATGATGCTGTAGGATTTTCTAATCTGATAATAATTGATATGATGCTGTAGGATTTTCTAATCTGATAATAATTGATATGATGCTGTAGGATTTTCTAATCTGATAATAATTGATATGATGCTGTAGGATTTTCTAATCTGATAATAATTGATATGATGCTGTAGGATTTTCTAATCTGATAATAATTGATATGATGCTGTAAAATGGTTAAAGTTAGGAAATATGGAATCCTTTAGGTGTCAAAATACACCTCATGTTAGAAATAGGTATACCATATGCATATTTTTAGATCCAGGATGAGCTGGAGAAAAATGATATCGCTGAATTAATTTAACAACTATTGTACATAAAGTCAAAAAATTAATTGTGTAGAAGTGCTTAAACCTAGAGAATAATTTTAAGTTAAAATACGAAAGGTATTTTTTGACACCTCTTGGTAGAAATAGTGTTAAAAACTGAAATAATTAGAATCCCAAAAGGTCCCCAAAATAGTGAAATGTTTCGAAATTTAAAATTCACAAATCAATACACAAATAAAGAAATAAAACACAGTTTTAACAGGTATCTGATAAAACCACACACGTTCACTCATTCGCTTAAATACTGAAATACTTAGAATCACGAAGATTGCTAAAATAGTAAAGTGTTTAGAAATTGACCGCTTGCATGCTGCTCACACGAGGTAACAGAATGCTTTTTGCTATAGTTGTTGGGAAGTCTACGAAAATATACTAAATATAAAATACCTGTTAGAGTGTTAATTAAAAAAAACATCATATCGGCCATGCTGTACCCTCGTAGTCCCGATTGGATTGGCAGGTTTATATAAAATATTGTTTAGTAATTAATTTAAAATTTTAATTACAATCCATCATTGTTGAACAATATTCAAAATAGCCTCATTTCATTATAAATAAGATTTGTTTTAGAAGTAAAATTCATTAATTCGATATTTCAGGAAAAAAATTTAAGTCAAATCCAACCATTTTAATAAGTATATTTCGATGCTTGACTAGATTTAGTTTAGTAAACATACAGTCGATCAAGAAAATGGTTAAAAATGTACAATTTCATGAAAAAAAGTATTTAGATATTTAGAATGGAAGAACACGAAATCAGTGAGAAATATTAAAATCTTTTTTGCAAGAGCTTAATGTGCGAAGGGAGAGATTTCTTTTGTGTCAGTCCTTGTTTTTGTACCAAATGCCTCCAACAGGTGACATGTCATTATCTCAGACTGCAAGAATAGTCTATATCTTAAAGACATAAAATACTTCTCTCCCACTTAGGAGCTAAACAAAATGACGGGCAAAAACTGATTGAACTACGATCCAGTTTTAACACTTTCCAACATAGTTGTTTACATTTTGCAACCTACTTGTAAAGTGTTATAAATTCAGATTGTATATTCGTCTTTTTTTTTAATCTGTCCATACTCTAAATCACGTAAATGTAGACGTATTATATCCTGCGAAGAAAAAGTGTTTGCAGTGTGTTTAAATGATGTTACATAATAGCAAACATATTGAAATCGATATATGGTCAATGGAGAGCACTACGAAATGCTTAATATAGAAAAGAGTAAGGCGCGCACAGAATATGTCGTTTATTTACAGGAACACAGAAAAGAATTCATTAACGTTTCTGTCTATAAGCACTAGTTTCTTGAAGTGTGTTTTCAATTGTGGTATGTTTTTTTTTTTTTTTTTTTTTTTTTTTTTTAACTTGAAATAATATCCATTTGCATATATTTCGTTTAGTTTGGATACAATGACGCAAAGAAATCTATTACATAAATTTTACTTTTGATTTTGGATAGCGTGGCACAAAAGATAAATAAATTTATTCATATAAATACATTACAGTGCATTGTACAGGTTCAATGAAAATGGTATTTTTAACACTGTATTGGAAAATTAAAAGTTTTGGTTAGATGTGTAAATATATTTACCCAAATCGAAAACAATTAAAATTGAATTTTAAAACAAATTGTTTAAGGCTACATCAAGGCGTCACTTAAATTTTGATATCATATCTTTTAAAACTCATAGTTTGCGTTTATGAAAAATTTGAATGATACCGCATCACTGAATACATTTTTATACATCCTTTTAAATTTAACATAATTCTTACGCATGCAATTATCAATAACACACACAAAAAAAATGATGAAATAAATAATATAGCGTCACTTAAAATTTGATATCATTATTTTTAAGTTTCATATTTAAAATTCTTATAGCAATAAGATAAAGTGCTGCGTCACAAACTTTTAACCAGTTAAGGGGGTTTTTAATTGATATCATTAGTTTTTTTAAGTTAATAATAAAAAGATAAAAAAAAAAAATAGTAATGATAGGAACTCATAATCGTGATTTCCATTAACCTTTAATCCCCCCCCCCCCCTCTCAAAAAAGCATATCTCATACTTCAATTGTAAAGAGTGCTGCGCTATTTGATTTTTTTAAGAATTTTTTAGTAAGATATGGAAGTAATATAATAAATGTGGGGGGTTATCGTTTGTTTCACAGATATAGAAAGCTTTGTTAAAACTTACTATGTAAAATGTTTACTTTCTTAAGAAAAATTTAAAGAAATGTTACTCTTTAAACCTTTTTATTTAAAATACAATAAAACTGTAAACAAAAACAAAAACAAAAACAAACAAAAAAAAAAAACTTTCAAATAAAATTTATTTGGCAAATTACTGATTTTTTATTTTTTAAGAAATAATTTTCCATAATGTAAGTTTTTAATCTATCAACATGTGACATAACACTAACATGTGGCATAACATTTATTGCTACTTTAATGTAAAGTAATATTTTCAGTTTTCAGTATCATAAAATAGATATGCAAAGCTAATGAGAAATGGGAGGCAGGACAAGGGGTGATGGAATGAAAATTTTGAAGGATGTGGGATTTAGATTTTCAGTATGATATAAAATGTGAATAATATATCTCTACCTACCAAATGTGAAAATTTACATCCCCCCACTTTGTACTTTAAGTCAGTAATAAAAGATGATTACATTTAAAATTATTCAAAAATGAATAACTACAAATAAAGAAAGCATCACTTTACTGCTGCATTACAGACAAGAATTATAAAAAAAGAAAGGATATAAATGGAAAGGATATAAAAGGATACCTAATTTGCGTTTTCATTGAATTGCACCTTTATAGGTTTATTATAAATCAGAATTATGCATGGTTTAAAAAGTGCATTAACAACTGGACTTGAAAAGCAGTTTAACATGTTTTTTTCTTAATATATGTTAAATTTTTAGTTGTATTGGGGTGGTAGGATATTAGCCTTACTGGATACAACTGTATAAAATGCATAAAATACATTATTATTGCTCCCAATTTTGAAAAGAAAGTTTTATTTTGATATCCCCCCCCCATTTATTGTTAATGCTGAATTTAGCCAATAGATGGCGAAACCATGCTGAGAAGCATTTAATTATTGATGTATTTAACTAATCATGTAACAAGCAACATAAATTATTTCAAAAACAGATTTTAATTATATTTTGTACCTTGAAATTTTTAATGCTAGGCAAAGGTTTAATAATTTAGTTAGCCACCTGAATTATTTAATTTGAGGTTTTATTTCCCTTAATTTTTTCTGTGAATACAATTCCCATTTATTGTCAATGCTGTATTTATTCAATAGATGGCGATACCATGCAGAAAATCATTTAATTATTGATGTATTTAACTAGCAACTTAAATTATTTCAGAAACATATTTTAATTATATTTTGTACCTTGTAATTTTTTAATGCTAGGCAATGGTTTAATAATTTATTTTGCCAACTGAATTATTTCAGGTTTTATTTAGTTTTTTTTTTTTCTGTGAATACATGGGAAGTTTGCAAGGTATTTTTTTTTGTTGTTGTTGTTGTAAAACTAAAAAATAATTTAAATATATTTAAAAAAATAAATTTACATGACAAATTTTGAATTTTATGCTCTTTTGATTTAAAGAGATGGTTTAATAAACCTTTGTTTGGGACCCTCTCCCTCCCTCAAAGATATAAAACTAAAGAGATATAAAACTATAAAAGAAGTGTAAAACTGCAATTTATTTGCATGCCAATTTATGCAACAGTACAAAAATTTAAATTATTTAAAAATTTAATTTTTTTAAATTTACTTTTTTAAATTTTGAATGTATGACATTTTTTAAAATCTCGTAGTCTTCCATTTAGCGTTAGAATAACAGCATGTATTTATTATTATTATTATTATTATTATTATTATTATAAAGGTAATGGAAGAATTACGGCCTATTATTTTCTTTTTTTATTATAAGGGTAATGGAAAAAATAAAAACGCATTATTTAAATTTATGTACTGTAGAAAAACAGAAATTTATTTGTGTTAAAAATTGTAAATAAAAAGAAACTGTTGTAGATTGAGCAAATTCAAACTGCGCATTTTCTTTTCCTTATTATTAAATCTGAAAATTTTCAAAATTAAAATTCTCTCACTGTAATAAATGAATGCGTAAAAATGTGCTTTTATTTATATTTGTATTTTATATGTATTTATTTATTATATGTATTTGATCTATATATCAGTTTTAAAGTTCCATTTACCGAATCCTTTTCGGTTTTAAAATATTCTTTTTTCCGTCTTATGTAAAAACTGGCTTTCGGCGGACCTTAAAAACCTTTCCGTTACCGCGTTAGGCAGATTCCGGCTTATAGAGCACGTATTAATGTTATTTTCAATGGATTCGCCGAGACTTGAAATTCTTTCCGTGGTAGGCAGATTTCCGGCTTACACAGAGTCCGCCCTAGACATACTTTACAGTATTTTTATTGTCTGAAAAATTTTCACGACATAGTGATATGTGAAACTCTTAAAGAAAAAAAATCAAAATAAATTAATACATTTTTATAGAAACATAAAATCAAATTTACTTTGATAAAAAAAAGCGAAATGCTTACTGCTTCACAGAGGACAGACCTCGCGACCTATGTATTGCGAGGCCCGCACTCAACCGACTGAGCTACGGAAGGTTAGTGAACTTTCCACTAAGCGTTTATCAGAAGAAATTAAGCGCATGAATACGGTAGGCGCATCTTCGCCGAAATTCCCATAAATGGTGGAAAAATATAGTGCGATTTTTCATGATTATTATAAAACGAATAAGAGTCTTCCTGGAAACAAACGTGGTCTTATTCGATTCATATAAAATATATTCATATTACATATTAATTTTAAAAAGATCTTTTTTCGGAGGGAAAAAATGTGAATTAAAAAGAAAATTAGAGTTTTCCTGTAAACAAATGTTATCTTATTCCCTTCACATAAATCAGATTCCTATTATATATGAATTTAAAGAAATTCGCCCGGGCCATTTTCAAGTAGTCGACATTAGGAATTTGTAACATCTCAAATGGGTATTTAGATCTCAAAATATACTGCACGTAGAAATGTAAAAATTTCAGAATAGCATTAGACTGCAAAAATAAGACTGTTCTAAAAAAATCAGAATAATAAGAGCTATACTCGCTGAGTTATTGAAATGCGGCTTTTCGCGTTTTCTTTGAAGTCGAGTTAGTTGTATATATGAGTTCCGCCATCTACGAATTCTGCGATACGATACGATACGATTTTAGGTTTAATGCTGCGTCCCTGGAATATTATCGTCTTCCATGATGAAAAACATTATTTATAGCAGTTTTTAACATTTTGCACCATGTTTGAAAAGTGTTTATAAATTCGATTTATCTATGTGGCTGGCTAGCCGTCGGGCAGCATATTGGTGGTCTTGCTCTTGTAAATGTACTCACACTGCCAGGCAATTTTGTATGGTATTGTGCTTTACTATAGATTGTCCGTAATATACATGAAGTATACAGAAATGACAGTTCGTTCACATGTATGTACAAAAAGGTCCCATTATATTATGATATACTGGGAATAAGCTTTTCCGATGGATTTTAATGACGTTACAATACTTTAAATCTAATGACATTGATATGTATGACTGGCGTGGTACAAAAACATGATTTTTAAGGAGTACACAATAAGTATCATACATAATTCTTTTACAGGGATACACAAAATAATTGAATTACATTATGATATTTGGAGGAATGCCGCTTGCGAAGTTTTTTACAATGTTATCGCACTTCAAATGCAATGAAATTAAATAGAATAGCTGGATTTTATTTTAATATGTTTTCTATAGATTATAGAGTGCACAGCATTTATCGCTTATTTACAGAGACACACAAAATACTGGTGATTCTATGACATATGATTATGATCTATTGCATTGTTTGAAGAAATGAAATTTCTGAATAATATCATGTTAGAGTTGGAAAGCGTTCCAAAATCTCATCTTGATGGAAGATTTTTCATTATTGTACTTATTTTACTACATTTAAAACTACATTAGTATTTTGAAGTTTAACATGATTATTTAATAAAAACGAAGACGTGGTAAAAGTAATCAATATTAAAATAATGACTTTATTATTAATTTAAAATTATCCAATAAAACATAAGACTTTACTAATAAGCAAATAAAAGAAATAATATAAAAGGAATCCCCAAATGAGCAAGAATAAAATATTAAAGTAAGAAAGTTTAGAGTCGTTCGTAACTAGTACTTGCTCTTCGGCTGTGTTACTATCTATTCACGTTTTCTGATAAGGAGATGTAATATTTAAGTCCCCGTGGAATTGAACTTTTTTTTCATATGTACATGACTGAAACAAAATCCTGCTTGGTGAGATTAACCTCTGCGGAATAGACAGTGGTATTTATTTCAATTAACTTTTTTTTCTTTTGAATACTTGGTATTTATTTTCTTTCAGAGAACACATTTAAAAAAAAAAGGAAGAGTATTGTATTTATGTATGCCGTTCAACGATTATACAATATATTTATCGTAATAAAATTTAAAATTAATTAATTTATCTCTACGAGTAATAACAATGGTCTGATCTCACAAACCTCCTTGTATCAATATCTTATTGGTATATATTTCATGTTTCGAAATCAAAATATTAAAAACTATCGTATGGTGTACAATTTTTAAGACGGAATGGCTTATTTTAAATTAAAATAATATGTAATTGCAACGAAAAAATTCATAGAAATTGCATAAAAAATAAAATGTAAGTAATACTACGCATTTAAACCATTAATAAATGCAGGGCTTAATTGTAGCTGGATCCCACCGCAGCTCAGCTTCGGTACTTTTCTGTTTTTAGTATATCTTTAAATAATGGTCGGAATTCACCAAAGTTCATAAATACAGGTCTCCGGAGCACAGTGCAATAGCGCTCCCCCATAACAGAAGAATAAATTACCCTTCCCTTTCCCTCCAATCTCCAAGGTTTTGTATTATTTCTATCAAAACACTTGAATGTGACGTAATGTGTCGCACGCGTAGTTGATGAAGCTTAAACGGGCTCAATTTTTAAATCAGTCTTTGGGATTGGGCGGGATCGAGCTCAAACTGTCTTTTATGCTCATACCGAGCTCAAACTGTGATTTATGTCTGTTATTAATGGCGGCAACGTATTGATATGCCACAACTTAAGTAAGGGAACAATGAATTTGCTTTCAGTTTAATTTCTTTTGTGACGGTAGGATATTTCTTAATTGCATCATTTATTAGATTTTTTGATTTATTTATCGAAATTGGAAAGAACAAATTGGATTATTTTTAGTCAACTACAATCATATTAAGTCAATTTTTCTTTGAGGTTTTATGTCTTCTATTGTGTATGAGTCTGAAAATAGCATTGGCGATTTTTCCAGTTTTTTTCCATCATGAAAGCTGTGTCTGCTAAGGCTCTGCTCTCCACATTTACAAACTCACTTTCGTTTGAAAGTAGATATAATCGGGACGTTTGTGGGCAGAAAGCAATCGAGCAGCTTTTCCTCTTTTTCTCTAAAAGTATCGAATATTTCTGATAACGGTGTCAAATGTTTAATTAACTAGGAATTTTAGGGTCGCGTCACGAAAGATTGTTATGCGGGAGGAATAGATTATAGTTTAAGATATGCACATTTTATAGGAAATTCTAAAACGTTCGATTCTTCGTCATATAAATATTAACTTCTGTAAATTTCCTTCTTTTTATCATAAAACGCGCTTCGTTAATGTGCCCTCCAAACTTGCTTCATGAGGGAGAAAAATATGAGAATCCTTTTGTGTATAAATTATATTTTCATTTGATACCAAACTTCTCTTTAGATTGATGAAGTGCACACACTGTAAAAAAACCACTGTAAATTTTCCAGCAAAAACTCGATCACAGTGAATATGCTGTATCTCTCTTTGGTTTCCTGACTATATAAACATAAAAAATATAGTAGTTGCGTAAAATTAACAGCACAATGTGCTGGCAATTTTTTTCAATTTGGACGCCAACACAAACTGCTGGCGAACTCGAGTTCGAAAAAATTGTCTGCGGTTTGTTAAAAATCTACGCTTTTGTTGAATTATGATTACTTTTCCATTCTTTTAATTTGTGTTTTTTAATTAATTTCTCAACTAAGTATTAGAATTTTTTTAAATTCTGAATCTCACGTGCATTATGAGACTTTCTTGGGCTAGTTTCTAAAAACTTTTGAGTCTCGCACGTGCCGTAGATTTTGCTAGCCAACGCAGGCAGACACACAGAGCAAAATTTTCTTTTATTAGTATAAGTAAAAAAAAAAAAAAAAACGCACTTTTGACTTTCAATACACCAAAGAAAATCTTAAATTATCTCAATAGTTAATGTCTTACATTCTGCAATAACATTTTAATCACCGTATATACTTCTAATGTAAAAGGAACATTTGAAATGTAGTTCAAACGCCTAAATAATCATAATTTGTCTCAACAAAATGATTTACTTCGTTCAAAACTTCCAACGACAATGTTACACACTGAATACATTACCCGTCACAATTACGAATAACGATTTTGTAACAGGGCAACACAAATAGGGGGACACAAACGTGATCAATTTTGAAATGTATTGTAACAAAATTTCGAATTTGTTTCATTTGGAACATTTACATTGGTTATGAAAGTAATATTTTTCCTAAGAAAATACCTAGTTTTCACAGCAGTTCTTTCACAATGGGAATAAATATGCTTATTTTCCTATTCCACTAGGGTGAAATTAATACATGATTGCCATTTATTTCTGAATATTTAACCATGAAAATTAAGAAACATTTCATAACGGATAAACCAGAATTATTCAACTTTACTACCAAAGGAAAATCACAGTGTAAATCATTTCCCTAAGTCGAATAAATGAAATAAGTATATTGCGTATGAATAAAAATTTAAAAATGGAGAAATACATTTAATAACTAAAAAATAACCTATTAACCCCTTGTCTGTGGAATATATTTGAGAGAAACGTGTCAAAAATGAAAAAAAAAGAACGTCTCTTTAATTTTATTCTGAACTGTAAAATTATCAAAATCCGAAATTGGCGGGAATATGGCGTGAAACTGCCGAACCTTTCGCCGGAAAGTATCGCCATCTGTTGTGAAAATTGTAAATTAAATATTATGTATTGAACGAACTAAGTTCGGGCTGAAACACTGATTTTTCTCTTGCCCGAACTCAGGTCGGGCATTCAAAAATCGGCGCATTAGGTCGGGCATTCAAAAATCGGCGCATTTGTATTTCCCGAACTGAGTTCGGGCGTAACAGGCAAGAGGTTAATATCATGTATTAAAATTAATATCAATGTGCATTTCAAGCATCTTACAATCACTTCAGCAGCAAAATTGCGAACAATACCGAAATTATTTTTCACACATGTTTACATTTAAGTATATCCCAATTAAAAAATATTAAATCGCGTACAAGCGTACATCACAGTACAACCACATATTCTGATGGGATCGTAAATTTTTCGTTTATGGAGACTTCTCTAAACTTTTAATCCCTTTTTAAAATAATCTTTATAAAATTGTTGCAGCTGGATTTAACTCCATACGACATCTGTTTAGAAGAGCTAAAACGAACTTTTAAATCCAGCAATTTGCAATCGAAACTTGTTTATAATTTTATAGATACCGACCACGTCCCTGATTTTGAAAATATTAAAATAATTAAATCCAACTTATATAATTTAAAATGTAGAAATTTTAGAGGGTTGGATTACAAGATTACACAAATATCCCCTAAACGAAGTAGGTACAATTTCATCAGAAAACGCGCCCCTACTGTGACGTGTAGTCCCAGCTGATGTAATACAGGAAAATCTCGTTACAACTAAGCTCCGGAGAGCACTGATTAAATTCGCTTAATTGAAAAATTCATGAAAGTGAATATTTTTATACTGAAATAGGATAATAGGACTTGTTTAACAATACAAATTAAAAAAAAAACACACACACATTACAATACATAAAAAAACACACATAAATAACGCCTGCATTCAACGATTAGCAGTATATATAAATATTAAATAGACATACAAACAATAAATAGAATAATACCAACTGGAGTGAAAAACTAGCCAGAGCAGGGGATTGAACCTGAGGTCACATCATTCCAGGTTGTTACTCTAACCACTGAGCTACTCCGGCCGTACCTGGGTCTGCAATTTTTCACTAACAATCCATGTTGGGGAAGTCACCAGCCATCTATACGACAGCCTTGGATGACCGGACAACGATGAATAGATTTTACTATTACAGAGATATATGATATATAAAATTAAATTATATTCGTTAAAGGGACAAATTCGTTAAACTGACATCCGTTGTAACGAGATTCTGCTATATTTCAAAATTGCGCTTCCTTCGACATGAACATTTATAAAATACATCTTGTAATTGATTAACATGTATACAGATGGGAAGCTTGCATATAACTCGAAACGTCTAACATTATCGATTTTATTACGCGACATTTTGGGTTGTTTTTTAGTTATATAAAATGTGTGACCTATAATATCTTTATAATTTCAAGAATAAATGAATGTAAATATATTTTTATGCATTCAATATGTATACGTTTAACTGTAAAAATGTTCTAATAAAAGTATATTTTATCATTTCAGCTCACTGGTTAGAGTGACTGCCTGGAATGCAGTGGTCACTTGGTTCGATTCCTGGCTCTGGTTGATTTTTCACTCCAGTTGGGTTTATTGTATTTACTGTGTATATGTCTGTATAATATTTATATATACTTGTATATTTTATCAGTTTGCCATTGTTAAGTTCAACAGGCTATGTGTATCGTCGAGACATTCTCTAACGCCGACCATGAAAAAAAAAATGCGCAATAGAAAACCAAGGTTTTTTTATTATAATAAGCGTACTAAAGATGAATAGGATC
Source organism: Maratus speciosus (assembly GCA_963932465.1). NCBI lineage: Eukaryota > Metazoa > Arthropoda > Arachnida > Araneae > Salticidae > Maratus > Maratus speciosus. Next base: position 103,089,905 of record OZ010791.1, on the reverse strand, counting down.
AGCGTAAGATTTTTAAAAGCATTTTGCAAACGCACATTTCTTAGACTTTGTAATAATAATAAATTAATTAATAATAACTTTAAATGACTGTGGAAATTTGTATAAATTTGTTGTATAAAAAAAATAGATACAATGAAATATTTTAATTTAGAATAGTCTTATATCAGTTTGTTATTTTTTTTTTTACATGCCTCACTTGAGTAACAACTAAAGTAAAAATCCTTCTTTTATAACACGATATCATGTTTTCTAACATTTCAAAAGCAGCCTACATATGCAGAAAAAATCGCATTAATATGCAAGCTCACACGCGTATTTTTACAACTTTAACATATGATTAGAGGAAATCTCATTCCATTTTTATTACCATTATATTTTTAACTAAATGCGTTTAAAATCAGATATACTGATGTATATTGCAAAAGACATTAGTTCTTTAACATTTTTTACATATATTTACAGATTTAGAAGCAGTTTCTGCAAAAATGGGTTTTTTAATATGCTATACATTTGGAAACGATTCATTTTACACCTTTAACCCTCCGAGCGACTTAAAGGCTTTCCTGAATTTTCATAAAAATGCTTATAAAAATAATTTTAATTAAAATTTTCTTTCCCTGTTTGTTTCTAAAATACACTTGTTGCCTCTTTATTTGATAGACATCTTGAAATATAATTTTGTTGAAATATTTTTGTCTACAATAGATTAAAGTTGTCTTTGGGAAACTGAAAAATTCGACCAAACCGCTCAGAGGGTTAAGCTCGACTAATTTTACAAAATGCATTTTAATCACAAGCCATTTTATCAATGTATACGAGTAGCCACTTTTTCATTTTCATTATTTTAGTATATTGTTAAATTAATTTTTTTTCAGCACATTATTACTTAGTATCTTCGAAATATAACCTTGTCTTACCTTATTTTAAAATGTATATGTAATAATTAATCCCTTTTATTGTTGCCAGATTCTTCAAATTTCATTATTACATGATTTTTACATAATAAATGATTAGTTAGAACATAACAAAGAGGTATTGATATATTCTTTCTGTGGGAATGTATCATTTTGTCCTTGTGTCCTTTTAAGAAATTTCTTTCTTTTTTATCTTCAAAGAAGAATAGAATACTGAGAAATAGATGATGGAGCAGTGAGTTATTTTTACACCAATTCTACGGCTAGATCTTTCCGAAATCTTCGTCGGATAAACTTTTCTATATGCCATTGTTTAAACAGTATACAATGTAACCATTTATATTACCTATGTTCATCTTTTCCCACAAAAAAAGTGTTGTAATTTTTTAAGTGCATATTTACAACTTTACTGTTAGTTAAATCATAGAAATTGACAATTTATGATTTCTGTTCTTCTAATAGTGACTGAAATTTACCATCAGATTGCATGAGATACATAAAAAGTAGAGATTTTCTTTTCATGGAACATATGAAATCAATGTGATTTCTCATATCTAAATCCAAAAAGAGAAGAATTCACTTCTTTAGATTTGTTTGATGAAAATTCTGTAGATATTTCTCGTTTGTGTGTAATGTGATCGCCGTATTTTGTATCCTACGTTATAACAAAAATTCGTGAAACATGTGTTCTTAAGTTCTTATATTTCCATAAAACACTCAAAAATCCGCATTTATTTGAAAAATTCTCCCAAAAGACTGAAATTGTATTAATCTATCAAAATTGTAATCTGAATTTCGTCAAATAACAGAGATAATTCAGCAACTCTGTCGCATAGCAATGTTTTGTATTAAAAACGGGATTTTTACTATGTCCTATCCCCTTCAAAACACAAAAAGTTCGCGAACATAAGATCAAAATTTTCGGAAGTCAATAGACGGGAATTTCATCAAGTAAGAGAAAAATCTATTCCAATAACAAAGGTATTCCGGCAGCTTCCTGGCTGTGCTTGTAACATTTATTGTAACAACATGTATAATAATCATAAACAAATTAAGTTAAATAATGCTATAAAAAGTAATAAGATATCTTTATTAAGATTGACTATCGTTTCATCGCACAAACGGCGACATTTTCAAAATCATTCACGATAGAAAATATTTTCACAAATGAACAAATGTGAAAATATTTTCTATCGTGAATTATTGTGGAAAATGTCTCTGTTTGTGCGATGAAACGATCGTAAATCTTAATAAAGATATTTAATCACTTTTTATAGCATTGTTTAACTTAATACGTTTATTGTAATTTTTTTGTTTTGCTTTGAAAACAAAGCGTTAAAAACCGCAAGATTTTCGAGCATTTAAGATTCTCCAGTATTTTCTTTTCTAATCATGTGTTCTCTAATAGAAAAATGTCCGTGCAAACATATGATTAAAAATCTAAAAAATTGTTAAATTGCAATAAAAAGATTCAAAATAAAATAATTTCCGATTGAAATAAACCGCGTTAAAAAATGAAAAATAAAATCCATTGATATTAAATACAAGAAAAAACAAAATTATTTACGTTTGTTTCTAATTGTAAATAATAGTCATATATGATGTATTATGTAAAATAATAAACATAGGAGTAAACTTATTAAGAAATTGTTGTCTTTCCTTATTACTCTTATTCCTATATGTTTGAAGTTGCAGATGATGTAAATCTTACATGAAGTGGATTTTGATCAGCTAAATTAGATTTTTCAAATAAAAGGAAAATTTAAATTCATATTAATATGGACCTTTAACTATTACTACGTCTTGTGCTAGAAATAAATAAATGCTAATAGTTAAATTTCTAATATTGCATTAATATAAATTTTTATTTAAAATATTATCTAAAATAATCTAATATACTTTACATATATATATATTTATATCCAATATACTATATGGAATGATAAGTGGAGAGTCTATTACATGGCTTTTTTTCCTGTCCTAAGATATATTTACTGTATATGATAGAGTTCATTTGATCGATTGGATTGCGTTGCTTGTAAAATATTTGAACTCAGAGCACATAAATCTTACCAAACAGCGCTTCCTTAAACAGATAATCAGTAAAGGGGTGAACGTTTACTACAAACAGGACAATATTTATTGCTTTACGTATTCAATTCTGATTTGGAATACCTTAGGTAGAATTTAGAACGGAATAAGGACGCGACGGAAATTGTAAATATTTCTGATTATTTAGTTGTAGAATAGAATTTCAAAACACTGAAGGACAGAAAATTGTACATTGTGAAAGAACACAAATGTTTCTGAATGTAGGAAAATACAATATAGCTACGCTTAAAAAAAATCGTTTGTTATACTTTATAATAAAGTGTAAACTAAGCAGACTAATAATAAGAGACTAATAATAAGCTCGACGTAGTAGCGGTCGTTGTCTTTAATTTGTGTAATTTCCCTTTTAAATTTGTCTAGTTTTAATTTTTGATTTTTTTTCAACCTGGTTTTCGCTAGAGTATCTTATATTCGGAACGCGGCTGAGGACCTATGAACCTGTCTTCCGCAAAAGAGTCGGAATAAGAGTAGAATAAAGTACAGTGAACACAAAGAAGCTGCTCACCACTGCGGTTGTATTTCGTACCTTTGCACTGTGGGTCGGGCAACATCTGCCCGACTTAGAATGTACTCTCAGACAGATGATGTCCGAGACACCTCGAAAAGATTTAAACTGTAATATTACCTATATTACTGCAAGTATATATATAAGATGGCATTCTACTGCTTATTTAGGTCTTATTATTGTTAATTTCACGGTATATTGTTCAGTCATCAAAATTTTCTGCAGTTTACAAACGAAAATATGCAATAACAAATTACGAGATACTCACAACTCCAAAAATATTTACTTATATTCAAAAATAAATGTGGTTGTCGGATTTAATGAAGCATTTACAAAAACAGTTTAATTTTGTGTCCACTGATTTTTGAACACGTTTACAAGTAGTTTTTATACTGTATTAATGCGTTTTCTCAATCTTCATTATAGGTTTTTCGGATGCTATCAGTTCTCAAGTAAAAATTTTCATGATCTACAAACATAGTTAGAAGACACATAGTATTAACATTAATTAACAGTAGTAACGTTAACATTAAAATTACTATTATTGTGTTAATGTTCCAAATGTAATAAGTTACGCAGCTGAAACTTTTTATTTGAGAAATGATAGCATCTAAAAATCTGATAATATGGTATGAGAAAACTGACAAAGTCAAACGATATAAAAACTATTTGGAAGCATCTCTAAAAATCGGGGGGGGGGGATGTTTTCATAAATGCTCTTTAACAGCTCGAAAATGTATCGATTTCTCAGGTTCTAAAGATAAAGAACGCTATTTAGAACCTTTGGTAAGTTGGAAGAGGTTACTGTATATTTTCGATTGTGGTTATATTGTATTTTTACAGATTGAGAAACATTTGTCTACAGTTTAGTTGAGGTAGCATAGTGTTTAAATAGACGAATTTCAGAAATTATCTTGCTGGTTTTTATCGCATTGCTTGAAATATACTTTTTACATGGTTTTAAATTTCTTCGTAAGATCACTGTAAGCATTACTAGATCTTCTTTCATTTCAGCTCCCGCAAAGGAAACAAAGTCCCAGAAACCCAACTTTCGTTTACAAATATAAGTGCAATCTCGGGGTTGTGTAAATAGTCAGTTGTGCTTTTAAAATAAATTTAAGTAAATAAAAAGTCGATCAAATGCAAGTTTTGCTCACGCGCAAAATCTTTTATACACCAAAGGCCTTGTACGAAGTTTAAAATTGGCACTGTGCCAAGCACGTGTCGGAAGGAGATCGCAATTATGCAACGTTGCATTGGTACGCGCTGCTGTTTCCTGGATGGCGTTTTAATTAATATATCGGCTAATTATCGACCATTTTTCGAAAATCCTTATCGACAAAATTTCGATAATACCGAGTTGCTTGAGTGCCCGCAAAGTAAAGTTTGTGTGCACCAGATAAATGCGATTTTCTCAAAAGCTATGTCACCTAAGATAATCGATATAGTTTAACTTCAAGGTTTAAATACCATCCTACTACAACCATTTTTTTAAGAATTTTTGTTACAGTAGATTTGGGAGTAGCGTTGGGGACATATTTTTGCAGTACTTTTTGGATATCTCTGAAAATGTAATACATAAAGTTGGAAGAAATATAATTTTGAGGTTTTGCCTATTAAGTACGGATCAGTAAAAAAACTTTCCAATGTTGAGATTAACGACGATACAATGCATAACTTAGAAGGTTTTTAAAATCAAGTGGCATAATTTCTAATAGAATTTCAAGAATCTCCGGAAACATTGAAACTACTTTTATAAATTATCATGCAGAAAATATAGGGAAAAACTACAATATTAATTTAAATGGTAGTATCTTATGAAAATCTTATTTTATGGCTTATATTGCAGTTTATTACATACTTATGTTAAAAAATGTGAACTATTGTCATATTGATTTAAAAAGTAAGCATCATATATTGATAAAAATAAGTTGTTAATTATTGTACAAAAAGCTTTTTTGTAAAATGTGCTTGAAGCGTCATAACCTACCGTAAAAAGCATGGTATTATAAAAAAAATAGTATGTGTTTCTCTCCTTAGATATACTCTCTCTTATAATGTTTTTCCGGAATATACCCTATAGATTTTTATAAAATTAATTTAGTTTTAATTAATAAAAATACCAAACGAAAACCTATGTAAATCATAACAGAGATAAAAAACGAACTAAGGTTATGACAATTTTTTTTTTAATAATTTTCCACGCTCAAAAATTAACATTACCACGGAGTAAGGTATATCCCTTTAAGCCCTGACCTACACAATTGTGTAGGTGATCTTAAAGTAAAAGAAAAAGACTATTGTTTTTCTGAGATTTAAAACCAAATCTGCACATTTGTATGAGTGAAGTGGCTTCAGATGCTTTGATAAGACACAACTAGGTGACACCAACTGCAATACAGGGTTAGATTTTGTTCATTTAAAAAGATTATATAATCTGACAGCAATAGACAAAAAGTATGTACTGTCGTGATTTCTGTTAAATATGTTTTTTTGCATTTCCTTAGATTTAATTTTTCTTTTCATATACTTTATTCATGATTTTAATGATTTTGTCCTTGATAAATTTAGTTAGGTTTTCGAAAAGTTGAGAAAACTAATGACCTGCACAAGTCCGGCAATTACCATTCCAAATATTGTTGCAATTCATAATATTAATAAAATTTTCATTTTAAAGTGAACTTTTTAAAGTCATGTTTTTAGCAATTTATTTTTTATTAATTGCATTTTCAAAGCGAATAAACTTTAAATTAATATGTTTGTGCTATTCATGACTTATATTCAATGTATGTACTATTCGAGAAATAATATGCACATTAGGGTGGAACGAAATTTCTTTTTTCTTAATTTCGATATGTAATAGAGATAAAAATTTGTCTAATACCTTTGTTAAGATAGTATTAAAATATTTTAACAAAAATAATATATTTAGATGTGCCGCAAAAGACTTGAATATATGTATTTTAAGCAAATTTTACGAATTTTTATAAATCTGGTTTAGTAAAAAAATAATATTTTAAATACCAAATGCCTGTTTTCAATTTTCAAATAATACACATAAACTACTTTACAGAAGATAGTTATAGTTTTATACTGCATAGCATTAATATTTATGCTACTAAATATTGCATCATTTAAAATCCATTTTTTTATATTTTCACAGTATTTCGTAATAGAAAGAATTAACCTTACTTTTAACTTAAAAACGCGGCAAAACATTTTTTAGTTCTGAAAATTAATAGTCAAAAGGAGAACAGTACACTTGATTCAAGCGGCTTATTATTGGCGGGTGTAGGGTGGTGGAGGAGGAAGAGTGTTTCACAGCAACTAAAATCTGGGTTTTGTTTCTATCTATAACAATAATTGAGCGAAACCTTGACTGAATTTAAGTAACTGACTGAATTTTCTTAAAATATGATGAAATTACAATAAGTATTCGAACAGGCAATTAACACGCATCCATGACCATACAACACGCAATTCCGGCACTTCCTCTGATGCCATGACAGAAAGAAGAAAAGTTATGCTATTGAATATTTTCCAAATTATCTTCATTATTGTTACAGTTAGGAAAATAAATCACTGCTTAGTTTCGTTTAGACGATCAGGTATTTTGATTAGGGCGACTGTTTCCAATTTAACTTTTTAAAATCTTGTCATGTACTTTTTCCATATTGTTCTAAGCATCGCTTCATACACAGCCTGCATTCCAAATGAAAAATCCAAAAATATTTAAATCTAAAATAAAATGGATGTCTGTAAAATTAGCAATCTGTTTTAAATTGCAGAACGATCTTCAAAAATTCCTTTGGTTTTTTTTTATTTGTAACTGAACAGTAATATTTGAAAACTTTAATCTACAGCAAAACCTTTTTAATGGTTAAAACAATTGTAATTATATAATAGATGTTAAACCTTTTAAACATAAAAAAAAATTCCAAGTTTGATATATGTATTTATTTACATTACTTGAATTTACCATCAGTCTACTTAATTTAATTCAGGCGTCGCATAAATTCTATTCATCTGAAGTATTCTTTCACGGATTAATACGTTATTAACAAGCAGTGCTATGCATTTCACATGATTTTTATTCATTATAGCTAAAAATAATTATCAGCCTTTTTCACTTTATATAATAGCAGACATTCCGTTCTTAAATGAAACGCAAAAGTAACTTCTTAAAAATACTGGTAGTTTCATTTTGATATTTTGTTTAGAATGAAGAAACGTAGTACATTAATGACGAGTATACTTGTAAAGCTAGATTATTTTAACACAATTATTGTAATTGGTAAACAAATCAAATTAGATGTAATAATTAGATTTGTTTACCAATTACAATAATTGTGTTAAAATAATCTAGTGTAATTTCGCATCCAGCGATTTCTGGAGTTCCATTACCTGAGATTTATTCTGTTGAGCTGAACCAGGTTTCAGACCAGATGCTGTAATCTTCATGGTTAGCTGGGTGAAAAAGTTCGACCAGAATCGTCCAGGATAGCTCAGATGGCAGAGCACTGGCGGCTTCAGCCAGGAGATCCCGGGTTCGAATCCTGGTCCGGACATTTTTCGCCCAGTTGGAATTTTACATCTAATACTTGTAAAGGTTTACACAAAATTTGCATCCTTCTTCTGTGATCTGTAAGTAAGACAGCATATAATTCTAATTTCGGTCACCTCGAATTTGGATGTTCGAAGGAAATTTTTACACACTTTTTTTTTTAACTGAATGTGGTTTATGTACGCATAAGTGTTATTTTGTAATACACATCTCAACCCGCTAGCTTATCTGGATCAGTTCTCGAAATTGTGTACAGTTGAATGTTGCCGATGACAATACACTATATTCACATTTTCAGAACCTATTTATCAAATAATATATCAACAGTAATTAAATTATGATAAAATGTTCAGAAACAAATATTGAACTTCTGAATAGGTAGTTTAAATGATGCTTTTTTCTTTAGTTCTTAGCCATACGTTATTAAAGAAAAATTATTTTCCTAATCAACTCTCTAGATCGAGATTTCTACTGTTATTGTTTGCGAGTATAAAATTGAATTAAAAGTCGATAACTTTAATATAGTGGACTGATTTATTTAAATTTTAAATGCATGCAATGCGGGCCCTTAGAGATGCGACTGCCTTGGCGGCGCAACTGCTACTGAAGGAATGATGAAACATCTGTGGGAGGGTAAATACGGTGACGTCATAACAGCAATAAACGAGGCTAACGAAAAAGACAGGCAACAGCGATGCATTCGACATATCTTTTTTTACAGATCGCTGGTGTTGCGTGATGCTCGAATGCACCAATGCAGGTGTACGAAAAGAGTACTAGTAAGTAAGTAAGCACCCACCCTGGGAACCCGCTTTTGGCTTATGGTTAGGTGTAACCCCCAAGCCCAGGGCAGGGAAAAGTTTTACTACCTGCGAAACTCCTTGAATTTTTTTTTTTTTTTTTTACAGTTTAGGAGAAATAACAATGTTAGATATATGACAATTATTGACAGTGTTTGCAATAAATATTTACAGATGACCCCTATAATTACATTTGAGAGAAATATTCATTATTATAACATATAAATATGCATAGTTTTTAGAATTTGATATTAAACTTTTTTTTTTTTTTAACACAATTACCTACATATTTGCAACACTTTTATATTATTTTCAGGATTCACACATAATTTAAATCATAACATCAATTTAAACCATGTACAGATGTGATATTTGCAACACTTAAAGCTATTTTCAAGATATATGATGCAAAATTATTTTTAACTCTATACTAAAAATAAGTATTAAGGTACAAGATGCAAACAATAATTAATATTATGCACTATTATGAAAGTATAAGTAATTGTAGATAATAATTACCTACAAATTTACAGTACAATGATACTGTGTTTGAGATATTATGTAAGATACATGATGCAAAAATTATTTTTAAATCTACACTGAAAATTTAGTATTAAGGTACAATATGCGATCAATAATTAATATTATGCACTATTACAAATTCTTTTGAGTTATTTAATATTTGACAATATGGCCATATGGTCCTACTGAACACATCTTCTATTTGCCAAGTGTGATTGATAAACCGGACACGCAGTGGAATCCGCTGAATGTTTCCTATAATTAGGTAAGTGGAAACAATTTGTGCATCTATATTGCGAGGGAACTCCCGCAAAAGGGCACTCCGAAGTGCAGTGACCTCTCGAACATTTGGCGCAAATTGGCTGTCTCCTGCAGTAAGATGTCTGATGTCCATACAGCTGGCAATTGCCGCATCTAATTATTGGGCGAAAAGAACGAATATAGCACTTGTTGAGACCCACCTGTATAAATTTTTTTTCTAATAGTTCTTGTGATGCTTTTGTTTCTAATTGCAATATGATGTGGTGTAGTGTAGAATTATCCCTCTTTAGAATTTTCAATAAGGTGATGTTTTTATCAGATAAATTTTCTTCAAGATATGATATTATTTCATTTGTAGGTACTGAGGATGGAATACCGGTGATTATTACTCTTTTGTAATTAGTCAACTTATATGTGATTTCTGTTAACTTTGTAATGTCAGGAGTGTTTTCTATCATTTTTAACAAATGTTCTGTATTGTCATCTGTATTAGATTGTATAATTATTGTATCTGGATTTCTGCAGTATATTATTGGAACTTCCTTCACTTTATTAAAGTGTTCGTTAAGTAATGCTTTGAGTTTTGGAATCCTTATGTGTTTAGCGATTGTTCTAATTAATATTGCAGAATTAGAGTTCGGCAAAGCAGGGGGAACGCCCGTTTTTGTGCCATCACCGCATTTCACTCCTTGACAGCCCCCACTAGAGTACTCCAGGTTTCGCGTCACCAACTCCTCAATTTTCTGTAGTCTGTTGGATAATTGAATGAACCCTCCTTCACCATTTTCTTCTATTCTCTCATTTTCGTTATTTGCCATTATTGTTTGAGTTGCTATTGATTTTAACTTAACTTCTGTTTGTATGATTTTTTCTCTAGTTTGTGATTTTAATTGCTTCTGTTGTCGTTTTAATTTATTAATTTCTTCTTGAAGGGTTACAATATTTGCATTAATCTGCTCTTTATTTTGTTCTTCCTTGACCAAAGAGTCTTTTAATTGTTTATTTTCTTGTTTCAATTCTTCCAATTTATTTTCAATCTTTACTTCTGCATTTGATCTTTTTTCCATTATTGTTTGAGTTGTTGTTGTTTTTAATTTATTTACTGTTTGTGAAAATTTGTCTATAGTTTTTTTCTTAAGTTGCCTCTGTTGACTTTTTATTTTATCTATTTCTTCTTTAAAACTTTCTTTTATTTGTTCTTTACTATGTTCTACCTCAGTTAAGGAGATTTTTAATTGTTTATTCTCTTGCTTCAGTTCTTCCAAATATTTCTCAAGTTTAATTTCCACTTTTGTACTTTCTTTGAGCTTTAATGACAATTCATCATTCTGTGTTCGCAGGATATCCAATTTATGTCGTAATTTTTTCATCTTTTCAGGAGAATTCTTATTTATTTCGTTGGAGTATTGTATAAGAAGTTTCTCATCTCTTCTTGCTTTAGAAAAGATTGTTTCGAGATATTTTTTAGCTTCTTCTGAGCTACTATTAGATCTGTTATTTAATAGTATATTGTACTCCTGAATGAGCTGTTGGATGGATAGTGACTCTAGCTGGTTTATGGATGGTGGTATTTTTAATGGAAGTGGTGATCCACCTAATGCATTTTGTATAATTTTTTCTTTGTTTTTTAATCGAGCCTCATTAATTTCTTCTGCTAGTGATATTGCAGTTTCCAAATTAGACTGCTTTCTTTGTTGGGTATTCTTGGTACTGATAGTTTTTGATTTTAGTTTTTCTGGTTGTGGTATGGGATCATTCTCTTCCTTTAGTAGGATCAGAAGCTGCAGATGATTGAAGAACGGACAACTAGTCACATATGGTCTTCTGTTTTCTTTATGATTTAGTTCTATAATTCTGTTTCTTATGCTAATTATTTCTTCACTTTTCATTTCCCGATGCAGGTTTATTAGTTCAGTATTATTTGCTTGATAATATGGTATTTTGTTGTATTCTTTATAATGTATTGCTCTGATGTGTTGTAACTCAAATTCCAAAAGTAGTGCATTTTTTCTTAATTGGGCAGCTCTATCACCCTTTGCTGTCTTCATACGATATTTTTCTGGTTGATATATATTATTTACAACATTATAACTTTGTATGTTATATATGCCATAGTAATGTGCCTCTTTGAATAGTAATAGTATTTGCCATAGTAATGTGCCTCTTCATGTATGCCTCTTTGAAAATTCTCCCTTCTCCACAGCCTTGATATGTTCTAATTGATTTGTTAATAGGACCTTAAATTCTTCATAACGTTGTGGATAAAACGCCTCGACCTTATTTATCAACTGTTGAACAACATGACTCGTAATTAGCGCTGGTTCTGTCGCCGGAATAACTCCAGATGATTGGACGTCAGCCAATTCATTATTAGATGCCTCTCTATTTATTGTACTTGTTTTCACTACTGTGTCCATATCCAATCTTGTCAAGTTGACTGTTGGATTGATTCCTTTTTGATTCATTATGTATCTTGACATTACTTTAAGTCCACTTTAACAAGACTGCTTATCAATACTTGGGATTATTTTAGTTAACTAATTTCAATTAGTAATTATGCAATACTTTAAGAGAGATATTATTAAGAATGATCGAAGATACTATTAAAATGATTTTAGATACTACGTTCTATCATCATATGCCAGCCAAGCAATTTAAAGATATAATACGTTTGAGTTATATTAAAAGTTGAAGATAAACACATAAATGGGGGGGTCCACTAGACCCGCACCACATATCTTTGAAAGAAAGGGATATAGATAGAAAAAAGCAAAAACCGGTGGTCGTGACCACCGAAAATGACTAAGATAAAAATTAAGAGCCTAATAAGGGGAAAATTTTGAATAATAAATGAAATAAAAATAAAATAAAATAATGATAGTAAAAGTTTACTATATCAAAACAAAGAAAAGGGAAAAGTATGTGCATTTGCCCCCGTACCACAAAAACCATACACTCAAAAAGAGATATAAATCAATTGTACAATTCTCCCAATAACACCATACCCTGTCCAACTTTGTAATTCCGACAATCACAATCATAATTTTTACAAGTAACAAAAAATTTCAGTATGTGAAGATTATTACTGTGTTTGTGATCAAAAATGGTCTCCTAGTTTAATTCATCTGATATGATACAGGAATAATAGTGTGTTATGAATAATAAAATAATAAAATGAAATAGAGAACAAATTTACATATTTACACTCTCAATGTAGAACTGATGTAGACAATTACAACAACATTGCTGCAGCATGTATATTGCCTATCCAATCCCGATTTCCCACACTTGGACAAAATAAGGAACAGACATTGTAAGGGCTGACTGGGTGGACCAGAAAAATAAAAAGAATGTTAAATATTACACTAACGTATGAAAGTTAACAGTACGACACCCGTAGGGTCCTGCCGCACTTGCCTGAAAAGAAATATGGTACACAAAAGTATAGATGAATAATTATGATGTAAATGCGCCAAAAATCAGTGCAGGGACCAACCAATAAGTGCGAGAAGAAACCAAAAATTTAACCCAAGAAAGAAAAAAGATGCTATTGTTAAGGATAATGTGTGCTGAATGTAAAAATTTTAAGTGGGATCAAGAATAAGAGTAATACGAGATATCACATTGAAAAAAAAGCAGGTGAATAACTCAAATAATAAAAAAGTTGTCAATGTTAGGCAAGGAATTACGAGCAAGGTCAAAAATTTAAGTGGGATCAAAACTGTCTGCAACCTCTAGCATATTCAAGAAATATCTTGATAATTGAAAAAGTTGATAATGTATGCTAAATGTAAAAATGTTAAGTGGGATCAAGAAAGTAATTAATACGAGATATCCCAGTGAAAAAAAAAAAAAAAAAAAAAAAAAAAAAAAAAAAAAAAAAAAAAAAAAAACAGGAGAATAACTCAAAAAATAAAAAAGTTGTCAATGTTAGGCGCGTTACGAGCCTAATAATATACGATAATACGAAATAATAATAATATACGAGCAAGGTCAAAAAAAAAATTAAGTGGGATCAAAACTGACGGCAACCTCCAGCATATTCAAGAAAAAACCAGAAAATTATCTTAATAATTGAAAAAGTTTCCATTGTTAAGGAAAATCCTTAACAACTGGGAAATAGTGTGAAATATGGAATGGGATTGGTTAGAAAGTCAAAAATGACTAAAAAATAGAAAAATCAAAGTCTCTAGCTCAAATAGCAAAAAAGTAGCCAATGTTATAGTTAAGGGAGGGGGACAAAAAGTGGAGCAGAAGATGGTGACAAAAGTTAGGATAAAAGAAGAAATGAAAATGTGACAGTAAATGTGACAAAGACTAAGATAAAAGCAATAGAAAAGTAGCGCCCCAAAAAACCCGTCCCCTACAGGCCCCTAATTGAGCTAGAGCTAAACGAAATAGTGGAAAAGACGGGGGGGGGGAGAAGTTCACTTAGGTGGTTTGCAGTTGAATTTGGCGCAGCGAAAAACCTCTACGACCAGTATTTTTGAGATATTTAGCATTTTGTGCTAAAATTCTAATGGAGAAAACACCCATTAGAAACAAAATGGCAGTTTTAAGTGTTAAGATGGCAAACCTAGTATTTAATTTTATATCTAAAAGTTGAAGATGACTACCCTAAACATGTTGCCATCGAAAAAAATTTGTAGAATATAACATTTAGTAATTTCTTTTCTCTTTTTTTTTTTTTTTTTTTTATGAATTTTTTATGAATTTTTTATGTAATAGCTTTATAGCAATGTGATCTTTAGTAAGAAACAAAATGGAGAATAATCTTTAACATCCCACATTTGTGAGATCTTCATAAGTTTTACCATGAGTGTACCTCTTAAGACTCTAAAGACTGTAACCAACACTCAAAAACAAGTCTTAGATAAAACCGGTGTACTCTTCATTAGTTTAAGTTTTACCATTACCTTTCCCATAAGGAAAATACGTGGCCAAAAATGGCAATTAAAAGGTTCGTAAAGGGGTAAGTGGATATATCTAGAAACACGGCACGACCCCAGAAGCCCAGCTAAACCCTAACAAATCCATTAAAAACCCTCATAGAGAAAACCGGTATCGTTTTAACAAGTATAACTTTGATGAAAATTTCAAAAACATTGGCTGTCGGATAACTTGACTCTTATTTACAATAATCCGGCATATCACCGTGTATTAAGCTGGTATGACATCAAAAATGGTAACTCAATTTTAAAGGCAGCCCATTCATATTATCAATTATTTTAAGACATTATTATAATTTTGCCCTTAATGAACACAGATTGTGTGTGAGCAACCAGTGTCCACCCAATCGCTTCATTTTAGAAAATACCAATTTTAAAACTGAAATTAAAAATACTTAGAGAAATAAATTTTTAAAACAAATGGTACCGCTGAATAGCTCAAAGATTCAGCTATCAGAATATGTAAATAGTTAAAAGATCGAAGCATAAATAATAGTTAAAAATTTAAGTTCAAAAAGTAAACAACCTAATACAATCCTATGGGAAATCGGGAAAAAACTCCAACAATTTGACACTTTTTTAAAAATCAATTAAAAATTATTATATCACCCCAGAGAAACATGGGTGATGGCGGAGAAAAGCTAAAAGTTCGAATTATCGAGATCCGGTGTTAGTTTTTCAAAAACGTTTGGAAAACGTGAAAATATAGCTATGTTAAAATATAAGAATATGTACGAAAAGAGTACTGGTCACTCTAGTGATCTGTAAAAACAGATTTTTGGGATGCACCGCGGTAACCTGTCTTTTTCGTTATCCTCGGCAAAAAGTGGCGCCAGCATCTACCAAGCATCAAAATTGAATCTTACGTAATCGGGACCAACACCAAATTTATGTGTTGTATGGGGCACGTTTTGGAATAAGATAAATTACAGTCACGAAAATATGCATGATTTTGAAAATTAAGTCTGACTACTTATAAAAATATGCTTTTATATAAAAAAAATAATAATTTTTAATTTTATAATTATTTATTATGTATTGAAATGCAGTGTATATTCAATATATATTAATATAGTATGGATATATATAATGTTTTTTTTTTCTATCTATAGCTCTGTGGCAGCTAGAAGCTTCACTTAGAATAATATCACTTCCTACTTTCAAGAATATCACTGTTAGAATATGAATTGTTAGAATATCACTTCCTACTTTCAAAAGTTTTAGAAACAGTTGACTGCATTTACAAACCCTGCTAACGAAACGTGGCCTCTTTCTTACACAAAAATTTCGAAAAGTATTTCATCAAGTTTATTTCAGCTTTAGTTGCATGATTCTCACTCGTCTTTTATCAGTTTTAAATTTTTGAAATACTTCGAATATACAAAAACAAAACTAGATATTTTTTTCCATTTAAAAAACAACCCGTTTTTGACATTATTTCTTTTTCAGCTTTCATAAAATTTAATTTCCTTACATTTAAAAAATATATTTTGGATTAAATACCTTTTGCATTTTAAGTAAAGCAGCATTCAATATGCTATATTCAAAATTAAATGAAATTCTCTTACTTATATTTTTCCCATACGTTATGAGTTTTTCTCGAATTTTCTTTTATTTTACTTTACTTTAAATAAAAATAAAAGCAACAAGGTTTTTCTTTTGTGTGTGACATTTTGCATAATCTTTAGTGAATTTTACTTTCGATCGAATTTCGTTGTTATATTTCAATATAAAGTAGGTTCATGGAAAGAGATTATACTTTCTTAGAAAATACAACGTATAATTCACTATCTTTCTCAATGTGCATTATATAATTATATCGAAAAAATACTTTTACATTGTTGAATATTTTACTTACATTTATATACAGTAAATATTATTAAATTGCAGCTTACGTTAAAAACATTGCTTCATCATAATTCTATATGCATATTTTCAAAAATAGATCTTTTATAATTTACTTATTACATTAGTTGGAAAAATCAATGACTGAGAAATTTTCCTGAAATAAATAACTTTACTTAAAATATATTTAGTGGCCTTTTATTTGTATAAAAATGGTGCAGTATATTGCAAATTATGCTAACATGATATAATGAAACAGAAATTGAGCTATGCCAAACGGATTTTAAAAAATGCAATATCCAGTAAGTAGTCACTTTGTGTAATAATGAATTCTGAATATTTTAATTTTGGTGTTTACATTTATTACTATGTAAGAAAAAACTGACAAATATTTCGGGTGAAAAACTTTTAAAAACAATTTTTACAGCTTTTTTTTTTCTTTTTGGCAGTTGGCTTTACACAGCGGCTATAAATTACAGTTAATCTGATTTTCTCACCCTTCGAAATGATGATTGTTATCGTTTACCTATATCTGGAAAAAAATAATCATAATCTTAGAAACATAGTTTATCAAAATTAATAGGAAACACTTGAAATACGGAGATGCAAAACTATATCCAATATATCACGTGAACTCTGTTAACAGTAATTAAACCGCAAAGATATATTTTTTAAATAAGAAGATTTAATAAATAAATAAAAACAAGCTTTAAATTCGTTTTTTACTTGGTATATAACTATTTTTTATCTTAAAAAATATAATTAAAATATATTCATATTTTACAAGTGTAATAGCAGTTTGTTTCAGAATGACAATGCCATTCAAAATGATAAACAAAAAATTAATTCATTTGCATTCGACTAAAACCATATCGTATTCAATATTACAAAATTCAGCTAACCATAAAAAAAATATTCAGTTTCAAAAAACAAGTTATATATATTATACATAATAACTAACGTCATAACAAAGTGTACTATTGTTGTAAATTAAACGTAATAATTAATGCCGATCACTATTAAACCAAATAACTATAATTGTTCTTTTCTCTTTGTTAATTTATTTTTTTAACACAACATAAAATGTATAATTATACGATATTTATATAATTATAAAGTGCAGAAGAAAAAATTCTTCTTTGAAAATTTCCGGTATAAAATCGAAATTTTTGAAATAAGAAAAACGCAAAACTGGCAAATCTCTCAAACACGGGAAGTACGTGAAAAGAAATAAAAATGGAGGTTATTTTATTCAAAAATTTCTATTTTATACCGGAAATTTTCAAAGAATAATTTTTTCTTCATGTAATCATGAAAAGTCTGTCTCAAATAAAGAAAAAATAGTATACGAGTTTCATGGTATGAAAGAGAAATTTTGAAGAAAAGGGCCAAATTTGCCCCCCCCCCCCCCGGTATTCGTACCTCAACGCGTCACTTGCGCCCCTACATGTCTATGCAATAAATGATTGCTACAGTGCCCTATACCAACCCTTAAAATTTGCACCCTGAACTTAGAATCACCCTGTATATATAAGTTTTACGCAATAATTGAAGTACTTTTACTTTAACAAAAACATTTCACATTACACGATTTACTTTGTAATATGTTTTAGTGCGATAAAGTTCCATTTCTTTCAAGTTTAATTTTTAAAAGTGAACCCTGTATGCGTGGAAATTTTAAAAATGAGTTCACATCTTGATATAAATTTAATGCTTACATCTTAAAATAAATATTATGATATGTAGGTGAAACGTTGAAGGTCGTGATATAGTCTCCAATCTACATAAAATCTTATTACCTAATTTTACAAACTTTAGATTTATATTACATAAATTTTCACGAATCCATTCTTTATCTTTCTTCTCCGAATTCTTGACGAAACATCTCTACACTAGAAAAGATTTTAAGTGCGAGAGTATGCATATCAGAAAATTTAAATAATACAAAGATAATTTATTAGAACTATGAAACTGCAGAAAACAAACCGTAAATATTACAATTTCTTAGTTTTCTCTCAAGACTAGATAAATTTTGCAAAAAATGTCTTTAGTTCTCAAAATTTAATTTATAAGAATTTTGATCATGAAAACTTTCCAGTGACGAATAACATTAAGACCAAAAACAACACCAAACAACACCATAAAATATTCTCATTAAAAAAGTAATCTGAAATATCAACATAAATGTTAATATATGTTAGGAAAAATATTTTAAGACTTTTAGTGTTTTTTTAATACAAATTATGAAAAACTGTTTTACTTAAATTGTTCTAATAAAACATTTTTGTACTATTATTTAATGTATAAAAAACTGGTAGATTTCGCCCGCTATGCTGGTCTCTTTCTCCAAACGAAACTGGGATCGAACGAAATATATCGGTGAATTTGGCCTTGTGTTTTCAGACAGTATGGACTTTTAGCTAGTATGTAGTTCCGCATTGCTGAAATCTGTACGAACTACGTTGCGCTGATATATTTTCTAATTGGTATTTTATAATATAAATTTGAGCTGTTCATTTTTTTTTACTCGATCGTTTACAGTAAGATTTGGTGAGGAACCATAGAATAATATAGAACATAGTAAATCAACACTTACGTCGAATCTAACACTGAAAGTCTCATTAAAATCCACGCAGTAATTTTCTTATTAAAGTCTAAACTTATATAAACGGAACCCCTTGATAATAGAACTTTTCCCAATAGGTGTATATCTAAGCAACATAGTAGAACAATATGTTATATACTAAAACCATATCTTGTAAATTATCGAACTAAAAATGCCAGTCATCAAAATCTGTAAAGTAAAATGTTTGTAAAGGCTAATCTTTCTTAATCGGGTTCACCTGATTAAATTTTTTTCAACCGTAATTCTTTAACTAATAAACATAGATAAGTATGTTGTATACCAAAATATTCATGAAAAATAATCTAACTAACAATGAAAATCCCATCAAAATCCATTCAGCAGAACGCAAGTTATTAGCAGCGGGAACGATTTGTATTTTATTTATATAGTAGATAATATATATCCTTTCATGTGTATTTTAGTCAACATAATGTTAGCAACGTGTAGCGAAAATTTAAACGTGATTTAAATATTGAGTAAAGTAAAAAAGGTTGCGAAATACTGATTGCATACTTGAATTATTGAAAATTTCTCTCAGAACTCCTTGTTAAATATTTCTACTATTTTTAAATAACTTTGTCCACGTTCTTGGCTTTCAGCAGCTGTTATGAGTAAAAGGCTTTAATATTAATGTTTTTTTTTAAATTCATTAAAGATGTCAACATATTTTTATTTTATTTATTTATGTTATTATTATTATTATTATTATTATTACGGAATCATGTAATTATTGATTTTTTATGCCCTACTTTTATTATTATTACATCTGAAGTCCGAAAATCCGGGGTGCATTACAGAGAAATATTTAGAGTCAGAAATTAGAGCAGCTTTTCGTGATGTGCTGAAAATAATAAGGATAATTATGAATGTGTCTCATGTATAATGCGTGACATGATATTTTAACGTCAGAAAATCAAAGAGATTGAAGAAAATTCTTTAAATATCCTGACTCACAATATACTTAAATCTCCTATTTAGTCTTGAACATTTACCATGTCATAGAGCAACTTTATATAACTATGTTTTGGTAATGCATTCATTTTTCATATTAGCAATTTTCTTTTAAAATATTTATCGACACCATAAAGGTAATACTATTAGTAATTAGTCGAAATTGTGAAAGGAAAGATATTCTGTAAACCTTATTTCCGTTTTCAAAGTGTGAGAGATGGTTATGTTAGAATAGAGAACATGTTCCACAAAAGGTTTCAAACTACAAATTGTATATTAGGCTAAAACATACGAAAACGCAGTTTTAGCTCAATAGATACCCAGGATGTGTTCCATACCATTGTGGCAGAAGCGAGATTATAAACTGAAAAAAGCTCCTAACTAAAAGTGATGATTGAGTGACTTAGTGAAAGTACGGATGGTTGCATATAGTTTTTTGGAATATTATGTGCATGAAGAGCACGCTGCATTTTAGACCTAACATTTTGCAAAAAAAGCACGCATCGTCCATGAGTAAATACGGTACTCTAATCAATGAGACAGGAGTATTTATATCTGTTTGTCCCTCTGTAGCTTTTAAAAGTGCATTTATTCATACGATTTTTATTGGTGAAAGTGATTAGTTATTGATATTTTATAAAGGGAAAAATATTTTTGTGAAACTTCTAACTGTTTTGAATGGTTGAATATAGGTTTTGGGAATATTTCGAGTATAATACACACACCGCTTTTAAGAATTAATATGTTGGAAAAAAATGCGCGCATTGTTCACGAGTAAATACGGTACTCTAATTTTTGAGAAAGCTGTGTTTATATAGTGGGAGGTTATAATTAAACTTCCCCTATAAACAACATCCTACAGCGCAAACGGGTGAACGGAATGCAACGAAATTTGCTATATGGACTATACACGAGATATGCTCACGGAATTTCGAAAAAAAAATGTTCCAAAATTTCCACCAGAGGGGGCCTTTTCCGGAAAAAACATTAAATTTAACACAATAAACGGCCAAAACAGAATCCAGAAACAATATTAACATTCAATGACTATTTTCTGATCACCTTGTTATCGAGCCACATTAATTAAAGGTTAGGAAAAATAACAGTACTCTGAGAAAATAAAGTTCAGTTTGATGAAACAAGAACAGATTAGGACGAAATTGCATAAGAGGAACAGTTGTTAATAGTGTCAATGGATGTTGGAAAATATGCTCCATGTGAACACTCTCATTCACGTGCAAAATTTCAAGTCGATGGACATTGTGTTCAACAGCAGATCGTAACTGATCAGTTGTGATACTTCGCACATGAAGTGTTATGGAGTTCCTTAAGTCATTCAACGTCGCACCACATCCACGATAAACCATACTTTTTAAGTGGCCCCATAACTAGAAATCATATGGATTTAGATCCGGCGAACGCGGTGGCCATGCATTACGAAATAAGCTACTAATAACACGCTCGTTTGCGAAGAGATGGAGCAACAGCTCCAACGGCTCCAGCATTTCGCTGCTCACGGATATTTGTGTGCGCACCATCCTGCATGAAAATAGTTGATGTAATGACCCACCTTTTCTGTAGTTTCTTCACAACACACGTCTGCAGCATGTCATGGTACCGACGACCCGTAACGGAACATGTGACAGGACAACATGCAGTTATTTCCTCAAAGAAGAATGGCCCAAGGATGAATGTCGCGGTGAAAGCACATCAGACAGTCACCTTTGGAGAATGTAGGGGAATTTCAGTGTGCATTATCGGATTTTCCTGAGCCCAAATGCGGCAATTGTGTGTGTCGAGAAACTGCACGTGAGCTACTGCCCCCAAACTCAGATATATGTGACTGTGCGGTAAAAGCTGTCTTGACAACATCAACCAGTACTTATGTGACAGGTTTACGGCGTCGTTCAGTTCAACTGCTAATTTCCCCGTCTCTTCAAATCTCGTAATCATGGCCTGGATACCTTTAGGAGACATTGGTCTACGCCGTAGGTTCTTTATACGACGAAATTCACGAACTGCAGCAGAAGCATTCCGCTTGTTTTCGTAAAACATCTTCTCAAATAACGCACGTTTAACTAATGATACCGTCATCATTACAGCCGGAAACATCGCCATAAAACATGACAACGTCTGCAAATATTTTATACCCTAGCCTGTTTTGCACAAATCTTCCTCTTCTTCGCAACCGTACAAATCTAGACATTTTTTCCCTAGAAATGACAGCTTTTCCCCATTTTAGATTTTATTGCTCATAATTCTTGTTCTGGATTGTTAATATTGTTTCTGTATTCCGTTTTGGTCATTTATTGTGTGAATTTTAATGTTTTTCCGGATAAGGCGCCCTCTTGTGGACATTTTAGAACTAATATTTTTTTCGTAATTCCGTGAGCGCATCTCCTGTATAGTTTATATACCAAATTTCATCGAATTCCGTTCACCAGTTTGCGCTATAGGATGCTGTTTATAGGGGAAGTTTAATTATAACCGCCCTGTATGTTTGTCTCTGTATAGCCTTTAAGAGCGCATTTATTCATACGATTTTTGTTGGTGAAAGAGTTTATTCATTGATATTTTATAAAGTGAAAAATGTTTTTATGCAGGTTCTTTTAACTGTTTAGAAATTCTAATTTAAGAATAATGCTCGAATAATTTTATTTATGCTAACATTTTATAAATATTTTGTATCGTTTAGAATAGAATAATTTTATAATAAGATATCCCATATATATACATACTTTTTAAAAACAAAGTGTAAAATCAGTTTTTAATAATATATTTTTCAGAATGTTAGAATATCAATTTGATAGAGTGTACACACAAGCATGTAACAATGAAAATAAAACCCCTCCTAAATAAATAATTAAAATATTTAAAGAAATCGAATGTTAATCTTTCGGATATTCGTTGCAATATATCAGAGATTTCTGCTCTTAATTTTAACTCTAGACACATCAACAACCAAATTTAGTTGTCAGAAGATAAATCATCTCTGCAATTTAAGCAGACATCCTCCTCTTTAGTAAACTGCAGTCTGTATTACACAAATTAGCATTTAGAAACTCATACGCGTAGATTCCTAATGTAAATCCTAGTAATCTAAACGCGTCCATCTTCATTATGTTAAGTAAAAACATTCAAAATATACAGTTCAGTTATTATTAGAGTATTGCCATTTTTACATGTTATTCTTTTTGGAGATTCATTTTACTAAATAATACGCATCTATAATTTAATAACAAACATTTTTTCCATATTATTTGTACACAATGCTGTAAAATTACGGTTTTAAAGTAACTTTTTAAAACAGTAATTTACGATCGGAACGAAAGCAAAAAAGAAAAAATACTCATTGTAATTGTAGTTAGGAATGCGTTCATTATACAATAGTACAAATAAAGTACTGTTATTTTTATTCATAATTCCTTAGTTTTTAAGGTTCTGTGCTTAAACAGTAAAAACAGACCCATTATAAGATTCCTCATGTCTGTCTGTTTGTCAGTCACAGACATTTTTCTTGATAATTACGGAACGTGGCCAGTTCAAACTTGCCACAGTTATAAAGGCTACTGACTCGCATATACAACGGTGTCCATAATTAAACGACCCTAATTTAAAGTTGTCTAAATACGAAACTATTGGTCAGAAAGTTGTGAAATTTTGTGTCGAACATAATGAAGAAATGGGAATTTGTTTGAGCGAAAAAAAAGTTCAAAATTTCGCCACCAGAGGGCGTTTTTTAATAAATTACACACTTAGCCACCGCCCACTGAATGCTAGGCCTGAGCTCTAGAAAAAATGATAGCTGTTGTTGGCGGGTTTTTTTTTTCAGAGTTTGTACGGTCCATTCAATTCGAACGCCAGTCTTTTTTTTCAGTTTTTACGCTTTATTGTTTTTCAGCGGACGATCTGTATATTTGTCTTATTTAATCTGAGAAAAATAGAGGGTAAAAACTTTTAAAAAAAATGTAATACATTAAAAATGCCCCCTGGTGGCAAAAGATTGAACTATAATTTTCTTTTTCGCTCAAACAAATTCCCATTCCTTTATTATGTCCGTCACAAAATTTCACAATTTTTTGACCAATAGTTTGGTCTGTAGACAACTTTAAAGTAGGGTCGTTTAATTATGGACATCCTTTATATATATTAGTAGGCATTCTCAAATGTTTAAAGAAAAAAAATGTGTGTCTAATTAAGTTACTTGAAATAAATAATTATATTTTTCCTATATAGTTTGGGTATCGTTCGAAATATTTCGTATCACAAAATTAAATATATATGTATAATTTAAATTTTAGCTATCATATTTTCAGATATATATCGCCTAAAATATTCGGCAAAATTATGCTTCCCCTCCCCCCCTATTAGCGAATGGAGTGAAACTCAAATTATGAAGACTTTAGTCATAGCCAGAATTTATTTAAACCTTGCAGGAAAACTATAGCGATTATTTCAGGTCCCATACTGCTTCTGAAAATCTCGGTACTCCCAAACTTTACCTTTCGCTACTCCCAAACTTTAATTTACGGATACTCAGAGAGGGAGTTGACGGGCAATCGAGGTGTCTGTGGATACGGAATCATCCAAGAATTGCTGATAATTGTTTTCGTAAAAAGAATTCTATAATGAATTTCAAAAAAATCAAAGATTTATTTTCACTCTGTTCAAAATCTGTTAATTAAGAGTTATTAATTAACAAATATTTAAATATATTGATTAACAATCTATCTACAAAAACAGACCGATGCCTCGATATAACTGAGTGATCTCATTTCGCAGCGCGCTTGACACAATGCCAAGTTTAAACTTTGCACAAGTTCTTTATTGTATGGAATTCTTTTTGCGCGAGTAACACTCGCACTCGACCGATTATTTAAATAATTATTTCAAGAAAACAAGCAACAAATATATATATAAAAGATAAGTTTTATATAAGACTAATTTAAAAAGCAGAAATATATTTTTATTGAAAAACTCTTACAAAGGCTGTATAGCCTATATAGAAAATATATAAAAGCGCGATTAATACTCGCACTCGACCGATTATTTAAATAATTATTTCAAGAAAACAAGCAACAAATATAAAAAAAGGTAAGTTTTATATAAGGCTAATTTAAAAAGTAGAAATATATTTTTATTGAAAAAACTCTTACAAATGCTGTATAGCCAATATAGACTATATAGAAAATATATAAACGCGCCCTGCTCTATTGAAAACCTAATTTTTAGTGCATTAGTTCAAGAAAGATTTCAATTTACCATTGAAACGCAAGTTATACATTTCATTTAATCTTTGAAGAGAAATATCTGAGTAAAAATTAAAAGTACATCCTGAAATATATTAAATTAATAAATATTCGTATATAAGACAATTAATCTATTATTTCTAAACTTAAAATTCGATTCAGCAATTTATGTTTTCTTCTTTTTGAAATTACTACTTTTTAAAAGAAGTGTGCAATCACCTTTCTTAATAGAATTTTTTTATACTATTATAGTTTTTATCTTGAAAATAATTGCATTCATTTATTGTATGTAATGCTTTCCCATTTGTATTGTTATTTCTTCAGCGATATCACGTTCCTGAAAGTATCTATTTCCTATTAAAGGAAAGACTAAGTTGCAGGGAAAACCCTTCGAGTTCGATATGTTGCAACTAACACGCCTCTTCCCATAATGGAGAAACTTAAGACACGTGTCTGCTAAATCTACTTATCTCTTGAACTTGAATTGCTCTCTTTTCTACAGAAATATTCCGATATATAAATATATTGTGTTTACATCTCTTTATTTAAATGACTGTTTCTTATATAGTAATACATTTTATATATAAATATTCTTATATATGGATATATAGTGCTTAAGACATAATTAGTACACTTTTTACATCTAAGTGTGTGTGGAATGAAACAAATGTGATAATTATTGCCCCAGATAAAAATGATGTTTAATTGAATAAATAGCAATTTAATTTCAAATTCCTAAAAGAAAATAATCTTAACTACTGCTCTAGAAATTTTACATAATATGCGAGATGTTCCCAAAAGATTAAAATGTGCTTTAACGTTTTACTTGTTAAAGATATGTAGGCAAAGTAAATTGAAAAGGAGGTAAGAAGTAATACTATGTAGACGTTGTCCCTAAGACGTAGCCTTGCCATTCAAAAAGTTACATTTTAATTTTTATACGCTACATCGGTATTATTATTATTATTTTTAAACATCTTCTTCATGTTTTTGCAATTACAACAGTGGAAATTCGATTTGATATTTTATGATACTATTATGATAATTTATGATTTTGTGAGTTGAATAAATTTAGGACATATTTAGGTTTTATTTAGGTTTTTAATATATTTTTTTAAAAATTCATCAGTCGAAACTCACCCTCCATAGTATTTCTATCTGATTTATAATTTATACATATTATAAATGCCCAAACTGATAAAAGAAAATGAATGCTTAATGTTTTAGCCATTATAAAAAAAAAGAGAGAAGCAAATTATGTATCAGACCTCTTTGTATTATAATAATTAAAATTGGCTTGATATATTGAAAAAACCCATATAGGCTTAATACTATTAAAGTGACTTAGAAGAATCGTTATGCAAATACAAATATGTAGACAGAAATTTAAGTTACTAAATACTATTACATTAAATGAAAACATTTCTATTATCATAAATATTGAATGTTATAGTTTTATTAGGTAAATTATTAATATTAACTTCCATAAAATTAATTGTAGAATTATTTGATATAGTGTAACACTAGGATAGATGGCCATAGTTTTTAAAGATTGAAATGAAAATTCTTAGAATGCAAATACAAGAAATATTGATGCATATTTCAAATTCTTATACTTATACTCATAATATTTAATGCAAAAAATAATTAAAAATTGAAAACAAAAAGTGTTAAACAAAATTGAAATTTAAGTAGCAGATGGCCATCTCTCCTGCAAGCCGAGGAGAGATGGCCATTCAATACAGGAAAGAAAAAGCGAAGTTAAATAGCAAAAAAATAACACATTTCATGTAGTTAATCTTGAAAAACATATAGCAATTTGTAAAGCTGCAGTTATATGATGGAAAATGAATGAAGAAAAATCGAATAAACGAAATTTGAAGTATAATTTCAATACTCACTTTTCGTAAAATCTTACCACATGCTTGGCAAAGGTCTTGATAATTTGTACACTTTTCATGGAACCACTTCAGGTACCTTATGCATTGTATCCAGACATTCTTTTTGGATGTGATATTATATTGTTTCATGTATTCATGTCTTCACTCAAGTTAGAAGAACTTCACGCATGTTAGAAGAGTCTAAGTTTTAGGTCTCCGAAAAGTTGTACTTTTCAGCAAAAAACTCCATCAACTCCTAAAGTACTCGAGCGATTTCGATAAAAAAATTTGGTGTTAGAGAATAAATATAAGATCATATGTGGCAGACACTAAAAAAAAAAAAATAAATAGTTTCAAAAGTAAAAAATGTGAAAAATGAAAAATTTCTGAAAAATTGCCATTGCTGGAAAAAAAAAAAAATAGTCGCATGAAAAAAAACTCTGCCATAAATCTTGAACATAATCCCATGAATATGGATCCTAAATTTCATCACAATCGGTCGGTTAGTTTCTGGGGAAACGTGTCTTAAATCTCCCATATTAGCGATAGTATTGCACACAGCCTTGTCTTCTTTTAACAAAAGCAAGAACTAACGCCCGCCTTTCTCACAATGGACAGAGAAATAACTATTTTCAGTTTTAAAAAGTAAAACCACATAATTTTCTCAAATTCGAACAATCACACCACCTCAATTGAAGCAAACCCGAATAAAGTCAGAGCAGCTATTAATAGCATTACAATTCTAAGATAGAAATTCCCCAATTATTTTGCACAGTATAGTGTTATAATTATTTGTTGTTAAATGGGATATTCTCATTAAAAAATTTGCAACTTAAAATAATCTTTTAAAATTTGATATTGAATTATCATAATTTAAAATTGATTGATTACTACTTTTTTCTTGAAATATGTTTTTTTTTTATTTTTATCTCAGATGAGACAATAGAATTTAAATTTCTTAAGCACGAGTAGACCCACCAGTAGCCGAGATGTTCTGGTCTCAAAGTTGGTAGACGGGAGGTACCGAGTTTCAACCGAAACACGCCTGTTGGCCTAATCGTTCAGAGTTTTCCGTGGCTTTCTTCGAACCTTGGATTTCCTTGCGTAAATACGGGTTAGGTTCCCTTAGAAAGAACTTCACGGAGGGCACCCCTCCTTTTGGCGTATATCCCTCGTGCAGATAATCAACCTTCATAAATAACACCAACACATAAACAAGAGTATAAATTGAAAATACCAAAATTTTCTTCAAAGCACTAAATTTTTAAACATTTAAAAGATTTGTTTATATGCTAATCGTTTTAATTGTTAAAAAATCTAAAATGTTAACATTTTATAGTGTAGAAATCAATTATTAAGTTATCGCCCATTTAAAACATAAATAAAAGCAGACACCATCTTGAATGAATAACTTTCATGGGAATTACAGTTGAATAAAGGGAAGTCAGATTTAATAGCATTCTTATCATAATGAGTTGGGTTGGGTTAATTTTTGACGGCCAATTATCTACACGAGGGATATAGGCCCGGGGGGAGTGCCCTCCGTGGGGGTCTTTCTAAGGGAACCTAATCCGTATTAACGCATGGAAAATCCACGGCTCGAAGAAAACCACGAAAACACCGAACGATTAGGCCGACGGGCGCGATTGGGATCGAACCCAGCACCTCCCGTCTACCAGCTTCGAGAGCAGAACCTCTCGGCCACTGGTGGGGTTCTTATCATAATGAATATATTTATGTACCGTCGTGGAAAAAAAAGTAAACACCCCTACTAACTCCTCAACAAATTATCGTAGGTGACTGGTACCGAACGATTGGAAATAAAGTCTACTTTTAAATGACATATATAAAACTTGCTTAGGGGGCCAACTACATATTAAAACGAATCCAAACTTCATTTCTTTCAAAGGCAATACGCAATTTCAACGAGATATTTCAAATCTTTGGTTCAAACTATGCCTAGACACCAAATTTCAAGTCATTCGAATGATATATTTTTGAATTACAAACATTCAAAATTGAGTTCTTCTATTGTTAAATTACATTTTCATATTTTTATTTATAACTTCTGAAATTATGATCCTAACGTTTTAATGTTTTGTGTAGCAATAATACTAATATACCCAAACATAAATACGTTGAATTTGCAATTTTTATAATTTTCTGATCTGAATTATGAATTATGAAATTAATATTCAAAAAAATTATAAATAGCAACCTACAATTTTTTTTATGGATTCAGATTTATTAAGTCCTACTTTATGGAAATCCAAAATTACGCTTTTTTTCTTCCAAGTAGTTTTCAAATTAGGCTGAAAAATGGCAAAAAGGATATTTTAAGGGCCGTCTATGATAGAAGTGACTAAATATTTTGAAATTTCTTATGCTATCCTGTAATCTAACAGACTTAATTGAATGCTTAAGGTGCCTTGATCAAGAAGTGAGCTCTTTCGGATAACAATCGAGTACCGAACTTCAATTTGGATACAGCTCTTAAAATGCGCTCGTTTTAAAATAATTAATTTCTCGGAAACTTATGATACGAATTGCAAAAAAATTTGTTTTTAGACTAATTGAAGGGTGTAGAGTTCATTTATACTATCAGAATTGCGTACTGCTATTGAAAAAAAAGAAAGTTATGGTTCATTTTAATATGTAGATGACCCCCTAAGTAAATTTTTTTATACATCATTTAAAAGTAGACTTTATTTCAAATCGTTCCGTACTAGTAACTTTCTTCTAGGATAATTTGTTGAGGAGTTAGTAGGGGTGTTTACTTTTTTTCCACGACTGTAAATCTGTGTCTAAGTGAGAAATCATGTATTTAATACGATTAAAAAAATAACCCTTTTCTCCGCATTAAAACGAATCCTCATATTTTGGTATTAAGTGAAAGAAACGTATACCATTGTGCATCTTTTATTTTAATTAAAGCGAACTATAAATGATATTTTTCATTAAAATCTTCCATTTTAATGTAATTTTTTAAATATTTAAGTAAGACAGGATTCTATAATCATTAAACTTTTGTTACTAAGTAACCTTAACTTATTAGTATTAGTCTTAATTTAAATTTTATTCATCAATTTAAATTAAATTTTATTTTTGCATAACAATTTGTATTGTGTAATATTCGTATATGATATGTATATATTTATTATATATGCATTTATGATATGTATGAAATATACATATATGATATATATTTATGTATATACTCTAATACGATAAGTATATATTTAATGATATAAGAATATATGATATGCATGAAATATACATACATGATATATATTTATGCATATATTCTTATACGATATGTATATGTGTAAATATATTTTCTTTAAAATACTTCACGACTAAAGCATATCATTAAGATATTTAAGTAGAAAATTAAATCTCGGATATCAAAATTTTCTCAAAATATCTTTTAAATATTAAAAGTTTTATTGGATAACATTCAATTAAGGTTTTTTTTTTTTTTTTTTCCAGTGTTAATAAAATAATGCTACCAGAACTTTGCATCTATTACGAATTCACATTAAAATTTTTATTAATGTCTCTACATTAAAAGTAAAACTTTTTTTTCCAGAAATATAAACATAAAATTCTTAAACATTTTCAAAGTTCATATAGAGAAAGAACTCCACCAAAAATCTCCTAAGTAAGATTTAGGTTAAATTCAATAACTGCTGATATACTATAAAGCAAACCTTTATTATAACCTATATTATAAAGCAAACCTTTCAGAATTATTGCGTATAGTAAAACCAAAGAATAGAAAATCATCTATCTATATGGAGCATTCTCACAATCATTTGACTTTTGGGGGAAAAAATCTGACAAAATTTAACTTGCAAAAATAACATTTTAATCTGATAGACGAATGCCTTAATGATTCAAAATAAAGAAAAAATGGTCAGCAGCGAAAATTTTTTTATTTAACTGAGGTTTAAGTTAAACTTGCGAGTTTAATTTTTCTTACCATTTTACCCCTATAACTTTTTATTTTCTTCTACATTTTTACTTATAATGAATTTGCATAGTACCCACAGGACATTCAAATAAGAAATAATAACAATGAAATACTTTTAATACAGAATTTTTGTATAACATTGTCTTAAAGGGGTGTTAAAGAGGGGACGTTAAGGTAAATAAACGGTCAAGTGCGAGCGTTACTCGCGTGCAGAGGGCTCCGTAGAATAAATATATGAATTTGTAATTGTATTATAAAAAAAAGTTGTTAAAAGAATACTAAGACTTTGTAAAAACTATACAACGTAGGGTTGTGTATAACTGTTTATATTAGAAAATTGTAATCGGGTATACCATGAAAGTTCAAAGAGATATGGAACCTAAATAATATCAAATATAGCTATTCGTATAACTCCTTTTTTAATATTATCCTAATCTGTTTATGATGACCTTAATTCGGTACGGACAATAAAAGCAATGCATAGTTAAACTTCATTTGGCATTTGATGAAACTAAATTCAGCGTAGTAATAACCTTTATTTCTACAGTGTAGCTAAAACAAAATCTTTGTTCAAAGTTTAAATTTGGCATTGTGCTAAGAGCGCTTCGAATTGAGGTCTCAAAGTTGCAACGCCGCCATGGTCAGTGCCGCGTTTTTCCAGATAGGTGTTTAATTAAATTTTAAAGTAACTCGAGGCGTATGAAGAGATACAATCAATGCAAACTATTGCGAATCCCACAGTATCTATGCGATTCATTCTAATTAAATCTTTCGAGGGCGATGCCCTTAAAAAACGGACACCTAATTTTAATTCCAAAACAGATAAACGGCACAGAATATTTAATTAAAATTTATCATGTACGTAAAAATAAGCAAGTTCGCATTTTCTAATAAATTCGTTTATAAATTCTGGTGTCAGTTCATTATTTCGTAAGTTTATAAATAGAATTACTCCGTGCCGGAAAGGATTAAGTGGTCGCAGGACTCTTAAAGCTTCAAAATTTAAGAAAGTTTAATTTTTTTTTTAGATGTTAAACTCCTATCTTTTCTGAATATTTTGATATAACTGTTTCCTTGAAATTCCCATTAGAACAGAAGTTTTGACTTTTAGAATTATACCCGCTCAATAGCTGAAGCGACGTTTCAGAAATTTTAAAGTCATTATTTTCCAAATGGCGTTTTTTGGGCATAACGCGCAGGATACCTCAAAAACTTCTGAATATTTTTTCATGAAATTTTCAAAACATATATTTCACGTTAGTCTGTATAAACTGAACCTAAAATTTCCTTTTTATTGTTCAAAAAATATTTTTTTAGTGGCTTTCACTGTTGAAATTTTCAAACTTTTTTATTAGCTAAATGCAACATTGCATTAAATATATAAAAATGCTTTAAATACAAATTTATTTATATTCAGGGAAATTATTACAAACTGAAGTATAAGTAAGCACCAAAATTTTCATTCTAGTTGCAATATTTATTTTGTAATCTTGCGCGTAAACTGTTATGTCAATTTTTTGTTCGACAACTGTCTAACAGTTTCGAGCCCCCTATAAATACTAATTCTGTATCTTGCAATTTTTTAAATACATGAAACGAAAGAATATACTTATATCTTTCATCTCAATTAAAATTGTGTTTTAAAATCATATACATTTTAAGACATTAAATGTTGAAAATGGTCTTTTTTTCATTTTTTCCACTTTTTAGACTCCCGAGAACCCTTAAATTAGTACGTTTTTAACAATTTGGCGTTTATTGCTTTTATATTGTTACTGAACATTACATTACACATATATATCATTAAATGTTGTTAACTAGGCATGCAGTACGCCGCCTCTGTCCTTGTGTATGTCCAAACTGACCGTACCTTTAAGGGTTAATATCTCGGCTAATTACCGATGATTTTTTTCGAAAATCATTATCAAAAATGCTTTTATTCTTCTGCAACGATAGGTATATTCAGCGATGCTGAACAATTTTTCTGAATGCCCGCAAATCGAAATTTGTGTATAACAGAAAAATGCTAATTACTCAAAAACTATGTGACCTAGGGAAATCGTTATATTTTTCCGGTAAGGTTTATATTAACGTCTACTACCTCTAATTTTTAGGTAGATTTCGTATGAAATACTACCTATTGGGATCGTTCCTATGTTGGAATTTCTGAAAAATTTTTGCAGATCTACACCGATCATGACCCCTAGAACCCAAAACCACCCTCAGTAAAAAACTTTATCTATCTATCTGTCTATCTATCTATCTATCTATCTATCTATATATATATATATATATATATATATATATATATATATCACTTTCTTCTGGACACGATAACTTTCGTAATTCTGCACCAATCTCTTCCAAACTGATACATAAAATCAATGGGCATAAAATCTCGGTCAAGTTCGTTAATGGGCAAAATCGGACCAAGGGGAGGGAAATAGGGAGGGGTTTTGTGAAAACAGAAGACCCCCCATAACTTCTTAATTTTTGTACATATCAAATCAGTTTAAAGTTTTTATTACTTCTAAAAATAGGGCCAAAAATTTATGTATCACAGATTTTTGATAAAGTTAAAAATGGGCTCAAGAAGCGCAAAAATAGGGTTTTTGGGAGAAAACAATTCATAACATCGTCAATTCTCAAGATATCAAATTCAATTAATTTTATTATAAATCTCCTTAATATTATCTAAAACTTTTATATTCACAAGTTTTTGATAGGAGCAATTGGTACCTCAAAAAAAAATTAAAAACGAAAACAAAAAGGGCGTTTGAAGAAGAAAAAAATCCATAACTTCGTCAATTCTCAAGATATCAAATCCAATTAATTTTGTCATGAATCTCCTTAACATTATCTACAACTTTTATATTCACAAGTTTTTGATAGGACCAATTCGTACCGCAAAAAAAAAAATAAATAAAAACGAAAACAAAAAGGGGGTTTGAAGAAGAAAAAAATCCATAACTCCGTCAATTCAAAAGATATAAAATCCCCATGAATTTATCATATATCTTCTTAATATTGTCTACAACATCTATATAGACAAGTTTTGGATAGGACCAATTCTTAGAGCAAAAACAAATTAAAAATACATACCGGTTGAAGTAAAAAATGATCTTAGTAAGGGTGTATTCAAATCCAAACTGCTTATTTTCTGACTCATTTTACAATTCATTTTTGCTCTCAAAGGCTTCCAATTGGTACGTTTTCTTACTCAGAAACTATATAATGTACCGTAATGGTCGATTTTCTGATAGGGGCAGAATATATTTTTTTAAATGCTGTTAAAAAGGGCATTTTGAACCGAATTTACCGAAGCGGATTGTGTTGGAAAAATCATTGTATTAAGGATGCGCTTAAATCCAAACTGCTTATTTTCTGACTGGTTTTTAAATTCATTTTTGCTCTCAAACGCATTTAATTGGTAGATTCGCTTATTCAGAAACTGTATAATGTACCGTAATAATCGATTTTTAGATAGAGGCAGAATATATTTCAAAAAATGATGTCAAAGTGGGCATTTTGAACGGAATATCCCGAAGCGATTGTGTTAGAAACGAAAAACATTGTCCTTCTGAGAAAATAATTGTTTATATATCAAGTTTTAATTAATTGAACAAAAAATAAAAACACAGGTCGCTTATAAATCTCTTCAAAAATCACGTCAGCAAGTTTCATATTTTTTTTAATCAAAAATGAATCTGGAATTATGCCAGAAAATTTCGAGTTTTTGAGCATGGAAAAGTATTTTTTTGAATACCGCCCTAACATGATTCTGATAAAACCAGCTATTATATGAAAATGAAATAAAAACTCGTCAAGAGCGGCCAGATAAAATTGTTCAAGTGGATTTATCTATAATCATGATTTAGTTTTTGTTTGTGAAATTAGTATATTTGACTTCGAAATCTACCTCTGCCTGTAGGCCGGGCCGGCAGGGATTTTTTCATAATTTTAGTTTCAGTAGATTCGGAATTAGAGTGGGGGGGGGGACATATTTTTGCGCTACATTTTCAACAATATCTTTGAAAATATAATACCTAAAATTAAAAGGAATGTATTTTTGAGTTCATTGTTACAAAAGCTTTCACAGGATACCCCATATGATATACAAATAATTTTTTTTTTTTCAAGTAGCATAATTAGCCCCTCTACTTTTTTAATAAATATGTTTATGAATGTTTATTAATCTGAAAATATGTGGGTCAATGATCTTTATTACTTCCCCGAATTTGAACTTTCCACGTTCCACAGTTTACCAGGAAAAGGGCTATGACAGACGGACAGACACAGGAGTGATCTTATAATGGTTTCGTTTTTACTTTTTAAGTATGGAACCCTAAAAAAGGGCATGGTAGTGGAAAAAAGGGACGAAATGTTAAAAAAAGGGGTGATAAGGGATGGAACGGTAAAGGAAAATTACCACCTATTTTTAGGAAAATCATGTTAAGACTAAGTGATAGCCACAGTGTTCATTTATTTTTAGAAACAGTTGTTAACATTGGATTATTATTATTTTTTTAATTTACCACGAAAAGTGCAGGAATAAACCTTAGGGAGGATGAGACTAACAATAAAGCCACGATGCTTGAAATAAATATTTAAAGGCTGATTTAAATTCTACATAAAATTTTCTGCCAAAGAATTTTAGACATTATTTCTCTAGTATACTTCTGCATGAGAAAAACTTAAAAAAAAAATTCTGTGGCTGCATCTGAAATGATTTTCTGTATAATTTTAGAAGAGGGATGGTAAGGAATCTAAAACCCAGGGACAGAGTTTAAAAAATAATAACAACCCTAAAAATGTGTGCAGGCTGATTTTTAGTTACATATTTATATAAAACAATAGTTCCAGTTTCAGAAAAAAATTACATTGACTTATTTTAAAACTCAGCATCAGGTACAAGGGACGGTATAGGAGTTTTCCAGGTGTTTGGACCCCCAACATCGTCCAAACCTTATTTATCTCGTCAATATTGTTGTGCAATCATACAATGACATGTTCCCCAGTATATAAAATAAAAAAAAAAACATAAAAAAAATGTATTAAAAGAAAAATTATTATTCAGGGACATGAAAGTCAAAAGATTGTGAGAATGCCCCATATATATTTACTTTTTAAACAATATCCGATACATTAAAGGTTTTAGTTGACGTGATTATTAAAAATACGTATTCACATAAACCACTAAAACATGGTAGCTGGAATTCTTAAATGTCAGCCTCACCCTATTAGTATTATCAATCTTAAAATAAGGGGATTATTTTTAAACAAAAGACATTAAGGGATAAAGCTCTATGTCAAACTCTACAGTTGATTTATAAAATGCAAAAGAATAAGCTTCTTTTTTTTTGCCGTTATGTATGTATGTATGTATGTCCGCAAACTGCCTGACAATCACTGAAAGTATATGATTGTAATTTTTTCGATACAGGTTTAAAAATGTAGAGAAAGTTTTCAACTTATCGTATAGTAAAATACTTATCGTATAGTGTATTTATATTTTTTTCTTACAAAGGCACATCACAAAACTCAATATATGATTGCCATGACGTGTGAAACTTAGGAATGCATAGGCCAGATAAAAACGATTTCAATAAGGGAATAAACCGAGATCCATACAACTCCAATTGGGCTTGAGCACTTCTGGAAATTAAAATGCCTTTAAAAAAGGAGAGTTGCGCTATACACTGTTAAAAATATCGTAAAAAATTACCTCTGTCTTTAAAGGCTATCTATTTTCTGACCAATGAGAACTTTTCATTGGTATTAATTTAGCGTTCTCATTGGTCAGAAAATAGAGAGCCTTTAAAAACAGAGGTAATTTTTCACGATATTTTTAACAGTGTACGGGCAAAAAGAATTGATTGGCCGAGACGATTTTGAAAAAACTTAACAATCGTTTTTTTTTATTTCCTGGCAAATATTTGTGGACTTGTCACTTGTCTAATGAAAATTGCCCAGACGTGTATAACCAAGTTCGGAAATGCGATTTCACAGAGTTATGTCAAAAAGATTCAATCTGAGCAAGAGCTTTTTACACATGTCGTCATTCTATAATTTATAGAGGCACTCAACTTTCAATAACGCGAAACACGTCAGATGGGGATAACAATAAAGGTTTCTCACACGCACAGAAAGGCAATAGTCCGTTCTACCACACTACTTTCTCATAGACACCTAATGGCGAACAAGAAGAATGTAGTACGAATACCCAATGTTAATAATGTGAAAAAAATTCTTACATTATTTTTTAGGAATATATGAAACATAATGTTTTTGACCATCTTGACGTATGTGAATCCAAAATTTCGACTAATTCTGCACAATGATTTTGAGTTATGCTTTAAAAACTGCCCGCATTGCAATCGGTCTTGGAACGACTAAAAATAAATTAAAAGGGGGGGAGCTTCACGGTTTAGACCTTCATAATTCCTAATCCGCATAACCGTATGGCTTCCCGCTTGATATCAGAAGGTACAGATTTCCGAAAAGCATAAATTCGATGCTATGTAAATAAAAGATTAGTAATAGAAATTTTAAGATTTGTCATAATTTGCATATATAGACTATGAATGCAAAATCTGTATGTAATTGTAATTTTCCAGCTGAGTGAAAAATGCCCGGGCAGGATTTGAACAAGGGATGCTGTTAATACTCTAGCTGCCAATGGTCTGCCAACTGAGCTAACCCGGACGAATCTAGAGGACATAATTCACCCAGCTAACTTTATTGATCATAGCATCTGCCGGATGTCTGAATCAGCTCAACAGAATAATAATTCTGATAAAAAAATATTTTTTTATTCGGAAAATTAAAACTCATATGATTTATTTACCAATTACTATATTTGGGTTAAAATTATTACAGTTTATGTATACCATCAATTAATAGATGTTATTGCTAATCGATTGATATTAGCTGCATTTCAATGCTATGATTTGTGGTAGAGTTTGCAGGGGGTGTACTTTTTTCACATCTGTATTTACATCTAGACATGTTTTTCACAGCGGTTTTTTTTATAAATTAATAGCTGTTTGACATTTTACTTTTAGCATTACAGAATATAAAATACGAGTTATTTTTAGATTTTTAGACTATTTCACGAAGACAATTTGACAAAAACATCATTAAAATTTAAGTTTTCTTTGGTATTTATTGAAGATAAGATGTCTTATTCTAAATAAGATAATCAGAAAGTATGTAAAATTGTTGTCCGATGGAGTAACTACGCTTTTTTAGTATAAAAATGTTAATTAAAGGGGAAAAACTTCATCAGAGAAAAAAATCTATTCTTGGATAAAATGAAAGCTGTGTAAAAAGAAAATCAAATACTTTGCTTAAAATTCAATGAATGAAAGTTATGCAAAATATTTTTTAGAACGAATGTAACATTCTTAGATTTTTCTTTTCTTTTTTACTTTTTATAATGGGACGATTTTCAATAACAAATCGAAAGTTGATTTTTGAATGAGAATTCAAGTATGCAATGAAAATTAACTTTTTTATGTCAGAAAAATCTAACAAAAATTAAACTATACAAACATTAAGCATACATTATTTTTCCTTGAAATGTTGAAATTATTAATACCTACGTAAATAAAAAGTAAATAAAAAATTGTTTTCTAAAATAAAATATAATTTCTATGATAAAGTTCTCCATAG
Organism: Maratus speciosus; assembly: GCA_963932465.1. NCBI lineage: Eukaryota > Metazoa > Arthropoda > Arachnida > Araneae > Salticidae > Maratus > Maratus speciosus. The sequence continues at coordinate 103,051,080 of OZ010791.1, read as the reverse complement.
AATTTTTACAAATAAAGTAAATTTAGTCACTTCAAAAATGCTTTTTTTCTACATTTTTATTTATTATTTTTTATTTGCATAGTTTATTTTTTGTTTTAATTTTACTTTGAAATATTTTTTTTCTAGACTTTTTTTATAGTTCTCTTTTTCTATTTCTTTCTCAACTTTAAGTATACCTTTCTGTTTATAAACTTTAAGTATTCCTTTTGTTTTATCATTTTTAAGTAACTTTTCTCATTTTTTTTTCTTCTGCATCTCTTCTTTGTATTTATTGTTCACTATTTTTCATTTTTTTTTAAATTTTACTATTACTTTATTGTATATTATATATTTTTTCTTTTCCAGTATCCATCCATTCTTTCTTGTTTCAGTAACAAATAATCTTCTTTAGCACACGGGGTATTGAATTTTGACACATGTTATTACTTAAGCAAAGAATAGTGAAATTTTCTATCTAAAACAATTTACGTAACGTATTTACTTGTCTGTTTTTAATGGTGTTCTCTGTTTCTTAATCTCATTTAAAATATTATCTTTTTTGTATATTTATCGTTCAAAAACGTAAATTTATTGGTCAGTGAAATAATTCCTGGAAACTAATGAATACAACTAGGTTAACTTACAAGTAAAAGAAAATGTCAAATGAAAATATTATTTATTGCTCCTTTTTATATAGTTTTAACCTAAATAGTTTCATAAATGTTAAACGAACTTATTGCTGGACATCGATCTGATATACTACGATTTTTTATTTTACTTTATATTAACCAATCCTTCGGGCTCTTTGAGTGTTTGTTTGGTGAAACATACTCGTATCTACTGTAAGCATTTGTATCTAGAACATAGTTGTAGTACTTTTTGACGAATTAAAGAAATCATTCTTATTCTATTTAAAATTTATAATGAGTCCCCCTTTTAAGTTCATTCTTTAACAAATGCTTTCTTGAGGGTTTGTGCTTCCTAGTCGACAGTTAACACCAACGTATAACACAGAGTCACTGCGGAGAAATGAGACTACTTCTATCTAACCTTACTGATCACAGAATCTGGTCTGATATATGAATCAGCACAAGAGAGTGACAATTCTGATAATAAATAATTTGTTCGCCCTGTTTGAAAATTACAAGTCATAAAATGTATTTACCAACTAGAATAATTGTTGTAAAATTAATCTAGTTTATGTATCGCATTAATTAATAGACGTTTTTACTAATCGATTGATGTTAGGTGTATTTTAATAGAATAATAATTTGCGCCAGAGTTTGCAGAAATACCTTTTTTTACAAGTGTACTTAGATCTAGATACAGATTTTCATTTTATTTATTAAATACTTATTTGAGATTTTATTTTTAACATTCACAATATAAAAGACGAATTATTTTTATACTTTTAGACGGTTTGAAGAAGAGAATATGACAGAAATATCATTAAAATGAAAATATACTTCGGTATTTATTGAAAAAAAGATACCTTGTTGAAAATAAGACAATCGGGAGGTATATAAAATTATTTTCAGTTGGAATAACAGGGCGATTTTTTTTTTTTAATCACTACTTAGAAGCGCTACTAAAAAATCATCAGATAAAAAAAATGTACTCTCAAATAAAATAAAAACTATGTAAAAAAAGAATAAAATACTATGCTTAAAATTCAATGAATGAAAGTTATGCAAAATATTTTTGGGACCCAATGTAACATTCTTAGAAATAATTTTGTACTTTTTATAATGGGACGATTTTCAATAACAAATCGATAGTGTATTTTTACTTTCTTCTATCTTTATAAGAAGAAAGTATTGGATTCATGAAAATTTTCTAATTCCAGTTTTCGACGGTTTTACACGTTTTAGGGGTCAGAGATTCCAAAAAACATGTTTTTACAAAATGTCTGTCTGTGACTCTGTGAGTCTGTCTGTCTGTCTGTCTGTCTGTATGTGACACAAATTTTGTGGGCGCTCTATCTCAAGAACTAATGCACGGATTTTAATACAAAAATATATTCAGTTAGTCCCTAAAACAAATTGATGCTGATTAGTTTTTGGAGTAACTCAACAGGTGGCGCTGCTACGCTGCATTTTTCACGATTTTCGCAATAGCCCTATCTCAATAACTAATGCACGGATTTTGATCAAACTTCAGATTTAGTTAGTCCTTGATATAAATTGATGCTGATTACGTTTTGGTGTAAATCGCCCAACAGGTGGCGCTGTTATGATGAATTTTGCAGGATTTACACGATTTCCCCAATAGCTCTATCTTAAGAACTAACGCACGGATTTTCATCAAACTTCAGATTCAGTTAGTGCTTGATATGACTTGCTACAGATTATGTGTTGGTGTAAATCTCCCAACAGGTGGCGTTTCTGTGCTGCCTTTTTCACGATTGCCTCAATAGCTCTATCTATAGAACTAATGGACGAATTTTCATCTAGCTTCAGATTTAGTTATATGCTGACACAAGTTGTTGTTAATAGGTTTTAGTGTTAATCCCCCAATAGGTGGCGCTGCTATGCTGGAATTTTCACGATTTTCGCAATAGCTCTATCTCAAAAACTAATGCACGGATTTTCTCCAAACTTCAACGTTGACATAAATTGTTGCTGATTAGGATTTGGTATAAATCACCCAATAGGTGGCGCTGCTAGGAAGCATTTTGCTGGATTTAGACGATTTCAGCGATAGTCATATCTCAAGAACTAATGCACGGAATTTCATATCTTTAGAATCCTCATGAGATGCATAGATTGCCATTTAATTTTGGCAGTGTGATAGCGAATTTTGAAGTATTAACATGTATGAGATAGAAGAAAGTTTTGGGATTGGTACATCCGGCTAGTTGTATGAGGAATCAAGTATGCAATGAAAGTTAACTTTTTTATATCAGAAAAATCTTTCAAAAATAAAAGTATACAAACATTAAGCATACATTAATTATTCTTGAAATGTTGAGATTATTAATATATGCATAAATATAAAGTAAATAAAAAATTGATTCCGAAAATAAAATACAATTTTTATTATAATGTTCTTCATTCAATTTTTACAATTAAGATATTTATAGTCACTTCGCAAATGTTCCTTTTTTTTTTTTTTTGTATATTAAGTTAACCATTTTTATTTGTTATTTTTTTTACTTACATTGTTCAATTTTTGCTTTTTATTTTACTTTGAAATATATTTCTCTAGCCTCTCTTTTTTATTGTTCTCTGTTTCTATTTCTTTATAAACTTTAACTATTCCTTTTTCTATCTTGCAATAATTTTTTAAGTAACTTTTCTCATTTTTTTCATTAGTGCCTCTACTTTTTATTTATTGTTCACAATTTTTCAATTTTTTGTTTTACCATTTCTTCATTGTCTATTATATTTTTACTTTTTTCGATGACCTTTCATTCTTTTTTATTACAACAATATATAATCTTCTTTAAGAGGCTATTTAAGTCACCTGAATCGACCCGCTCACTAATGCTAATCCTATGGTAAAGATTTTTGAAGATATCATGTTTGCATTGTAGTATTTTTAAAAAATTCTTTTTGCATTGGATAGCTGAGATTGATTTATAAAAAAGGCGTACTTTATTTTTTAGATATTGTTTGTAGATTTTTTTTAATTGTTACACTTTTATTTTCGGAATCAGTTTCAAAAGTGAAAGCATCCTCTTGGGAAAAAAAAAAAAAAAACCATTTAAAAATATTAAAATGCAAAAGAGATATCTTTAAAAATTTCTTCCATCGGATTTGTATTAGCGAGCGAGTCTTTTCAGATGACTGAAGTAGCCTCTTAACACTCGGTGTATTGGATTTTGACACATGTTATTACCTAAGCAAAAGCTAGTGTAAATCCATGTCTAAAACATTTCTTGTTAATTATTTACTTTTGAGTTTTTATGGTATCTATTTTTCAATCTTAGTTCAAATTATATATATTTCAAATGTTTATAATTCAAAACCATAAGTTCATTGGTCAGTGAAATTGGTCAATCTCAAAGTTACGCAATGTTATGAATATTAACATGAATCATATTTTATAAAATACAGGGTGATTTTTTTTTTTTAAGTCGTGAAAGTAAAACCCTATAACAAAAGAACCACCAATTCAAATGACTTGAAATTTCACCAGTATGCTCCCAAAGCAATGGAAATTTTTTTGGCGTGGTTAAAAATATCCCTTAAAATCGCACTGACAGATCGCGCTATAAGTTAACAGAAACAAAGAATATCGTCAGTGGGAGGAAAACAATGAACGGTACTTCAAGAAAGAGAAAGCTTTATAACGCATATAAAAAAAAAATACAGAATGCAGTAATTGGGTAAAGGCACTGCGAACACCTTCGCAGAAACAGAATGAAATAAAAATACGGAGCGCAAGCATTCATACGGAACTGCACGACTAACGAAAGAGATTTTCAATGTGCTGTCCACCGTTTTGAGCTACGAGTTGGAAACGTGAAACCACATGATCTACAACAAAGCAAAGAATATCCGGCTGGACGCTGTTTATCTGGTGCACAATGCGTGTCTTCAGGTCAGCTAAGTTCGTAACACCATCACAATACACAGCATTCTCTAGGTACCCCCAGAGCCAGAAATCGCAAAGATTGAGATCAGAATAATGAACACGAGATGTGCGTGCTTCAAGTTTTTATTGCCACTGTGCAGTGCATGTGTCGTGCGCAAGCTCGTCCCCCGACTTTATTACATATACAGCGCCATCTGTCGGTACGATTTTAAGTCTTTTTTTAAACACGGCTAAAAAATTCCCATTGCCTTGGGAGCATACTGGTGAAATTTCAGGTCATTTGGATCAGTGGTTCTTTTGTTGTAGGATTTTACTTTCACGACTTTAAAAAAAATCTCCCTGTATATAATTAGAAAAGTGGTACTTCTTAAGTAGGAAACTTCTTTATTAATATTAAAATTCTATTGTTTTCTGAAATTCCTGATTTGTTCGTTTTGATTTATTTTGAAGATAAAAGGGGAGGCTTCTGAATCGCGGAACAGTACTATATTGAATTGAATTTTCGTAAACTTTCTATTACATTAAAATGCAGAACGTGGAGGTGTTATATAATAAAATCAAAAAAAGTTGTTTTAAAACCTTAAAATTAAGACCTACGTTAGAATTTCTTTTTTTTTTTTTACTTTGTATTTTTTCACCAGGTTCAAAGAACACGTGCTACTACTTTGAAAATAGAAACAAGACTAGCAGAAAATGGAAGATAAAGGGACAAGTTAACGAAAACATTCAATTTTCTGAGTTGTTTACCAAACAATTAACTCGTAGTTTTAATTTTAATAAAATATTCCGTTATTTCATCATATTTACTGCTCAAACTCTGCAATGATCTACAGGAAAAACTTGGAAAATTTAATATGCATACTTTGTAGTATCCATATTTCGAAAAAATAACTAACGTTGTTGTTACGTGTTCAGTATATTAAAAGAAAAACTATTTAAAAATTAATTTTTTTACAAACAGTTTAATTTATTTTCAAGTATTCTTCTAACGTTTCAAAGTATGTTTTAACTATACATTTTCAAAAGAGCAGAAAAAGATGTTGCTATAATAAAGTGTGTTAAAAGACAAAAAAGAAATCGAAATACGTATTTTGCAGTAAACGTATTTTCCAAAAATAAATGACGTTGCAATTATATGTTCAGTATATTAACTCTTTCAGGGGCAAGGAACTTCTATTCGCAAAATGCCTAAATTAGTTCACGACACCGGAATTTACAAACAAATTTATAAAAAAATAAGCAAAAGCTTTTGTACACATACTTGGTACAACAAAAATTTTCATTCCTTTTTTCTGGTGCCAATGTGGAGTTTAAGAATTAAAATTAGGTGATCCAAAAATGAAACAACGTCCTTGAAGAGGCTGAATAAAAACTACTTGCAAAAAGTTTATTTTTTCTAATAGTTTAAATTTTTTTCATGTATGCTTCCAATATTTCAAAGCATGTTTTAATTATACATTTTCAAAAGAGAAGAAAACGATGTGAATATAAAATATTTTAAAAGCCAATTAAAACAAAAATCAAAATACATATTTTGTGTTTGACTTTGTTATTAACATAACTGAGAACGAAATATAATTATCATTATGTTCTATCCTTTAAATAACTTACATCAGTAGTTATCAAACTCAAATATTTGGATAAGAGGAATTAATACGATTGATAAACTAACCTGTGGTATATTGTTTTCGTAACAAGAGTTGGTTACCAAAATACATGTTTCAACAGAGGCAGCTCCTGAAAGGACATCATTAATAAGGCACAACTAGTATCCATTATAAAGATTTGCTGTAATGAATGTCAAAACAATCCTAAAGTACCAGGTATAGTTTTATACATTACGTACATACGTTATAAGCGTCGTATTTTCTTTAATATATATTTCCAAACATACAATGCACTATACTAAATATATATATATGTAATAATAAAAATTTTCGTCCCTTTTTCTTAGTAAAACTATTCCAAATTCTTAATGTTTTTCCTTTTTTACCTATCTTTAATAATATCTTACTATCTTTTGTCTTTTATTTCATGCATTTAAAGATGCGTATTCTTTTGTTATTCTAAAAACCTTATTCCATTCGTCTAATCTTCTAAAACCCATTAAATTACTTATTCATTTTCTACTAAAACTAAATTCTTTTTCTTTTGAATGTTTTTTTTAATATTATTTGTTCTTTGGCGTTCTATACCCTCAATTCCATGCGCCGCCAGCATTAATGGCGCCTTAATTCTGAGGCCGTATAAAGAGTTCATTATCGACGACATTCCCTTCCCATCGAATAGTAGCTTGTTTTTTGTCCCGTCCTTTCCCATCTCTCTGCTGGAATTGGTTTTCCATTTCTCTGTATCCATCCGCGTTCTTTTGCTTGTAGTACATATATCGTTACATCGGCGAGGAGCAGAAGATTTTACTTTTTTCCAGTTGTTTAATTAAGCTGCGTCGCTTGGAGTGAACGTTCTAATGTGTAGATCCTAATCATGTAACATCTAAAGTTTTATGAAGTGAATGATCGATTATTGAGAGTTGATGAAACGGCTACTGGGAGTGTTTGATATGTTTTTTGTCAAATAAACCAGTTTAAAGTGACGATGACTCTATTCATTACGTGATGGGAAATTTCTCAATTTTTTCGAAGCTTGCCTTATACTCGCCACCCTGAATGCAATCCGCTATTTTCATGATAACGGATTGTTGGCCTTGATTGCTCTACTACGTTTTATTTTGAGATGTACTAGTGTCGCCGAAATGTCTGAAAATCGATAGCAAAATGCAACATATATATATGTGAGTAATAATGGAATTCGTATGAAACGAAGTTTCTTTTTATTTTTTTTATAACTATACACCTAATATTTCAAAGCATGCTTTAATTATACAGATTCAAAAAAGAAGGAAAAATAATGCTAATATAAAAAATGTTAAAAGAAAAATACAATAAAATTCAAAATACATATTTTTGGACGCCTTTTTTAATAACATAACTGAGCATGCCATATACTAATAAATATGTTTCGTCCTTTCATTAACTCACACCAATCGTTATCAAAACCAAATATTTGTATAAGAGGCATTAATGTGATTGATAAACTCTCCTGTGCTATTCTGTAACAAGAGTCGGTTACACAAATATATGTTTCAATCGAAGCAGTCCCTGTAAAGACATCAATAATGATGAACAATCAGTACAAACTATTAATATTGGTTGTGCTGAATGTCAAACAATCTTAAATTATCAGGTATAGTTTCAGAATAAGTACATATGGTAACGTCCATTGTTACTTTTGTGACCATTAAAGCAAATTTTCAGAAATACATCCAATTATTTTATTACAAAATATCATTAGATAAAATTGATATAACCAGTTAAATACCACCGTGTTCGACTCGCATAAAATATAACGTCGCCTCAGAGCAACATTACATATGGTAATAATCGAAAATGAGATGTCTAACTTACTTCTATGGAAAACTGTGTCTCCATCTAGTGGAAAAGTGGGGAATATATATAAAATACCTCTGAGATATAGACTTAAATATAACTTTATGTTTCAGAAGTTGTTCCAATAGATGCAAACACAGTTATTCATAACACTACGTTAGAAATCTCAATTTTTATTATTACGAGATATCCTACTGTTTCACGGAGGCGATGATATCTAATGTATAACCAAAAGCGTTTTATTTGTCTGTGCGATAAATCAAAATTTTGTTACACTTCTGGCAGCTGGTCACAAGAGTAATATTTTGATTTATTATATAGACAAGTAAAATGCTTTTCGTTGCAAATTAGATATATTTTGTGTGAGTGGAACACAGTGGCCTGTCAATTTTTATACAAATAATAAAATAATTCGAAGTATTACTGAAAATGTGCTATATAAGTCACAAGAGGACGAATGGACGTTCCCATATATTATAAGCGTCGAATGACTCTTTAATATACCCCCCCCCTCCCAAAAAAAGTACTTTTTAAAAAACAATAAACATAAAAATGGGACTTGTATGAAACGATATTTCTTTGTATTTCTTTAAATAATATACTTCTACTATTGCAAAGCATATTTTAATTAGACATTTTCAAAACAGTAGAAAAAAAGGATGTTAAGATAAAATATGCTAAAAGCCAATTTAAAAATATCGAAATACATATTTTGCGGTCGACGTTGTTAATAACATAATTGAATACGCCTTATACTGATCATTATGTTCCATCATTTCAGTAACTTATCATCAGTTGTTTTCGAAACCAAACATTTGGATAAGAGGCATTAATGTGATTGATGAATTATTCTGTGTTATGCTGTAACAAGAGTCGGTTGCTCAAGTACATTTTTCGATCACAGCAACACCTGAAAAGACATCATTAACAATGCACAACCAGTATACTCTATAAATAGCGGCTGTAGCGAATGTCAAAGCCGCCTTATATTGTCAGGTATAGGTTTACATTATTTACATATGTTATAAGCGTCGAATGTTTCTTTACTATATCGTTTCAAACATTAAATGTACTGTTTAAAAAATATATTTAATAATGAATTTCGTGTGAAACGAAATTTCTTTTTGTTTATTTTACTAGTATACTTCTGATATTTCAAAACATATTTTAACTATACATTTTCATTAAGGAAGAAAAAAGTTAGGCTAAGATAAAATATAAAAAATGTTAAAATTCAATTACAATAAAAATCGAAATAAATATTTTGTAGTAGACATTGTTAACAACATAACTGAGCACTTCATTTAGTGAACGTTATGTTTCATCCTTTCAGTAACTTACATCAACCGTTATCAAACTCAAATATTTGGATAAGATGCATTAATATGGTTCATATATTATCCTGTGCTATGTTGTAACAAGAATCGGTTACTCAAGTAATTGTTTCAATCGCAGCATCTCCTGAAAAGACATCATTAATAATGCACAACCAGAATACATTACGAATATATGCTGTGACGAATGTTAAAACAATATTAAATCATCAATTATAGTTTTACATTATTTTCATATGTTATAAGTGACAAATGTTTCTTTAATATATATTTCCAATCATAAAATGCACTTTTATGAAAACAAATTACATCATAAGAGGAATCGTATGAAACGTAATTTCCTTCTTTTTATTTCTATACTTCAATTATGTCAAAGCATGTTTTAATTATGCATTTTCAAAACAGAAGAAAAAAATGATGCTAAATTAAAAATATGTCAAAAGCCAATAAAACTAAAATCTTTTTATTTATTTTGCAGTCGGTATTGTTAATAACAACACTACACACCGCATATTGATCATTATGATCCACATTTTAGTATCTTGCATCAATAGTTAACAACCCCAAATATTTGGATAACAGTCATTAATGTGATTGATAAACTTTATAAACTATCCTGTGATATGCTTTAACAAGAATAGGTTATTGAAGTACATGTTTCAATCGCGGTAACTCCTGAATCAACATGATTTATAATACACAACTAGCGTACACTATGAATAGTGACTGTACCCATTGTCAAAGCAATATTAAATTTTCAAGAAATGTTTTACTATATTTAAATATATTATAAGCGACGAATCTTTCTTTAATATATCCTTCCAAGCATAAAATGTTATATTATTAAAATATATATACATATAATAATGGGATTAGTATGAAACGAAATTTCTTTTTATTTTTTTTACTAGCATAGTTCTGAAATTTCGAAGCATGTTCTAATTCTACATTTTTGAAAAAGAAGGGAAAAAATCATGCTAAGATAAATATGTGAAAAACCAATTCAAATAAAAATAGAAATACATATCTTGTAATCGGGATTGCTAATAACGTAATTGAGAAGACCATATACTGAGCATTATGTTTCATCCGTTCAGTCACTTACATAAATAGTTATCAAACCAAAATATCTGGATAAGAGGCAACAATGTGATTGATAAACTATCGTATGCTATGCTATAAAAAGAGTCGGTTACTGAAGTGCATGTTTCAATCGCGGGAACCCCTGAAAAGACAGTATTAACCCTCTAATGCTCATTGTGGCATTTATGCTATCATCAGTGTTCACGATTTAGTGGATTTTTTAAAAAATATATTCTGTATTCACGCCAGAAATTTAAAACAGATATTTTCGCTTTATTTAATAACAGACATTGCGTTATTATATGAATCGAAATTTACTTTTAAGATTTTCTGGTATGATTTCCATTTCTCTAAATTACGCAATTTCTACATCGTATTTTATCATGGGCATTGGATGCTTACTAATGCACTACTAGTATCCGCTATGAATATCTGCGGTAAAGAATATCAAAGAAATCATAAATTACCAGGTATAGTTTTACGTAATATATCTTTACAAACATAAAATGTACTATTGTAATTAAAATATACATAGTATTGGTATTGGTATAAAAAGAAATTTATATTTATTTGTTTTACTAGTACACTTTACTCATCAGTTTTACTAGTCTTTCAAAGCATATTTCAAGTATACATTTCCAGAAATGAAGAAATATTATTCTAAGAAAAACTATGTTAAATCCAATTAAAATCAAAATCAAAATACATATTTTGTAGCCGACATTATAAATAATATAAATGAGCACGCCATATACAGATCATTATATTACATCCTTTCAGTAACTTACATCAATAGTTATCAAACCCAAATATTAGGATAAGAGGCATTAATGTGATTGATAAACTATCCTGTACTATGCTGTAACAAGAGTCGGTTACTCAAGTACATGTTTCAATCGCTGCAACTCCTGAAACGACATCATTAATAATGCACAACTAGTATCCATTATGAATATTTGCTGTAACGAATGTCAAAGCAATCTTAAGTTAGCAGGGATAACTTTGTAATATTTATGCATATTAGAACCATCAAATGTTTTCATAAAATGTCATTCCAAACATAAAATATACTACTCTAAAATATATACATAATAATGGCATTGTTATGAAATATATATTTTTTTTACTTAGTTTTCTATACGTGAAAATATCGTCGGAAATATCCAAGCATATGGAGAAATGTCTATAGCCATTTATCTTCTTTTTAAATTATATAAGTAGTTTTTATACCTGATACTTAAGTATTTAAAAATTTTACCTGTTTTGCATATTTAACCCTTTATAACGTTCAACATAACCATTAAGAGGATAGCTATTTCCGATTTTGATGTTGCCGTTTTTTTTTATTATTATTATTTATTGCAAAGAATAAAAGCAATTCCTGGATATCGTAAAATACAGTATACATATATAAGAATATTTTTTAATATATGTTACTAACATCAAAATATTAATCAAAGAGGATGAACCAATGATTAATAATAAATGTGATACATATCAAGCAGGACGGTCGTTCTACCAAGCCAAGCTGAAAAAAAAATGCTAACCCCGCCAAACAAACAAACATCAAGAATAACTGCAAGACACCGTAACTGCTTATTATACTGAAATCAACTTCTCCATGTTAAATCGACCAAACATGGCAGCGTAAAATTTCCCATATCAAAAGAACCAATCATCGCAGAAAAATAAAACCAAAACTAGAAGGGCCTAATCAAGATGATCTTCATTTTGAGATCAAATGCATCCTCATAAATTAATTATAAACAGAGATATAGATTTTTTAAAATAACGTCGAGATACTGAAAACGACAGATTTATTTTCTACGTCACAACTTATGTTTCAGTCGAGGTAGAGACTTAAATAATGGACAGAAAAAAGTAAGGATTGAATTTTTGGATAGATATTTACTCAACCTCTACGTGCTTTTATAAAATTCAGCTTTAAAAACATAAATTTTCTACTCATAATTCAGCGAAAAACTGCTAATTAATTCTAAAGTTTACAAATTATGCCAAATAGAGATAAACCCGCCAAAATACTTTAGAAATCTTATACTTTTCTTTTATATTATCCTTTTGCATTGATTTCATCGAAGAAAACTATGGCTGAGATTCAGATAGATTTTTCGCTGTTAGCGAAATGAGTTTGACCAATCAGAATCCTGGATGTTTGAGAGTATTTGCTGTTTCTGGATCCCGGCCTAAGTCATGAAAGTTTTGAGTCATTTTTTTACTGCCGTGGATGAAGTGCAATGTTTGTAGAAATGTAGGCTAGGATCCAAATAGATTTTTCGCTGTTAGCGAAACGAGAATCACCAATCAATAGCCTGCATTTCTGTAAACAGCGAAAAGTTCACAAAATGCAGGGTTCTGATTGATGAATCTCGTTTCTCTAACAGCCAAAAATCTATCTAGATTGCGCCCAATGGAGGATATTCCAAACATGGGTTCGAGGCTGAAAAAAGTCACGTGATACCGGTAATTTATCCAAGGAACTTCTAACTGATAAGAAGGGAAGACACTACTACTTTGCCTCATGAACCGTTTCATTGGCTAGCGGGGATTTACATTACACGTCTACGGAGCCTGCCCTTCTTTATGATAGAAGTTTTTACCTTGACCACGTGATCAAAATGTAGATGGAATATCCTCCATTATGTTGAACACAATTTTGCATTTCCACATCCAGGAAGGGTATTGATTGTCATAACAACAATACATATTCGAAATTATTTAAGGCACTGATTCTGAACTCCTTTGCTATACATTTCGATATTAAAGAAGTTGTTGTTTCCATAGTAACAGTACTTTTCTGTATTGCTTTCTTTAAAGCACAAATATAGAAATTTAACAAAGAGCGCTCAGAATAAACACCATAACAGAGAGCCTTTATAGATAAGAGTGGTGATATATCCACAGGAGGCATACTCATTTCAATTTTTTACCGAAAGTACGGCTACAGCGTCTAGAATACCTTGTTTGGAAATATGCTATCCAAACAACGCTAAAATTTGTATCCCTTAAATGTGCGACGATACTGATAAAATCTCAAGTATCGATCACAGCGACATCTGCGGGATTTAGTTTTACATTGTATAGACTAGCAATATCTTGCAGTTTGAGAAAATATCCTGCAGATGTCGCTGTGATCTGTATATTTCAGCAGCATCGTTGCACATTTAAGGGATACAATATTTTAGCACTTTTTAAGTATTACAGGGATAGCCAATTTCCTCACTATATATTGCGCTATAGTACGCAATTCACTTTCTTGAATAGAGGCTATTCTATTTACGTTATGATCACGTGGTCAAGTCAAGAACGTCTAACGTAAAGAAGGGAAGGCTCCGTCGACGTGATGTAAATCCCCGCTAGCCAATGAAACAGTTCACGGTAGAAAGCAGTAGTAGTTTCCTGTTTCCCTTCTCGTGAGTTAGAAGTTCTTTAGGTAAATTGCCGGTGCCACGTGACTTTTTCAGCCTTGAACCCATATTTGGAATATCCTCCATTAGACGATACGCGCATGGACGAGCTTTATTAGACTAGGGAAATAATTCAATATGCCTTAGCCTGACGATAATGACACGCTCGCAAAGACCTTTAACGATTTGTTTTTATCACTTCCACCAATAAACCTTTATTGGCCATATGCCGCTACTTCGTTATAGCGACACACTTGTTCCTTATTGGATCATGGCCTTAATGTATCAAAATACGGAGTTTGCTTTCTGTACTATTCCTGAGCTCATTTATAACGTCTAGAAATATAGGCCGAGATCCAGGTACATTTTCGCAAACAGTGAAAAGTTAGCAAAAATTCTGGCTTCTGATTGGTCACTCTCGTTGCGATAACAGAGAAAAATCTACCCATATCACGGTCATGGTGTGGGAACCAGCTATTCCAGTAATACTTTAAAAATTGCTAAAAATTGAATCCCATAAATATTGAAAAATACTGAATGACAAATGTCGATAGCAGCAACATTTTCTAGATCTTCTCTGAGCGAAACGTTTTCTCAATTGATGTCTTTCGAAATAGTTACGTTGGAATTACCATATGTCGCTGTGATCGAAATTCATCGTTCAACCTCGTTCAACATTTATGGGATGCAATTTTTTAGCACCTTTTTAATAAGCCGATTTTTAAACTATATCTTTTAGATACTATAGCTCCGTTATGACCTAATTTATATGTTGTAGAAATCGACTATCCCAGCAATACTTGAAAAAGCGCGGAAATAGTGAATCCCTTAAATGTACAACGATGTAGAATTCCAAACAGTCATTTGCAGCGACATCTGCAGGATATTTTTTAAAGAAGAAAGAGACACGTGTAATGCACCGCTATAGCGTCTAGAATACATAATGTGGAAATTTGCTATCCAAGCAGCGCTAAAAAGTTGTATCCCTTAAATGTGCTCTGACGCTAAAATCCAGGAAGTTGATCGCAGCGACATATGTGATATACTTTCCAATTAAACATCGTATTATTACAGCGGGCTTGACGCCAAGCACACAGGTCAAATGTATATTAATAAAATGTAAAAAAAAATCCTACAGCTTCTAGACCAAATTATAGCGCCTCGAATATATAGTATGGAAATTGGCTATCCCTGTAATACTTAAAAAAGTGCTAAAATATTGTATCCCTTAAATGTGCAACGATGCATTCTGGAATATACATATCGCAGTGACATATGCAGGATATTTTCTATAACTGCAAGATATTGCTAGCCTATACAATGTAATACAAAAATCCCGCAGATTTCGCTGCGATCGACACTTGGGATTTCAGCAGTATCGTCGATCATTTATGGGATACAAATTTTTAGCGTTGTTTAATAAAATATTTCCACACTAGGTATTCTAGACGCTGTTACCAAATCGTCATGAAGTTTTAGGAAATATCCTGCAGATATCGCTGTGATCGACTCATTGGATTTCAGCATCATTTGAAATTTAAGAGATCCAATATTTTAGCACTTTTTTAAGTATTACTGGGATAGCCGATTTCGACACTATATATTCTAGGCGCTGTAGCACCGAGGTAGCCTGTCTTTTTCGTTTACCTCGGAGTAGATATAGATGAAGTCATTTGTAGCTGTTCCTAAACTATGGCCAACAACATATAAAGCCAGTTCGTAACGTCACAAGGAGTTGATTATCTGTACACGGCAATGGACACACACAAAAAAAAAATCGGCGCGCAGCTTTGTACTAATCATCGTGTAAAGATGATCCAACTCTGAGGCTAACGAAAAAGACAGGCTAACGCGGTGGGTCCTATTCTTCTTTTTTTACAGACCACTGGAGTCACGTGATGCTCGAATGCACCAATGAAGGTGCGTGAAAAGAGTATCACGTGACTCCAGCGGTTTGTAAAAAAAGAAGAAACGGACCCACCGCGGTAGCCTGTTTTTTTCGTTAGCCTCGATCCAACTCCGTGTGAATTTTAAACATCATGAACTGGACTATTATGTCATTGGTCGTGCTAACACCCTCCCTCCTGCGTCCACCGTATATAGCGGCATCTTGTACTGGAGACTCCTAAATGGGCTGCTATCGGTCAAAATCAAGAGAGAAAAAGGCAGAAGAGAGGGAAAGAACTCGTTTTTTTGGTATCTAGTTTTTCACACGGGAAGATTGACACGTCTATTCCTCTCCTTTCATAACTTCATGGTGGTGAAATAACCAGTCAAAGCCCCCCTAAATATTTGCGAAAGTCTTGACTCGCGTCACAAAACATCACACAAAGCAAGCAAAGCAAAGAAACAAAATCATTCATTGGCTCGTGAAAATGAACGATCCAACGAAGGATTTTTCTTCTTTGTTTTGCCTGCTTTGTGTGACGTTTTCCTGACACGTGTCAAGGCTTTCTCCAATATTTAAAGAGCCTTGAATAGGCTGGGATCAAGATAGATTTTTCGCTATTAGCGGGATGAGATTGATCAATGAGACGTCTGCATTTTTCCGAACTTTTTGATGTTTGCAGTAAACACCGAAAAGCCTGCAATGATGGAGGCTACTGATTGGTCAATGTAATTTTACTAACAGAGAAAAATTTATCTGGATCCCGGACATTAACTTTGGTTGGTTAAAACAATTTTGAATAAAATCAAATCAGGAAGCCAATGTTTGTTAACTTTTCTGGTTAGTTTAATTGAAATCTTCCTCGTCTATTACTGAGGAGGTTCTGCCTTTTTTCCTCGTGGAGGAAGGTTGAATTTGTGGTTGTCCCAAGGAAATAACGTCATTTTTGTGATCATTTGAGGTCATGCCGGCAAAAGCCGTAGCGAATACCTCATAGCTTAAATAACTAACTAACTAACTAACATTACTGAAAACAGATTTACCGTACTTTGGACAAAATATTGAATATGAGTACACGAATTGTACATATGTCACCACTCTAACACAGTGTTGCCAGATGGGCTACTTTTTTTTAAAATTCAGATACTTTATTGGCGGTTCTGCCTTTTTTCCTCGTGGAGGAAGGTTGAATTTGTGGTTGTCCCAAGGAAATAACGCCATTTTTGTGATCATTTGAGGTCATGCCGGCAAAAGCCGTAGCGAATACCTCATAGCTTAAATAACTAAATTAAATAACTAAAAAACTTGATTGGCACCACTGTTTTGAAATTCTAAAATGCGCCTTATTTAATGACATATTAATTAAGGCGAAAAAAAAGGGAATTTTACCGTTTATAATAAGTGCTGGCAATCAAGAACTCTGAATTTTAAAAAAAAGTAGCCCACTGGCAACACTGCTCTAGCATATAAATGTTCTCTTTTATGACCATGATTCTAAGTGCAGTTAATTTTAAGGAGATATAAATTGAGAAAGACTGATACTTTGAAAGAAGAAATTGACTTTCCTTACTTTTAAATTATTTATCACTCTAAAAAATGAATGATAGGTAAACAAAATGTATATTATTGTGTTTGCTCCCTGCTTATAAAGGCTATACAAGGACTGATTTTAATTTGAGCTAGTAGAATTATTTCAATTATATATAATTTGTTTTAAAAAAAGAACTGATATCTACTAAAAAAAACAACTTTTCAAAAGTAGAAAAAAAAAAGAAAAAAGTGAAAGTTGTGGCTAAAAAATAGTGTGATATCAAATTTCCAAGCTTATATTACGGTACTTATTTAACATTTTTTGATAAAAATTTACCATATGTAAGTCGAGTACCTAAGTATGCGTTGATAGAAAGCCTTTTTTCCTTTACTAAATACATCATAACGTGTTTCTGAACATTAATTTTTTTTAAATTATGTATGCCATCTTTCCATATTTTACACAAATTTCTAAGCACTCAAGCTCGTAACATATTTGCATTATTAAGAACTTCGAACTTCTAGTTTTAGCTACAGTCATAAATTAAGAAAGTTTTTTATTTTGAAAAAAAATTATTTTTACTGCTTTAACTAATTAATTAACCGCCCTCTGAAAAAAAGAGAATCATAAGATGAAACATGAAGTTACTTCAGCTTTATTTTTAGGCACAAATTTTTAGGCACTCATTTCCATAAATTAAAAGAATAAAATGTTTGCTTTAGTAACAATTTCGATCTTCCAATCTTAACAATGAACTTGTGTGCTTATAAATTTGTGTAAAATATGGAAAGATGGCCGCCAAGCCCATCATGCATAATTAAAAAAAAATAATTTTCAGAAACACGTTATGATGTATTTAGTAAAGGAGAAAAGGCTTTCTATCAACGCATACTTTAGGTACTCGACTTACATATGGTAAATTTTTATCAAAAAATGTTAAATTAGTACCGTAATATAAGCTTGGAAATTTGATATCAAACTATTTTTTAGCCACAACTTTCACCTTTTTTTTTTTTTTTTTTTGCTTGGCTTTTTTTTTTTTTTACTTTTGAAAAGTTGTTTTTTTAGTAGATATCATATACAATAATCTTATGATACGTATATCAAAGCATATACAAACGATTTCTTCGCATAATTTCTCTGTATTTCCGTGTCATATTTTCTAAAAAGTTTATGCGAAATAATCTTTTAAATATTATCTTTATATATATATATATATATATATATATATATATATATATATATATATATATATAAATCAGATTTTTCTTAACTTCGGAATTATTTTCTATGTAATATGTTTCAAGGTCATGATTATATTATTGATATTAATTCACTTAATACATAATAACACGCATTTTCTGAATTCGAAAGCTGTTGGTATTTCCTTAAATAAATTAGACATTTTTAGTACTATGCACACATATGCTGCTTTTTATGACATATTTAATGCAGTTTTAATAAAACTGAAAAATATACTGTTCTTATTTGCGTTAATTATTATTTATAGTAAAATTTAATACTAAAATACGTGAGGGGTCATTTTGACAACTAAAATGTGAATATATTTCGATTCGAACCAGAAATTGATTTATAAAATAAGTTAAAAAGTTACAAAGAAGAAAAATGTTAAAAAAATATGTTAAACAGATTTAGATAAAAATTCCGGTGTGAAATATTTTTATAAAACTTGAGAAAAATTTCCGGTCGGTTTAGTGTTGAAACATATATAAGAATATAATAATGCAAAAGAAACAAGAAAATAATGTTACAAACGAAGTTATGTCTACTATAATAAACTTTTTGCCAATTTTTCAGTTTTTAGAGTTACATACCTAAAGACATACAAAAGCGCAAATTAAATAAATAAGTAAATAGAACTACAATTTCTTGACACTCATTAGAAAGTGTATTAGTAAAATGATTCTACAAAAGTTTTCTCTTTTTTATTACTTTTTTCTATCAGTTCTGTCTTTTTTTTAAAGAAATATAATTCATTATTTTTGTTCGTTCACAGTTTTCAATTATGAAATATTGCTTTTTACGAAGTATCAGTTTTATAAACGTCAAATATTTTAGACATAATTTATATGTATTTCTTAGCAAGATAAATTATTTTCTAAGCATGTGACCTATATATCTGCTCTTTCTTGACATAAATAATTAATGACAATTTTTAAAAGATGTTATTTATAAAAAGGGAAATCACTTTGACAATATATGGAGGACATTCTTGAAGTACACTTGATTTTCCCATTGTTTAACACTAAAAAACATTATAACGAATATTACTGAAATTGTCAGATACGTATAAGGTCTGTATAGATAATAATTATAGACGTCTGTTTTCGAATTACGAAAAACACAGTAATTATTCAAAAGCTTAAACACCTGAACTTAACGGAGAAACTAATGTGAACTTTATAAAAGGTACAAAAATCAAAATATTTTCAAAAATTAATATTATGACTGTTTGTACAGTAAAATATACTAAAACTATTTTTTTAATTGGAGCTAAATAACTGCTAAATGTAAATTTCCGTTTAAATATATTTCATAAATCTAAAAATTTTGGTAAAGGATGTAGTAAGTACAAAAGGCAGGATAATGAACTAACAAGCTTCATTTTTGAAGATATTCCCTCAACTCACAAACACCACATTGAAAATTTTTTCTTCCATAAAACACACCTTAAAAATCGATTTATACACTATCAGAAATAAAACTCTCCCTTTTGACGATTCAGAAATCCTCGAGCTGTATTTCGTAGTTTTTGACGATCATTTCCTATTAACATCACGTGACTTTTAACGAAACGTAAACCCTCAAATATTTGACGAAAGTTTTGCCTCAATCACGGTCAGACTCAATGCATTTTAAGGAAACATTTCCTCAAATCCTCCTCAAATCCTATGATTTTAGCAACAGATATTTGCGTGTTTATGTTAGTCCTGTAATAATTTATTTTAAAACAGCACTTAGTGCTTTTCAGAAAATACTGAAATATAGGTAATTATTGTTTCTTCATTAGTTATTTTTTTAGCTGTTAGAATTTTTAGGAATGCTTATTAATATTATTATTATTTTATTTATATGTTGTCGTTCGTAATGTTTTAATTCGAAAAGAATAAATTTTCTGTGTTTTTCAAAACCATTGAATAAGAAAATTAGGTCAATAAAATTTCAAACTTCTAGGATGTCTTTTTTTTTAAGAAGTATATTATGTTTTCAATCAAATTAAAAATAAACATAATTGATCCCTCACCTCTTTATAAACAGTAAAGTGTTAAAATCTTATCCTCCTACTCAAAGTGATAAAATCTCACGCAATATGCACTTCACAATTCATTATTTGTGAGCAACAAATTAACCAGACCATATTCTAATTATCCATTGATCAAAGAAAATTTCAGTTGTAAATTATTTAATCAAGCAATATTATAAATATTCATTGATACGAGAAAACCATAAAAATAAATTAGCTTTCCTTAAAACTTTCAGAAAATATAGCAGCCCGATAAAATTGCAATCTACGTTATAAAAATAAAACACGAATTCATTATACAAGTCTAAAAGCAGACACTTTCAAGTCCCCAGCAGCCAGGTTGGAAGAACAGCGACCTCCCATACGAAAGGTCGTGAGTTCGAATCACGCCGGGGAAAGAGAGAGGTGATTTTTTTTCTTTCCCCGTGTCGAATAATGGAGCTTCCAAACTGATTGAGAGATGGCGCCACCAGCCCTCTTTTGACGAAACTATTGACGAAATTTATATCGTCAAGCAAGTGAAGAAACTAATTTCATCAATTTGACGAAATGTTCGCTCGGAGCATTTTCCAGGAAACTATTTCGTCAAAAACAAAGAAAATTTCGTGAAATCTGAGTATTCATTTCTGAGAGTGTAGGGTTAGAGCAAAACTTTTTGATTAATGCAATATTCGGATATTTTAGACATGCTAAGGGGCACCATTAAATGATTTCGATAAAAGCAAACAAAAATAAAAATGTTACATTTTGCATTTTTAATATTCATTTTTTTTTTTTTTTTTAGAATTTGGTGTTTTATATCTCAGACAGTTATTGGAGGATATTTATATTACAGTGCGTCCCAAAGTTTATAAACAACGTTTTTTTTTTAAATTTTCCAATTCAAAAATAAGAGTAACAATTTCAAAACAGTTTATACTTATAAATAATTGCAAGATAATAATAATACTATACACAAATTATATTGCAAAACCATAGACTTTGCGAGAAAAATTAAAACTTAATTTTTTTGTTCCACAAGTTTACAGACAACTCTTTTTCCCCCTTTAACGTTCTAATGCTTATGCAGTTTGCTCTAATCACTTCAAAAATTCTATCAGGCATACTCAAAACAAGAGTTTGAAGAAGTTCCGACTTTAAAGGAAACCAGATTCGTTTAAACTGCAGTTTTATATATTAAACTGTTGTAAATTTACTCCTTTTAGCATATACGTCTCTAGCTAATCTACCTCAGAGATTCACTATTGGGTTCATGTTAAGACTAAGGGTTGGTCAGTCCAGAGCAGCTAGTTGTTTTGTCAAAACCACTGCATTATAGAGTGTGACACGAGAATGAAGAAATGGTGTTCCTGGTACTTCCATTTGTCCCTCGCCCCAGAAACTTTCCAAATGGAAGTAACTGTATTTTAAGTCTTTTCTGGTAATCTGGTAATCTTTGGATCACTGACGACCTTTCAAGAAAGTAATATGGATTGTTCTATTATAAGAAAATGCTGCCTGTACCATGATTGAACACCTCCTTGTAATCTACTAAAAAAAAGTTCGTGAATCCTAGCGAAAATCGTGCAATTAATATGCCCAACCATCAGGGCCATTAAATTGAATTTCTTGTCATCATTGACAAGAGCACTGAACACGAGTGTCTTTATTTTGTTTTGTAAACTTTGGCCAATGACCCATTTTGCGAAAATCAAGAAATGTTCTTGATAGCAGCCGTCGATGGACCGTGGATATTGGTACTACAACGTTTACTTCTACAGAAACTAACCGTACACGCAGTTTCCTGGGGGTAAAATTAATGTCAAAATTTCTGTGTCTTATCATTCAGTTGTTTTCTTTGGTCGTCTAGAACGGGATTTTGCTTCACAGTGTCACCTTTTGAAATAATTCGGTAAATATCAACCCTGCTGCATCCATATTTTCCTGAAATGTCCACATCTTTCCATCCACGAGCATTTAAACGATAGATTTCCAAAATTGCATTTTTTGGAAAACTGCACATTGCGAGGCATCCTTGCAATCCGTTGGAAACGGAAAGACAGATTAGATTTTATGTCAGAAAACTATTGCATCACTAGCACATGACCTTGGAATATGCAAATTTTGGACATCAGTAATTAAATCAACTTTTAACACCGGTTGTCTATATATCTTTGGGACAGCATTTTTTGTATTTAATTTTTATATTAAATCTATGACTATTAAAAGTTACTTGAGTATTTTATTAATTGTATTGCATCATTACTTATTTTCATAATTTATTTTGTCTTTTTTACTCGTTTAGTTAGCTATTAAATCCAAAAATTATGTTCTCTATAAACAATCCAATGTTGTCTATAAACTTTTGGGACGCACTGTATTAATTTACAGATTTCCTACTGACAATCTAGAAAATGGTTATTAAAATAAAATGGGAATGAGACATGCTATATGAAATTAAAACATTGATTTGCCTAATATAAACAGGTAGGATTTAAACTGTGATTGGATTTCTCCGATTCACTTTTATAATTTGTTATAAATTAACAAAATGATTAAAAACTATCACTCTGAAATTATTTAAGAATATTCAATGATAGAGCAGTTTAATAATCACAGTATAATAAATTCAGTGTCTTTATTTTACTAGAATAATTAAATTTAAATTGTGTGTATCCTCAACACTTAATAGCTTATTTATTTTTTTTTTAGATCTTCCACACGATCCGCATGAAAATCACACGATGACGATCCAGAGGAAAGCCATATCAATCTTTTACGGGCGTTAGTAAAACTTTCTAACATATAATTTTATTATTAAATAAAATACAAAACAATGCAAAATAACTAATTTCCATTTCCCTTGGTTACATTTAATTACTAGTACTACTACTACTACTACTAATAATAATAATAATAACAATAATAAACACCGGAAGACTCTACAAAGCCTTTCAGTAAACATATAAACATGCTTCTCCAACTTATCTTATTAAAACATCAGAATTGCACATGAGCACGCACTTAAAGAATGTTTTGAAAA
The DNA here is from genome assembly GCA_963932465.1 of Maratus speciosus. Taxonomy (NCBI): domain Eukaryota; kingdom Metazoa; phylum Arthropoda; class Arachnida; order Araneae; family Salticidae; genus Maratus; species Maratus speciosus. The sequence continues at coordinate 103,027,568 of OZ010791.1, read as the reverse complement.
TATTACTAAATGTGAATTTTTAATCGTCATTTTCCGCTAATTAACAGTGTTTATGTTTACAAAAACTAAGATCGACATACTTATAGGCTAAATTCTTTCATTTAAAACCTAATGAAGCAAATATGTGCACTTGGATTTTTTCATGCAGTACTGTCAAAAGTATTGGCCTTGAAAAGTAAATATATGTGTTAATATAGCTTTCTTTGAATATCAGTGCAATTGTTCCTTTTTCTTATAGCCTATAGCAAAGATTGTTTCACTTGTGCTTATACAAATGATACTAACATTCCTTCACAAACGTTTAATGAAACATGAAAAATATAGTCTAAGAGCTAGCAACGTTTTCGTCACCTGATTGTATCAAGGCTCATTTTTCTATATGTTCTTCTGATTTATGGTGTAGTACGTTTACGGGCTGTCTGGCAGCCAGGAGACGTTGCGTTTACCTCCCGAAAAGGGGTTATGCAGGTCATAAAACTTCAAAATTACGTCATTTTATGAAGGCTCATTTTTCTATAGTTCTTCCGTTTTATGGAGTAGTACGCTTGCGGGCGGTCTGTCTGAACAGGAGAAGTTGCGTTTACCTGCGGGAGAAGGAGTTATGCAGTGAAAAAACATTAAAATTAAGTCATTTTAGCATGATTTTTGTTTATAACATCTGTTTCTACAAACTATTTGTGATATTAATCCATTATTGTCAGATGTTGCCAATGTTGCTAAGACCCTGACAGATCCACATTTATAGGTAATATCTTACTCTTTGGCTATCAGACAACCTATAAATAATTTGCAAGACATAATTTCTGTTGCGTTGCAAAGATAATGTGAGAGGTCTTTAAAGATGGCAACGAAAGTGCCTGTTTCAAGAGTGTTTTATAGTTTAAAAATTATAAGTCATCTTTGCGTCATTTTATGAAACTTAAAAGTTACAAGATATTACTTTTTTGCTAGCAGACAACCTATAATTAATTTGCCAAACACAAATTCGGTTTCAAAGTTAATGCCAGACGGCTTTAAATATGGCAACGAAAGTGCCTGTTTCAAGAGTGTTTTATAGTTTAAAAATTGTAAGTTATCTTTACGTCATTTTATCAAGCTTAAAAAAACAAGATGTTACTCTTTGACTAGCAGACAACGTATAATTAATTTGCCAGACACAAATTCGGATGCAAAGTTAATGCCAGACTGCTTTAAATATGGCTACGAAAGTGCCTGTTTCAAGAAATGGCATCTTTTGTAAGTATTTGGCTTCATTCAATGACAGTCAACCCTTAATTGTTACCATAGCAACAATCGTTTCTTTGTCAATAGATATATATATAGTTTTTGTCGAAAAAAATGTTTAATTTTGTGTAATTAATATAAATTTATGAAATTGTAATTTTTAAACTATAAAACACTTTTGAAACAGGCACTTTCGTTGCCATATTTAAATCCGTCGGCCATTAACTTTGCAACCGAATTTGTGCCTGTCAAGTTAATTATAGGTTGTTTGCTAGCCAGAGAGTAATATCTTGTAATTTTTAAGCTTGATAAAATGACGTAAAGATGATTATAATTTTTAAACTATAAAACATTCTTGAAACAGACACTTTCCTTGCCATATTTAAATCCGTCTGGCATTAACTTTGCAACCGAATTTGTGCCTCGCAAATTAATTATAGGTTGTCTGCTAGCCTAAGAGTAATATCTTGCTATTTTTAAGCTTGATAAAATGACGTAAAGATGATTATATTTTTTAAACTAGAAAACACTCTTGAAACAGGAACTTTCGTTGCCATATTTAAAGCCGTCTGGTATTAACTTTGCAACCCAATTTGTGTCTGGTAAATTAATTATAGGTTGTCTATTAGCCTAAGAGTAATATCTTGTTATTTTTAAACTTAATAAAATGACATTAAGATGGCATATAATTTTAAAACTGCAAAACACTCTTGAAACAGGAACTTTCGTTGCCATATTTAAAGCCGTCTGGCATTAACTTTGCAACAGAATTTGTGTCTGGAAAAATAATTATAGGTTGTCTGTTAACAAAAGAGTAATATGTTACCTATAAATGTGGTTCTGGTAGGGTCTCAACGACATTGGTAACGTCTGGCATAATGGATTAATATCACAAATAGTTAATAGAATCCGATGTTACAAACAAAAATCATGCTAAAATAACTTAATTTTGAAGTTTTTTGACCTGCATAACCCCTTCTCTCGCAGGTAAACGCAACGTCTTCCGACTGCCAGACCGCCCGCAAACGTACTGCACTATAAAATGGAAGAACATATAGAAAAATGAGCCTTTATAAAATGACGTAATTTTGAATTTTTTTGATCTGCATAACCCCTTTTCCCGCAGGTAAACGCAACGTCTCCCGACTGCCAGACCGCTCGCAAACGTACTACACTATAAAATGGAAGAACATATAGAAAAATGAGCCTTGATGAAATGACATAATTTTGAATTTTTTTGACCTGCATAACCCCTTTTCCCGCAGGTAAACGCAACGTCTCCCGACTGCCAGACCGCCCGCAAACGTACTACACCATAAAATGGAGGAACATGTAGAAAAATGAGCCTTGATAAAATGATGTGTTTTTTGAAGTTGCTAGCTCTTAGACTAATAGAAATAGATGTTTAATACATAAAAAGATGTTACTAAAAGAATAATAATAGACTTTTGCTTATTGAATAAACAACATACAAAGGGTGTTGTTAAACTTTTCTTCCCTATAGCTAAACATTGCAAATGCTTAACCCTTGCGTTCTTCCAGTTGCTTATTTATTTATGCCTAAGTGGAGCAAGATCACCAGATCGCTAGGATCCGGTTTAGACCCTATTTGGTCCACCCAGTAACTTCTCCGGAATGCGGGGGATTCATTGTAAAAACTTCAAGTCCTCAGACAGAAAAGACACATAAAAATAGATTAACACGTAAAACACATAATAAACTATCCGATAGAACACAAAACTCGTTTGCGACAGACAGCGGTGAGTTGATTCTGGTAAAGTCCATTGATAAAAGAAAAACAAATGTTGAGGATCATGATTCAGAATCACAAATCCACGATGGCAAGCGCTCCTGAGGCCTGCTCCTTCGCGATAAATGGCGGAAGGATTGCCAGAACTCGACAGGTGCTCTAACGCGACAATGGGCGAGTCACAGGAGAGCTGATGTAGAAGAGCTAGGAGATAAGATTGTTCATGTCCATCAGGAAGCGAAAAATATCTACCAAATGGCGGAATAGTTTTGGGAAGGATAATATATTTTTTAGCAAAGTATCTGGATTGGTGTTTGGGTACATAAGGAGCCAGGTCTATGTGAGTGTGCAGAAGAAACAGTAATAGCCTGGGGACCCAAAAGGCCCCACACTCGCGGAGCTCCGTACCAGAGCGTTTAAAATATTTTAGTTATGGCCTGAATGAAGCATGACCGGATAGGAAAGCTTGTATGGGAAGAGAGAAAGCTAAGAGATTATATTAGACTTTGGGTTTTAGGGAATAGGTGTACTTTTCTTTACTTGAGGCATACCAGTAGAGTTGCCAGTCTGAAAGAATGTTCCTTTTAAGGAAGCGACGAACACGGAATGGGGAACAGAAAGGAGGAGATCTATGTTTGGACGTGAGGTGGCCTCTTTGGTCAGTTTGTCATCCAGCTCATGGCTAGCTATGCCGATGTGAGCGCTAACATAGCCGAGAGGGACCCTACAGGTGAGAGTGTTTTGATTGACTTTAATTTTAAGTGCTAGAGGATGTTTAGTCCTATGGGCGAATATTTCTTGCAAGGTGGAAAGGCTGTCATTATAAAGGTGAAAGTACGTAGGTTGAAGATGGAGAACAATCTATTCCAAGGCCCACAGGATTGCGAAGAATTCTGCTTGGAACACTGCATTTTCATTTCCTATCCTGCAGGCCCACTGATGTACAGTAACACCGTCTATGAAGATACAAAAGGATGACGCCATTCCCGTATCTGAGCACGACCCATCGGTGAAAATAGCTGTATTATTCTAGGGGATATAAAAATGCTTATTAATATTTACTTGAAGATGTGATGTCTCATCCGCCGGATGCATAGTTCAGCTTTGGACTTTTCTTTGTATATGCATGTAAGGGAAAAGTGCTGACTGTGTTGGGTCGTGTTCTATATGTAGTATACTATTTTTCTGTTTTTCGTGAGTGGGTGTTAAGTGTATGGATGGAATACCAGCAAGTACTGTGAGTGCATCCGTGGAGATAATTTTGTAACCTCTAACCATCTGCAGAAGGAATATCAGCTGGAAAGAGGCAAGTTTTTGCTTAGCCAAATTGGTTAGCGAGCCTCCCCAAAGGCTAACACAGTAAAAGATGATGCATTCAATAAATTTGTGGTACCATGTTTTTAATACAAAGGGCTTGATGCTCCATGTTTTTATGTTAATTTACAGGACTTATGATAGTAATTTAAAAGTTAAATTTTAAGTACTTTGATATGTGGAATCCAGCTCTAGTGTTCACAAATTGTTATGCCCAATAATTTAAGAGTTGGTACATGGTGGACGCTAACTCCATTGACTCGCATCACGGGTTTGCGTTTGAGTTCCCTTGTTTTAATGAATATTAATGCTTGCGAATATCCTTGGAGAGCTCGAAATAAAGGCAAGCCAAAAGCTGGCAAAATGCATGAAAAGCTCTCGCCGCCTATCGTAAGCTCGTATTCATCGTATTTGCGCTGCTAGTGGCCTGTGCAATTTCTTAGAGTTGATACTTTTCGTATGAAAGTTGTTGTTCATTCCCATTCCCACATTATTATTGTCATTATTGTTCTCATCAATGATATTTGTAAAAAAAAAAATTAAACGTTATTCATCGAAAAAAAATATTCATTAATTATAAGATGCTTAGTTACGCATCATGGGAGTATTTCGAGATTTGTAAACAGTTTAACATTTTGTGACACAGAAATCACTGGTTATAAGTAGATTTTTCTCTTTAACCCGGAAGGAGTCGCGTGGGGGTATGACATACCCCGTGTGTGTACGGTTTTTACAATTGTCACCACTATTTCGAAGAGTAATCTTCAACTTACTTTATAGCATAATTTGTAGCAATTGTCTCCCACTGAATAAAGTGACGATTATTATTTGCACTTATTGGTGACAAATCAAAAACCGTTTATATCCTGTTTATGCGCGACTTCCCCCTGGTTAACTATTTTAAATGAAAATTTACCCTTAGTTATGCTACCGGAATTATAACAATCTCATTTAATTGCAATTGAGTGGTGAGGTGCGCTGAACTAAAGGTTGTTACACAATACATTGAAAATGATATCTTAGCAGTTTATCAAGAAATATTCGCATATAAAAATAATTTATACTAATTTTTCACACCAGTTGGAAACTTCCAACTACGTGAAAAAGTTTTCAGGCCAGGATTCGAAACATAGACTTTTTAGCTTCCAACTCAGGTATCCTAGACAAATCTGGCTGACACCAATCACCCTGAGAACATTCTTGATTATAATATCTGGTCTGATATCTGAATCAGCTCAACAGAATAGATTGCGGGTAATGGAACTCCAAGAAAACGTTGGATATATAATTACACTATATTAACTTTAAGACATTTATTTTAATTGGTAAACAGAAAGCACGAGTTGTAGTTTTATAACTGAGTGAAAATGTATCCAAGACAGGATTCGAAGCTGGGATCTTTGAGGTAAAGCTGTCAACAGATCTATTCTGGACATTGTTTGTTGAGATGAAATCTGTTGAGCTGACTCTGATATCAGACCCGATGCCATAATAAATAACGCTCTGTAGGTGAATTTTGTCTGTTAGATTTGTCCAGTATATGTCAGTTGGCAAAAAAATGCCAAAGGTCCCTGGTTTGAATTCGGGCCTTGACATTTTTGTGATTTATATACTAACTACAATAGCTGTATTAATTTTACGCAATTAAACTGATTAGTAATTAAATCTTTTGTTTATTTAGGAGTAAGTATAATTGTGTTAAAATTAATATAGCGTAATTATGTAACCAGCACTTACTGGATTTTCCATTACCCACGAATTATTCTGTCGAGCGGATTCATATATCAGACCAGATGCTTTAATCAATAAGGTTAGCTGGGTGAATTAGGTCCTCCAGATTCATACAGGATGGCTCAGTTGGCAGAGCATTGGCAGTTTCAACCGAGAGAACCCTGATTAGAATCCTGGCCTGGACATATTTTTCCCAGTTCGAAATTTACATCTCACAGAATAATTGTGTTCAAATTAATGTACTGTATTTTTTGTTGTGTTTGAAACTTTATTTTCTTAAAAGGAGTTATGAGAATGTTACTTTATTGAATAGAAATTAATGAACAGAACTACTTCAATCAGTATAAATACGAGGGTGAATCAATAAGTTTTGCCCTAACATAGAAATAATTGAATGAAATTTATGAAATTGCTACATTGCATTAGCCCTTTTCTATGTAGTCACCCTGCACAGTAACACATTTATGAAAACGGTATTTCAGAGGGAGGGTGGAGGATGCATTCCAGGAGGCGCGATAGTAAGCGCAAAAGGGGATATTTTTTCACCTTTTGCCGACCCCTCACATGTGACATATTGTTGGAAATGTTTGTGATCACTTATTCATGTTATGCACCCCCGAGCCCCTTCCCACAACCCCCCCCCCCCTACGAGGGGCATGAATGATGTCCGAAAAATTTAGAAAAGCGCCTAATAACTTGTCTTATTTAATTTAATTGCAATAAATTTACCTAAGAATTATTCTGTTGAGCGTCTTCATATATCAGACCAAATGCTATGATCAGTAAGGTTAGCTGCGTGAATTAGATACTCTAGAGCATTGGTTGCTTCAGCCGAGAAATCTCTTGTTATAATCCTGCCCTGGACATATTTTTCCCTGTTGGAAATTTACATCTCATGCAATAATTGTGTTAAAATTAATGTAATGTATTTCTTCTCCGGTTTGAAACCTTATTTCATTAAAACAAATTATGAAAACTTTACTTTATTGAATAGAAATTACAGAATAGAGCTACTTCAATCAGTATAAATAATTCCAAGAACTCCCGAAAATAACTTGTCTTATTCCATTTAATAGCAATAATTTTAATGTATAGTGAAAAATTAATTTATTTTGATTTAAATTTTATATCCCATGTAGAAAAATAAAAAAATAATCAATTAGATTGAAAATACATTCAAATATTATTTCATAATACCGTAATATTTTAATTTGAAGGAATTTTACTTTCAATTAATATTCATATTAGTTCATTCTAAAAAAATTTTCTGAAATCAATTACTTGAAAACATAAAAACAAAAGCAGCGAAAGGGAATTATTTATAATTTTCTTACAATTTAAATATATATGATTCAAAATGACATGCTGCATACTTCATTAATTTGTTCAGAAGATAAATAAAATATATTTTAAAGAGGCAGTAAAACAAAATCTAAAGAATAAGTTTGCCGAATCAATCAACAATTTTCTCAAATCACTAAGCTGTAAACGCAAAGACTCTAATTATATTTAGAACAAATGAATTGCTTCTATCACCCATGTGGACGATAAATTTCAGGAGAAAGTAATCTGCTACTTTATTTTGTGTACTGCTGCTCTTATTTATAGACGTGTTAATCTATAAAAGCAATAAATATTAGAGCGAAAAAATATTTGTAGGAAGATTGTGACAAAAGCAGATAATTTAAAGAAGACAAAAAGTTGGAATTATACTTTTAGAATAATAAATATTTTTATTTTCACTTGTCTGATTGTTTTATTATCTTGGATTGATTTTCATGTTTATGTGAATGCGAGCATCGAAAATAAAACGATAGAAACAATTGATGAGAAATAATAAATGATCTATCTATCTATCTATATATATATATATATATAACCATTAATTAAACATTACCGACCATCATCGAAAACCGCAATATTGTGAATGGAACGACAATAAAAATGGATACCATACACCTATAATACAGAACTGTATGTATAAAATAAAGTACCTTATACTTAATTACAAGTATTAATATGGAAGAAAAAAAAGAAGAATATGGATACCGAAAAAAATGAAACACATCAATGAATTACATTTTCAAGAGTACAGAATTCAATGATATAAGAAAATCGGTTGTTTTCTGTGCGAAAAAAAAGCTAAAAGCTGATCTCCTGTACTCAAACAACCAATATGACCAAGAGAATAGTTTCAAGATGAAAACAGAACATTATCAAATGGCATGAAATGGAAAAAACTACGCAACCCTTTAAATATTTAATTTATAGCATAAAAAATAGAAATATTACACAACATACCGAATAAAATCCCAGTTGATTTTCAAAATATCCTTCCGCACATGGTATCCAAAAGCATAATAAGATTAAGGTGAATGAAACAGTTAAGTTAACACAGAAATTAAAACCTATGGATTCAGTTAATTCATTTTGAAATACCGTGATAAATTCAAATATATATATATATATCTTTTTTTGAGAATTAGTCATTTTTTCATTTTTGGAACATAACCATGCAGGTAAATAGAGAAAATATATAATCTGAATCCTTAGCAGTTAGAATATTTTTTTCTGAATAAATAAGTTACTAACATTTTCTATTTTTATAATACCTTCTTATTATGCATTAATTTTATCCTAAATGCTTTGTCTTAAAACATTACTGCAATGGGCAAAAAAAAAAAAATTGACTTTTTTAGAAAGTTCTGTCATATTACTGTGACATTTAAACAGTATATGAAAAAAAGGGCACCAATTTTAAATCAAAATTAAAAAGAAATCCTAAGCAAGGTGCATCATTGAATGTTTTAATACCTGTTACAGAAGTAAAGGCTTAACCAATGCTTGACATAGGTTTTAAACCTTGCAGTTTTATAGAAAATTAAATTTACATCAAAAATAAAATTTTTTAACATTTAAATAAGGCTCTTATAACATATGAAAAACTGTCAATTACAAATGTAACCTGAGATTACCATTTTTAACCTCTTAAATTAACTAATTTGGCGGTATTTTAAGTATACCATTGTCAGTAAATATAAAATATAAAATTTTGTAAAATATATTCTTATCAATTTTAAATTTATGTATTCGAAAAGAGTAATCGTGTACATATTTTTTCAGTAAAATAAACATAAAAATGTAATTTTTATAGCTAAATATTGTTTAGAAATACTTAGGAATATTAAATAATAAGGAAAATTTAAGGTGTCAATATCGGATTCTTTTTTCACAAATGTATTTTTTAAAAACTCGAAAACCATTATGAAATTAACTTTTACAGCATAAGTTTTAATTTTATCTATAACAAGTTTACCATTTCTTATTTAATACGAAAAGTAATTCTCGTGATAAAATTCGAATAAAATTTTATAAAATATTTTTTTTAGATAATTATTTATAGATTTTCAAATTAATAAACCAAATTAAAATAATAGGTCCAGATAAGAAATTTAAAGTTTACGTTTTCTGGAAAATGTTTCGCTTTAATAAAAAATAATCATCAATGTCGTTTGCAAAACTTAGCTTTACAATTTACCTGCTGAATTAATATGCGTCTGAGACACACAGCACATTGTTATAAAAGCTGAAGTTACATGAGTTAATGCACACATGAAGGATTTTTTTAACCGTGTTATCGGTATATGTTTGTATCATAAAGTGTAAATTGAGTGTTGTTCTTGTTTTATTTATTTATTTATTTATTTATTTATTTTTGAGGGGGCGGGGTGAAGAATCTTAGCCTTTTCTGTCATACTTAAAAGATACATGCAGTGTCAAAAAATTTAGTCTTACTATTTTACCTCAATATTTTAACACAATACTTTTCAATTTTTAATTGCGAATTTTTCTTATAAAATCTCTATTTCTAGCCGCTCATTGCAATTTACCCGATTTAAAATTTCATTTGAAATTGTCAAATCAAAAGAAGTGCTTGCAATCTGCATGGAAAGTCCATGGAGTTTACGCACCTTGTTGTAAACAAACATAAACGTTACAGAGAATTAATTTCTGCAAAAAATAAATATTTAAGCAATACATCTTCTTTGTTGATTAAACAGAGGTCAATAATACATCATATCATATTTGTTAGAAGCAATAAAATGTATCTGATGCTGTGCTTCTATCGCTTTAATGCCACACTTTCTTTACGCTCTGTATAAAAAATAGAATTAAAAAAAATAATTTTTATGCATATTTCATATTTTGTATGTAATTAGCAATAACTTAAGAAGCTCTTATTATTTTGTCGCAATAAATTTTATGCAGAAAAAAAAACTTATTAGGAAACTAATTATTTTTTTTGATAGCAACATACCTATATTATAAATCAATAGAAATAAATGACAAATATTTTATAGTAGTTGTTATGAAAAACAAATAATAAGTTAAATAGTAAAATTATAGACAAAGCAGTTAAAGTCGTTCATGAGTAGTATAAGATATTTTTTTTTTTCTGGAGTTACATTAACTATTTCTTTAGTTTTAAAATAACATTCGATTTCTGCTATAAACGATAAAGTAATATTATAATTTAATAATTATCTTACTCAATTTATTTAGCTTATTAATAACATAAATGTGTCCAGCATATGGTTAATTTTTTTGAGGTGAAATCAACTTAAATTCATAGATAAAATCATAGAAACATTTTCTTAAATATAATTTGTAAAACCCAGGAAACGTATAAAATTTAAAAAATTGCATTATTTTGAAATTTATTTTTATTAATTATTTTTTTCCTTTTTCAACACGATCTTAATTCCTACATCATTTTTAATACTCTTTCAATATATATTGCTTGCGCATCTCCAACAGATAAACCATTTAAAACACGTTTCATTCTTTCTGGGACACGGTGCTTAATTAAAATATTTTACTAAGAGATGCAGGAGTGTTTCAGTAATTCAAATACAAATATCGTTTTAATTTTGTTTTATATATATATACAGGGTGTCCGGCCTCAACGATGTCCAATGGCTAATTCCTAAACCGTTAGTCATAGACATATAGTTCCAATTACAAAAATATTTAAAATCAGGTAAAGAAATATTTTAAAAGCTATTTGGCTCAATAAAAACATTTCTTAAAAAATTACGAAATTTAAATTTTTATACGGCCCCCCGGTCCTATAAGTTATATTTAGTAAAATTTTCCTTTTACACTGCCAAGTAATACACAAAAAGTCCCGTTATTCTGCGATTAAAATTGACCGAGTAATAGCTGTTTAAAGTTGGAGCATATTTTTTGCTGCAAATCGGGGGTCATTCACAAATTTAGTCGAAATATAATTTCGTCAGATATATTAAAAAAAGGTTGAGAGTAAATTTAACATTGCAATATAAATTTGAAATCTTCAATCATTCTGACATATGAATGCAAAATATATAATTTGTAATACACATTTAAGAAAAAAGAAAAAAAAACAGAATTTTTGTTAAATGAAATTATGCTAAATTAACAGCCTCAATTGTTTACAAATTTATACGTATTTTAAAATATTATTATTAAAATACATTAGCCTGCAAAAGTTGAGTTATGTCATATTTTTTAGCTTTTGATAATTGATTCTTATGTATTCTGTACCGCTGAAATTGAAATTGACCTTTATTTTTAACCATCGCATCAGGATTTTTCGCGAATTTCAAATTTAAAAACTTAAAAGTTAAAATTGAATCTCCTCCCTCATCTCATTGGACCACTCAACTATTTAGCTGTAAGAATCCCAGGATAAGCAAAAAATAAATTATTGAATAAAATAATAAAATAAAACAAAATTTTTTACATATGTTTTATAGTATGAGATTTTTGCTATATTTTAACTTACACATTTACGATCTGCAAAAAAATTCTAACGTGATGGTTATAAATGAAGGTCATTTTCAGGTTCAGTGCTAAAAAAGTACGTAAAAATCAATTACCAAAAGTTAAAAACCACAATCATCTCCTCTACTTTATCGTATCCGATTTTTGTTATTCTTTAAATTTGACAATTTATGATTTGCAAAATATCCTGACATGATTGTTAAAAATTAATGTAATTTTCGGATTCAGTGCTAAAAATTTACAAAAGTTTTAAAAAAATAACAATCGCAGTCTTCTATTATCTAATTTAAAACTTTTTCTTAAACTTCTTAACGGTAATCTATCCGAAATTTTAAAAATTTCGGATTTCCAATAGGTTCAGATTTTTTTTTTTATATCACCGTAATATTTTAATTTCAGTCAAGATTACTTTTTAATATAATATTCCTATTAGTACATACTACAAAATATTCTAAAGTAAATAATTTGAAAATATAAAAGCGTTATGAAATTATTTGTAACTTTCTATACGATTTTAAGATGTATGTTTAAAATAACATGCTTCACATTTAATTTAACTTGAGACCCAACTCACGGAATTATGATTCTTTTAATTTATGACATTCTAGCTCTACAAATGGTATTTTTTGCACTATTTCTCACACGAAAAAGTCTCAATAGCATTTATTAATCTAATATTACTTATTAAAGTTTCAAATTCTATTAAATTAGTTATTAAAACATGTTACATAAGTTGTCATTTAATTCCACTTTTTTAGATAATGGGTAAAATTAATAAGTTGTTCACTACTGCTAAAAAAGATAAAACCTTCACATAGCATTATAAAGAAAAAATATTTTAAATTCTTAGTTAATTAAAAGTATCTTTTACTGAGAGCTGCCAGAAATAGTTAAATGTCCTTTTACTTGTTTACTCGAGAGAGCATTAAAAATAATAATTTGATACATATTGATAGTATTAGTCTACTGTTTCGAGATTCATTTTGTAATTTGTATTTTCAAGACCGTTATCTTGATTTTTTAAACCCATCTTAATAATTAATTTTTAATTATTCCTTCCCCAATATCATAATAATGTAGAAAGATCTTTTTCTGCGTATTTAAATTTTTAAACCCCTGATATATATATTCGAATAATTTTTTTTTCCAATATATATAGATAACGTTGAAATCTATATGTTTTCCTCATTTAATTTAGAGAAAATTAAAACAGAAAAATTTGGAACTATTTGAATGATATCATATTTAAAAATCAAAATATAGTTTAAAGAAATAATGTGTATAATTAAAAAGCCCCTTAAAGATTTCAAAACTACAAAAATGTATTTTTACTTAAATTTTATTGATATGTATTTGAAAGTCTAATTCTTAATTGGATCGGTACACTTTTCTCGTACGTTTACAAATTTAGATATCATAAAATATTTTCCAGCTGTAGCCAAAACAGATATGGGCCTTAAATTAAACGGGCGACACTTTATATTCATTTGCATTTACATACTCGTAAAGTATAAATTAATGGTGAATGTAAGCAGATATTGTGCAGCACATTTATTTCCATTACTTAAAGCATGTCAACTGGCATTAATATTATGGTTAACCGACGTTATTTATGTTATTAGAAAAAATTCTTTATAATTTCAGCATTCACTTACAAACGTTTTATCTATTATTCATACAATGAGTTTCAACCCGGGCTGCCCGGGTTACAGAAAAGAGGCGAAAATCATTTATATATAGGGTTAATATCTGAAAATTGGATAATTTGCGTCCACTGCCAATAATATTTAATTAATTATACTAAAGCCAAAAACGGAAAAACGTAATATATTGTAACATTTGTTACATCAATTACCAATGATAAATGGACATAAAATGATGCATAAATAATTATTTTTAAGCTTTAAAGAAGCGAAATCACCTTTTCAGTCCCTGTCCTCAGGTACAAATATCCAATATCAAATGTATACCGTAAACGTTTCTATAAATATTATTAACTTTTCCTATTATATATTTATACCTATATATATATAAAGTGTGGAAAAATATAATTATCTTTTCTTAGCATAGATTGTATAGTAAAATATTGTAGTAAATATATTTGTCCCTGAGGCTGACCATCATCTCAGTCTCTCTAAACACACACTTAGGTTAACAGATACTAGGTGGCGCTGGCAGAATCATTTCCATTGCAACAGCAACTAAAGTTCAACTTGCCACCATGGATGAAGGTAAGTTGTTTTTCTCTTTATTTCATATTTAGAAATAGTATTTAGTTTTTGTTCTGAATAGGGATGAGTATTTTTTATAGCATCATTCATGTCCCCCAATTTAACTTTTTATTTATAAACAAAAAGTTTATTGCAACTTTATTTACGTAACATGCAAATGTCAGATGGCATATTTAATAATTTACATGTGGGCAAAATGGGTCAAGAAAATGGCTGTGCAGCTTTTAAGACAAAAATATCAACTCAATCCCTATCATGTCAGTCCCAATTATTAGACACTGATTATGGTGTTAACAGACACTTTCTTCCATAAAAGTTTATCCTACGCATAAAATATGCATCCTTGATCTCAAAACACTACACCATTCAAATGACAAAACATGTATCATAGTATATAATTGTATTTGGAAGTTGGTACATTAATTCTAAAAAATAAAAATTCTGGCGTGAAATTGTCCAGTTTTCAGATATTTACCCATATATATATATATATGTGTATATGTTACTGCTAAAGCAAGAATGAAGGGTAATCCTAGGTTTAACCGGTTAAAGTGCGGATTGCCCAAGCCTTGCGGATAAAGCCAGAAGAGTTCGCAACGCTTTAATCTTTAACCGGTTAAAGATAGGTCTAACCAATCTTGCTCGGTTAAAGTCCGAAATTATTAAATTCTGATTTCAAATACAGTTATAAAAACTATTATATCTAGTATTTTCTGTAGGGTATCCATTACTGGAACATAGAGTGTCCATTATTGGAATTTTGAGCGTTTTGATATATTTCTGTTATTAACAATTAAATTTTGATCGAAATTGGCAATTGAGATTATGAGAATTATTTAGTATTGTTTATAGATTAAAATATTATTGAAAAATACGAAATATAATAATTATAAGTATTAATTAAAAAAGAAATTTAAAGAAATTCCTTAAGAGTACCGATTACTGACACATCTACCCCATATGTTATTGTTCGTATATAAGATTAAACCATTTGATAAAATTATTATTAAAATAAGTGATAATAATATCCAATTTAAAGCAGTGAATACTGTTTGATAAGATTTGTTAAAGTTCATCAGTTGTTTAAAATGCATGGTTAAAGTTTTGTATTTGTGGCATTATTGATGAAAAATGGATAATGTTATCTAAAATACAAATAAAATGTGAAAATTAAATCAGTCTTTAAATGTTATTCATGGACTAATTTTTAAATTCTTGTGTAAACTTTTGTGTAAATTCTGTTCTTAAAGTGCTGATCTTTTCTTTTCTTTTCAGTTTCTGGATTCAAATTCTTAAATTACTCAATTTTTTTTTCATTCGGTATATGCAATAAAGGTACAAACAATTTATTTTCGTATTACAATGTTTTAGTATGGTTCTACAAAGATGTTTTATAATAATTTCGGGCTTTAACTGACCAAGATTGTTTAGACCTAGCTTTAACCGGTTAAAGACAGAAGCGTTGGAAACTCTTCGGGCTTAATCTGCAAGGCCTGGAAAATCCGCACTTTAACCGGTTAAAGCTAGGTTTACCCTAATTCTTGCTTAAACCGTAACATATATATAATAATTGACATATCTAATACATTTTTTGCATCTAATATACATTTTTTAGATTTTTCACTAACAACACCAACAATATTTTTCTATGAAAAAGGATAGCAATTATGTTTAAATAATTTATTTTTAATTTTTAAAACTGATACTTTCGTATTGGCCTCGTTCCAGTAATTAGCAGTCGAAGTATTCGCCAAAGACGACAAGCCTTTTCTATTCTGATAATTTTATTGGTGTAAGCGGGATCGATTTCATTTCTTAAATTTGTGTGTTATTTATTTATTGGTGGATAACGTTTTAATAACCTTATGTAACACAACCCGGAAACAAATGCTGAACTATTTTATTTATATTAATGTAAGTGCAAACAAATTTATGTTTTGTAATCGTATGCCTGCAAGTGGCAGAGATAATTTTTAAAAAATCATGCTTGATTTTTTTTTTTTTTTTAAAGGGTCAAGTGCGAGTATCACTCGCGCTCAGAGGGTTTTGTACGATAAATATAAATTTTTAACTGTCTTATTTTTAAAAAAATCGTTGCTAAAAAATAATGAAACTTTGAAAGGAATTATAAAACGTGCGGTTGACTATAGCTGTATATACTAAAAAAAGTATCAATGGGTATACTATAAAAGTTAAAAGAGATATGAAGCCAAAATAATATCAAACATTGCTATTCTGTATAACTTTTTTTTATTTTATCCCAATTTGTTTATGATTTACTTAATTCGGTACTGACAATCGGTAAATGTCTCTTTTCTTAATCTTATCCTAATCTGTTTATGATGAACATAATTCAGTAATGCACATTTAAATTTCATCTGGTATTTCATAAAACTAAATTCAGCATTGTAATAATCTTTTCTTTTTACAGTGTAGATAAAACAAAACCTTTGTTCAAAGTTTAAACTGGGTATTGCGCTAAGCCCGCTTCGAAAGGAGATCGCAAACATGCAACGCCGCCTTGGTGCCTGTCGTGTTTTTACAGAAACTTTTTATTAACTTTTAAAGACACGGGAGACGTATTGAGAGATCCACTCAGTGCAAACTAGCCGTGAATTCCATAGTATTTAGGTGATTAATTTTAATTAAATTAGTCTTTTTAAAACAATTTGACGTTTATTGCTTTTTTACTGCTACTGGGTATCCCATTACACTAATATATGGTTAAAGGTTGTTATCTGCGCTTTAAAAGTCGATGATACACAGAGTACGCCACCCCTGTCATTATGTACGTCTAAACCGTCCATGTCTTTAAGTGTTAATATCTCGGCTAATTACAGACGATTTTTTTCGAAAATAATTATCAACAATGCTTTTATATTTCTGCTACGATAAATACCTCAAGCGCTCCTCAATGCTTTTGCTGAATGCTTGCAAATCGAAATTTGTGTGTAACGGAAGAATGCGCTTTTCTCAAAAACTGTGTTACTTAGGATAATAGCTATAATTTTCCCGCAAGGTTTAAATTAACATCTACTACCTCTAATTTTTTGATAATTTTGTTCTCAGTAGATTCGGAAATAGAAGGAGGGAACATAATTTTGCACTACATTTTCGACGCTATCTCTGAAAATATAACACCGAAAATTAAAGAAATGTATTTTTGAGTTCAGCGTTACGAAAGCTTTCACACGATATACAAAGAAAATATTTTTTTTAATCTAACTTAATTAGCTTAACTTAACCCCCCTACATTTTCCCTAAACACATTTGAAAATGTTTAATAATCTGTAAGTATATGGGTTAATAGTTTTTATTACTTCCCCCAATTTGAACTTTCGACGTTCCATAGTTTACGAATAAAATGCCTGTGACAGACGGACAGACAAACACAGGAGTGATCTCGGTTCCGTTATTACCTTTTAAGTAAGGAACCCTAAAAAACAGTAAATTGCGATACAGTTTTCATACAAATTTCTCTGCAACAAGCAATCTGCATTTGAAAGTACAGTATTTTCTCCATTCGACGGCGTTAAAATTTAAAATGTCCGGTATCTACAAATTTTAAAAAGTGAATAAAAGTTTCGAAAAGTTAAATTTAATCATCTGTTGTTTCCACCGTAAAAATGTAGTCGGCTTTAAGCAAATACACGTTTGTCCTTTATAATATCATTCAGACATGTTATATACATTTTAAATGTGTTAGTAAAAGAGTTTATTCATTTGAAACAATCTATTTGTTCTCGAAAATGTAGAATATCGCCAACATGTCAACGGGATTAAATGCGTGTCTTTTATTTTGATAATACCCCTCAGTTACATTATTATTTTGATTCCAGGTTACGGTAAATGTACCAACATTATATAATTTTTTATTAGACAATTTTTCTTTTAGAAACAATTATTTAAATAATGAGAAAAATGTTGTTATAATTATATTCTCTTAAGCTTGGAAAAATGGGAAAAAATGTATGCGAAGTTTTAATGCTTAATACTCTTAAATCCAAAAAGACTTTTGGAATGATTTATAGCCTTTTATAGTATTAACTAGCTTTCTAACTCTTAAATGACAATTTATTTCATAAAATTTAATAAATTACTTATGTCTGTTAAGGCATGAAAAACACAAATGATATAAACGAAAGATTAAATAAATCATCTATAGAACATTTACTGAAAGACAACATTACTCAAATTTTTATAAGTGAAGCAAAAGTCCTGTGTGTTAGGGACAGTTTCAGAAAACATTTGGCTGACATCTTTACCTTGAATAGCAGGAAGTTACACTTCTCAGGAAAAGTTTAGACACTGGTGATTTTTAACCTTTAAATAAAAAATACGAACACTTGGGTTATCCAATTGACTGTACTTACTTTTAAACATATTTTAAACGTTTTAGGACAGAAATAACGGTTTTAATGTAGGATATTATTTCATTTAACTGAAAAAAGTGAAATTTGCACATTGCTAAAATTTTAGACACTTTTGTGATTTTTTGGATATTGCTCACCGAAAACCGCATATTTCAAACTTATGACGTCACATGCATGAAGTATTTAAGTGCACCTCTCGATAGCATCGGTTAGTGAAGATGCGCGAGCAAGAAATTTTCAGTCAGATGAAATAATTAAAGCACGGAAGCTGAAATCGAAAGGGAAGACTGTTGCGGACATTTCAGCTACTTTCAATTGGCCAAAGAAGTCTGTCAATAAAGTACTGTCTAAGGGTGACTCTTTCAAAGCAAAACATAGATCTGGAAGGACTCGTGTGGCCAGAAAACGAGATTATAGAAGGATCCATAAACTGGCATCTAGACAAATGATGACAGCTAATCGCATTAAAATTGAGTTAGAGCTTTCTGTGCCAACGGATAATTTCGTAGATGCATTAAAGAAAGATGTACGTTAGTTTACATGAAAATGATAAAACCACCAGCCTTGAAATCTCACAACAAATTGAACCCTTTCCTGTCGCGGAGTAATTCTTTTTATAAACGGATGAAATAATGGACTGATACCAGAATTTATAAACGTTATTAAAGTTATTAGAAAATATGAAATTGCTTATTTTCACGTATATTGTAAAAGGAAAATTTTAATTAAATATTCTTGCCATTTTCGGAATTAAAATTATGTGTCCTTTGCCCTCGAAAGGGTTGATGACTTGAGCCTCACTTTGTTTTAATTCTCAAGTATCTCTGGAGTTTCTCAGTAGTCGGCAAGCTGCGTAAGACTACATACATACTTTGGAAAACAATTTACAGCCATTTGGTGAACTTTTATCTCTTCCAAAGTATGTATTTGAGCAAGGTAATGCGTCTATTCATGTTGCATACAAATCAAAAAATTGGTTTAACTCTCAAAATATTACTGTTTTCGACTGGCCCGCGTGTAGCCCTGATCTGAACCCAATCGAAAACTTTTGTGGCATCATATCTCATACGGTTAATGCAATTCTTTAATAAGACTCCTCTGTAAATGAACTTCGATCAGATGTTGAACGTGTTTGGCACGAAATAGACCCCCAAGTGATGCAGGATTTAGTTTCTTCGATGGAAAGTCACATTTTTGCATTAATAGCAGACAGTGGAGGTGCAGTTTGATTTACATTTATGGATATTTTTCTGTTAACAGACAGATTGTCTATACTTTTGCAACAATGTTAAATTCGTTTTTTTTGTCATTATATATTATGTAAAGTGTATAAATTAAAATTTATTGTTTGTGTATGAAGGATAAGTCCCCAGTAATATATGACAGTTGAATTACAACAATTCGTTACATACTTCTCAGCACAGAAGCATATTAGATCATTGTTTAAACTTTTGCTGAGCACTGTATATCTCAGCTCTGAAATCATTCTACAGAGTACGTATCTATTCCAATATGCTTATTGTTCTCTTTGTGGTATATCGAAAATTTACAAACAAAATATAATATCTATTTACTAGTAGTAAGATGTACTCATAAAACAAGCATAAATATTTCTCCAAATAAACAAACTGTCAGTGCCATGTAATGTAAATGGTCACGCACACAGTTATATTTTATCGGTGTTCAGAGCATATTCCAGAAACTTAGAATTAAGAATAGCTTATAAAGCGTCAAATAGCTAACATTTATAACCTTTCATACATTTTCCTACATAGTTGAAAAGTGTCCATGAGTTCGTTTTGTCTGGACCAACATAAATGGAATGTAACCCACATAAATATAATTGAAATAACATGTACATTTTATATATTGAGGTTCGCTATAAAACGTTCGCTAGTGAAAAGGAAGTGTGTAGTATATAATGTTCGTCTACAGGGGTACACAAAATAATTCTGGTAAATAATGGTACATCGAAATCAATATATCAAAGAGATACTTTCCTTACAAGATGTGGTGTGAATCTTTCGAATTCAAGATTTCGGGTAATTAATGCATATTAAAAAGAATTAAATAAAATTGAAATGTTTAAAATCATTAGTAGATTACAAAATTCTTTAAATTAATTAGATTAATTCAATTGTTGCACATTTCTAAAGAATTGTAAAAGAGCAGTGGAAAAACATTTTAATTTTAATATTTCCTCAAATGTGTAACAATAATAAATTAGGATAACTCTTGGATAGGTGGCTATAGTTTTTAAAGATTTAAATAAAAATTCTTAGGATGCAAATACAAGAAATATTGATGCATACTTAAAATTCTTATAAATATACTCATAATATTTTATGCGAAAAATAATTAAATGTTGAAAACAAAAACTGTTAAACAAAATTGAAATTGAAATGGCAGATGGCCATCTCTCCTGAAAGCCGAGGTCTCACACACCAAGCACATTTCATATAGTTAATCATGAAAAACATATAGCAATTTAGAGAAAGTTAATGATAGATGCAGTTATATGATGGAAAATGAGTGAAGAAAACTCGAATAAACAAAATTTGAAGTATTGTTTCAATACTTCACTTTTCGTAAAATCTCACCACATGCTTGGCGGTCTTGATAATTTGTACACGTTTCATAGAACCACTTCAGATACCTTATTCATTGTATCCAGATATTGTTTTTGGAAGTGATATTATAGTGTTTTGCACAACCAACACAGTGATCATAATCCAATTCTATTTAATTTACTTTGAACCTCTAGAATCTAATAATTTAAATGTGTTTCGTTTTCTTCGCTACTAGAATTGTCATATTTTTCTTTCTAGCGCTAATTATAGGTTATTACTTTAATTTAGTTTATTTATCAAATTTATCAGTTTCTATTATGAAAGTTTGCGTCGTTTTTCAGTATTTTCCGAAACAAATAAATCGTTATGTCTTGTTATATTATTATTGTTATTATTAAAATAGTTATATTAGTTAAAATAATTATATAAATTAATATATTTATAAATGTAAATGTTATATATTTAATTTGAATTTAATTACATTTAGTTAAAATCATCACTAAGTATAATTTTGAAATATTAATTAAAGGTGGCCATCTGTCCTCGATTTTATGTGGCCATCTCTCCTGAAATTGTAGGACTGGTGGTCGCCCAATTTAAAGCATCAATAAATATCGTACGTCTTAATTTTAGTCTTAGAAGTAAAGATTAGTTTACATACGTGCCTTATAAGTCCACATAGTACAAAAATATATACATAACGTACGTACTGCAAAACATTCAGATGCCTAAGTCAAAAAAAATATTCAGCCACCTATTTAATATACATTAAAATTACACTTACTTTTTATAATCGAAAAACACAACTACACGTCACAATAAATAAACTCGTTGAACTATCTCATATGAATAATGTTTATATCGCAACCTATGATCAAGTTTTGGAGATATTTAGAATGGAAATCTATCCCCTATGGCCATCTATCCTCTATGGCCATCTATACTAGAGTTACCCTATATGGATTCACACGCGTCAGATTTAGGTACCTAACATACACATTTAATAATAAGTAACTTTTTTTTTATAAACAGTATTGCTGCCAAAATCATAAAATTCACAATTTGTTGGAAATTAAACTGCCAAAATCATTCGGATATCGTAAAAATGAGTTTGCATCAAGTAATAATTGGGGATTATTCTCATCATTTGTCTTCTTATGTATATATTTTTTTTAATTGCAATCTTGGTCATTTAAAAAAAATGTGAAAATGTAAAAGTATAGATATCATTTTAACAGAAATTCATGCGACACCACTACTAATTATGACAGCATATTCTTTTAAAAGTGTCAGCATTGTTCTGTTCAGATCGAAAACCAAACGTTACGAATAACGGACAGCTTGAATTTAGCTCTGTGTCTAATTGAACACAATCATTTTTAAAATCTATTGTTGTGTAGGGAAAATATGACGCGTGTGTGGTAGATTACTTTCAGTTTGCCACCACTAAATATCTATAATATTCATGACAGAAATTCTGAGATTAAATAGAAAACTCCTATAAAGATTTAATGGTACCAAATATAGTCCAATTTGACATCTTTGCATCATGTCTTTACGGATAGCACAATACTTAGAAAAATGATTTCTTTGTTTTATTCTATTATTATTGTGTAAAAATTATGGTTTCACAAAATAATAGTTTAACATTGCTCATGGAGAATGAAATGTAATGGTAAGAACTGAGTGATATTTTTGTTCATGAAAACTTGGACAGTTTAGACAGATAAAAATTCTATTTCCGGGTAAAAAAACTAAATTCTGTGACATCCTTTTATGTCATGGCCGATTGTGACCTACTTCTTTTTGCCCGACTGCCAAGAAGAGTTATTGTTTCACGCGTATCTGGGTATGTGGATTTCTTTATCCCTTCGAAACATCCCAACTGCTGGATGGATTTTAATGAATGAGGTCTCTATCTGTCTTAACCGTCCGATGGTTACAGGCTAGGTTTTGTTTTTATAAATTCAAAATGGTGGCCGTAAAATACAAAATGGCGGTAGTGACGAAAAAAAGTACGCACCATATTCAATGGCATATCATTGGAGAGGTCTTTCAAAGAGAAGACGATGTTTCATTGACCAGTATTGACCAGAATTGACCAGACCATTAACCAGAATCAGTATTTATAGATTGGAACTAACAATTAAACACAACTTAAAAATCATCAATACAAGTAAATAAAAAAATAGGTAAGTATAGGTAGGTAAAAATAGGTAGTAATATAAAAAATAGTTTCACATTGATGAGAAATAATTGATTAGTTCGCTTTTTACGCAGTCGGGTTTTTGGATTTTTTAAATTTAATTTGTACTTGTTATTATTTTTTTTTTATCATGGACATCAAGTGCTGTAACTTATTTTCCGGTAAGGTGATCATACTGATGAAGAACCTGCGGTGATTGGTTTCTATAGAAATTTGTTACTCATTTACCCTGAAGAGGTAACAGTTTCAGTGAACATTTCCAAATCTGGAGGCGAACCTCAGACTGTAGTAATGTAGCATTATTAAAATAAATTCGAAATTATATTTTACAATGTTAATTAATACGAAAAAAAATTCCTCGCGAATAAAACATATGAAGAGGGACATATTTAAAGACTAGATATTAAAAATCCCTTACAAAAATTCAGGAAAAAATACATTATGATGCATTTATTTAAAAGTTTTTTATTATTGACATCCATTTTAAGCACCTACATTAGTATAAAGGGCCAGATCTAAATTAAAATGATTGTAAAGTTACTTCACTTTAAAATAAAAAAGAATATATTAAATCCACAAAATATGACCTGTTTCTATAATTTTTATTAAGGCATTTTCTGTTATGATGATGAGTTAAATGATAATTTATTCAAAATTGAATAATTCTGCTTCATATAAAAATGCAGCATGAAATATTTTTACGTAAAATTCTTTAAATCCCTAATGCTTAATGCTGAAAATTTTAAATGAAATATCATTTCTTTAGAAATATTTCCTAGTAATATCATTTTTAAATATTTTGCATTAATGTAACATTTTGAAAACGATCTATAAAATATTCTAAAGTCACTTCATTCGTTAATGAAACGCGGTAAATTCTCAAATCTTTAAATGACTGTAAAGTCTTGAATAAAAGGTTTTCTGCTCTTCTTTAAATGTTACTTCCTCTAAAAAGAAAAAAATGACTTTTATATAAAAAGTGCCGCAATAATTTTTTTTTTTTCATATTCAAAAAAAAAAAAAAAAAAAGATACTTTAAAATAAGTAAATTTTAAAAAAATTACATTGAATTAAGTTTAAAAAGCTGATTCTTTTGAAAATATAAACGTAAGAGAACATTTTATTTAAATATAAAAAAATACATCTTCATTTAAATGTCTTACTTTATATGTTAATATATACAGCGCGCGTCGTAATTATGGAGCTTTTGCTAATTTAAAGCATACACAAAACATATACTTACAATTTATAAAGATATGTGGATTGTAACAGGTTATACTCTATGTAAAATGAACACTCACATTTTGTATATGCCAAAAATGTAATTTTACAGACTATGTGCTTGCAATATGATAGGCAGGGGGGAGTATTCCGGGAGAGTCACCGCATACGGGATACATGCTGCACCCCTTGTATTTCTTGTAATTATCGATAGATGGTCGTCAAACGCACAGCGATGTGCGCAATGAGAATATTTTAACCAGTGTATAGCGTGAATCCCATTTCGAAGTTTACCTGTAGAAGTGCAATCCTTATTTTGACGTAAATGCATGATTTGACTGTTCAAACTTTTAAACACGTTATGTTTAAATGCTTTTCATACACTAATTGCTAAATGCATGCATCATTTTGAAGTCAAATCTAAGTGTAGCGTTTATATAGAATACTATGTGTATGTTTACGCCATTCCCCTTAGCGATGGTAGATAACTGTGATGGCCGGCGTCTGCACCAAGCAAAATGGGATACATGCCGCAATGCAATTCCGGTATACATGCCGCAGTTCCTTTTGTACGCGATGATTAATTGTTATTAATTTTTGCTTTTCTTTTTGCGCAGATTAACCATGTTAAGCATGTCATCAAGTTTACTAAAACCAAAGTAGAAAAAGGGAAAAACAAAAAGCAAGAAGGGCAAAAAAGATGCAAGTCAAGATGATAATAATGAAAAATTGAATTACGCGCAGGCGTTCTTTGGACGGAATGTTTAGAAAAGTACTCCAAAAAAGAGGAAGTGTAATTGGCTTCGTTGCATCATGTGTCAAATGTAGTTGCATAAAGACTGTATTTTTCGACACTTTTTATGTAGATTGTATTCGAAAAAACATGTCTCTTAACCCATTCGGGATCATAGGTGCATATAAGCACCTTCATAAAGAGCATACAGAATTTATTTCTGGCACCAGTAACAAAGAAAATTAATATTTGCTTTGTTTAATTAGAGTATTTTCATGATTATTTAAGTAAAGGTAAATTCTTCTTAAAAAGTGGTGACAACCGAATAAAATTTGTGTAAAAGCCACCGGTCCCGAAAGAGTTATCAAATAAATTACGTAAACACAATTTTTTCCCCTCTCTAATAAATTGATGTTACGTTGTTGCTGAAATAATTAATAAAATTTTATGTAAAAATTAAGTCGGTAATAGTGAAAGTAGGCAAACAATTATTAATTTGAATTGCCTAATACGTTTCATTGTACTCATTTAGTTTCATTTTGTTATTACATAGTTCAGATATGAATATTTTTATTTATAATTTCATTCTTTTCTTATTACAAGCGCGGCATAACTACCGCACGAGTGCGGTGTCTCAGGGTGACGCGCCGCAGTGTAATGTTTTAGAAAAAAATTGTTAAAAAATATTAATTATTTGTTTTGAATTTTTTTGTTGCAGTACACGCGTTGTATTTTTAACATTAAATAGCACAGCATGTTTTTTTTTTATTATTATTATGTCCACCATGGGACATTATACACAAATTAAAAAAAATTGTGCGGCATAATTCCCGGAATAACTCTACACAAATTGCGAAATGATTATGGTCTCTTTTAGCTTAATGTCCTCTATGATAATTGTTCAAACAAGAAATCTTTAATATTTGGTTCTCCTGCCTTTAGCATTGTAGCAAGCTTCTATTTATTTGGAACCTAATCTAAAAGTTTTAGGCATGTGAACATGAAAGTTATTTCGAAATTAATATTTTAATTAACTGTTTTGAAATTTGAATATATATTTTTGTGACGGAAATTTACTACTAGAGCAACCTTATAGGTCGCCAGGCAACTTGTTATCAAATCTCACAGTTAACACCCAAAGCAATATCATTTAGAACGCGGCTTTTTAAAGAATAATTTTAAATTTTGCTTGAACATCCACTAAATACTTGAGAAATAGCATTTTAAATGTAATTTCAAAATTTAAATTTTATTTAAACAATCGAATCCATTCAACGCGGTAAGCTTTCATATAAGTTTGTAATATATATCATATCAATAGCGCTCCATGCTTCAAGAACAGCTGATTTTAAATTTCCTTAGACATAAAGTGTCGGTCATTAGCAAAACATTTTTTGTCATCATATACGAAACATTCTCTATTATATTCAAATCAGGCAATTTGGCTGGTTAAGATTTGAGGTGTTTCAACTTTTTCGGCCCTAACCAAACCTTGAACGTCTTTGACACATGAATTTTACGGTTCTCCTTTTGAAACAACCAATTTTTCCGGCGAAAGCAACTGCTTACTAATCATGTTCAGGTAATCAAAACGGTTCACTTTCCATGTAGGGTTCAATATTGTTTTTGTTTTCGATCCTATTGTGCCCCATACCATTATCGATCCCCCTTTTTGTTGTTCAGTGCAAAACACCAAAGGTTCTTTCTTATTATTCTTCCCAATGTTTCGCATACCATATGGATCACCCAGATTAAACATTTTCTCACCAGAGAAAATAGATTTCCGCCATTCAATACTCAAACTCAAATAGCTTCGAGCGAGTTATTTCCGATTGACCTTAAGAATCGAAGACAGCATCAATTTTTTTCCGGAGTTTTCTCGAGTTAAGACAAAATTTATACTACAACTTTTGTGTTCAATGAAAGGTAACTGGCAACCTTAATTCATCTCGTAATATTCGAGCTTTGCAATTTTATTTCATAATTTTTTGCCTCAGAAGAAAGACATCCTTATTCGTAACTGAGGTTGGTCCACCCGTGATCTTCTTCTTTCCATATCCTAATGGATCTTTAAGGTAATTTCAGACTTTTTTAAACTTTTCTCAATAGCTTGGTCAATTTCTGTGTGATTCATATCCGTTTGTACTCTTAAAACATCAATTTTATCCCGTTAGATATCAGAAAGTTGTCAACCAGATTGCGTATTAATTACATTTTTAATATAAAACTTTAAACAAATTATTTAGTGAATTTTATATTTAAACTGTTGTCACAAATTAAAAAAAGTGTCTGCTAGACGACACACATATAGATAAACTTTTGATTAAGTAAGATCATAATACTTCGTTTCTGAAATCCAAATTTCACTGATAAGCTTTCACAGCGAAAGCCGAAGTACTCCAATAGTCACCAATGAATCCATGTATACTTTGCATGTTACAAGGGATGAAATAGCAGCTAATTTTTTTTTCATTATAATACATATGCTAGAATTGTGAGAGGCCATATTTATTTCGCAAGCTTTATACATAGCTTTTGAGTTAGAATGTTAAGATTTTTCAACAACACATAGATTAATTATTCAAATTATTTATATGTGTGAAGATTAAACTGCTAGTGATATTTAAATTACACAAGAACAGCACGAATTTTTAAAGTAAAAATATAGATATGATATTTTTTAGCGGATGATGGGTAACAGTTTATGTTTTTCAAGAACACTGATGTAAATAAAATATTTGAATTACATTATTTATATGTATTTAGTGTGCAGCGAGGTATTTTCTCGTAGGAAACAGTATGGTAACATTGTACCACTTTTCAGCATTGTTTATAATGGGATTCCTCACGAAAACAACCATAGATGCATTTTAAACATTCCATATATCCGACGATAAACTGCCCCACCAGTGGCCGAGAGGTTCTGCTCTCGAAGCTGGTAGACAGGAGGTGCTGGGTTCGACCCCAATCGCGCCCGTCGGCCTAATCGTTCGGAGTTTTCGTGGTTTTCTTCGAACCTTGGTTCTCCAAGCGTTAATACGGGTTAGGTTCTCTTAGAAAGACCTCCACAGAAGGCACTCCCCCCTTAGGGCCTATATCCCACGTGCTGATAATTGGCTGACATAAATACAACCAACCAACCAACCGACGATAAACTACATTGCAAATAAAAAAAAACTATCGTTTGAAAGAAGAAAATACTTTAAAAAAAGAAATTTATGAGCGTAAGAATTTTTTTTGAAACATTGCTGCTAAAGTGACGTATATTCAAAATATACCTATTTAAATGCATCATCATGTTTGTTTTACATTTTTTATGCACGAAATATTTAAAGAATTTTCATTTAACACTTCATGTTAAAATAAATTCACAAATCTATGTTTTTAAAATAGGAATTATCTTTGTTAAAAAATATAGAATTGAAATAAATAAATAAATATAACATCACTCAAATTTTCAATTGTAAACACAAAACTAGATTAAATAATATACTATTATTTATATTTGTTAATTCTAGAGATTATCATTTTAAATATATCTTATTTTTATTTAGTTTGAAGAAAAAATAGTTTATTTTCAGCTTATTCTTATATTTATAACAGACGTAAAAACGATCACCAAATTGTAATGCATTGTAGTATTTACTTAACAGGAAGCATATTGTATTTTAAATACATTCCGTTTCAGTGACTATATTCCTGACGTTCATAATGTATTTGAACATGAAATGGAGAACGCTTGTCATGTGTTAACAGTGATTGTCTGTACAAACTAAATGTGGGATCAGCAAAGGTTTGTATGTTTGCTTTGACTAGCAGAATAAATACAACTTTCTATTCAGAAATGTAAATTATACTGATTTCCAAACAATTTAGTTTGGATAAAATATGCAAATTGTTTTATTTTAATATTAAAATGATAATAATTTGAAGAGGGTATTAAAATCTAAACACGTGAAGTGTTTTAATAAGGCTCTTTACAATACTTTTTATGTATTTCTTTTTTTTTTTAGTATTTCTCAATATACAGTCTAACCTCGTTATCCCGACACTCTAATGACTAGAAAAAAATGTCGTCATAAGCGGAGTGTCGCGGTAACCGTAGTTGGAGAAAAATATGCTTATTAAAAGCTGTATTTTTAATTAATTTAAGACAATTTTAAATTCATAACTGTTCTTGCAGTTTTAAGCAATAAAAAATTATTATTAAACAAAATAAACACAAAAACAAAATTTAAAAGAATAAAAATTAGATTTATGATGACTTGTTTTTTATTGTTGCATGAAATATTGATGAATTAAGGTTTGCTTATCCCTAGATGTGCTTCTACAATTCTCTTTTCATTACTATATAATGAATTGTAATCAATATTCGTTGTTTCAGAAATGGAGGTTAGTTAATTTCTGATCGTTTGAATGCTATGTAATACTTCGCGGTTTTAGTCGGATGAATAATGCTGTGTAACCGCAAGACAGCACCGCCCGACCAGGACAAAAAGACTGCACTGCGAGTAGACTGACATGTCTATCTCGAGCTTAAGTGGATCATTCATAGTGTGTGTGTGGGTTTATTTATTCAGATAAGGGATTGAAGTAAAATTTCTCATTTATCTTAATGGGAATTTTAGACACTTTTGTGAAAAGTTTGGTTAAGACATTTCTGACCGGTTAATTTCCGTGATTATAAGATGGATGATGAAAAAATGGACCATTTTCCTAAACCGTCGGGATATCCGGAGTTGAAAATTATTCAACGAAGTAAAATCTGGAGTTTATTTACATTAAAATCACATACACAAAATCGGGACTTTCAAAAATTGACGTGATAAGCGGAGTGACGTGAAAACCGGGTGTCGCTATAACGAGGTGCGACTGTATATATTATTATGTATATTATGGTACAGAAGTACCAAAAAAAAAAGAAGAAAACAAGTCAGAAATTGTACGTCAAACGTGGCAAATACGTACTATATGGTCTGTACTATAACTTGTTTTATAAATATTCAGATCTTAGTGCAATAGCTGTTGCTCACTTATGCAAAAAAGTAGGAATACAAAATATACTACAATTATATATATTAAATTCAATAATACGGAAATAATAGAACTCCATCTTAAATAGGACGCAATGACCATGACAACCAAGAATCATTACCTGTCATGGGATATCATTGAACTAATCATGTGTGATAGTTTTTAATAGAAAGAAGAAATATTTTAGTAATATCTTTTTAAGTTTTGATTCCATTTTCATAAAACTTGAAATGTCTCGACATAATTCTGCAGCCATTATATTTATTAAATTTTGTTTTTGCGCTCTTATATGCGGTCACATGGACAGACAGAGAGACGGACTGACCAGACGACTACTATAGGTGCTACGAATGTTATATAATTACAAACACACCTAAAAAACGCAGTCAGCATATTATTCTATCTCGAAATCATCACAGAAAGGAGCCGGAGTGTATTACGTTTGCGAATTATGTCTTCATTCACATTTAATGCAAGTTTTCAAATAGGTGTCGTCTACATAAAATAATTGTTCATAATTGATTTTTGAAAAGTAAAGTTTAATTTTGGTATCATATTTGATTTCCTCACTTGAAATCAGCCCGGGAAAATGGCGTATTTTATATACATTTTTGTAAAGATTGTTAGAAGGATATGTGTTAGAAGTTCACCCACATATTTCGGAAAAAACCTAAAATCTTAGATGGAGAAGTATCGAAAAACCTAATTTTCCTGAAATTTTATACAGTAATTTTTATTACAAAGGTGACATCACAACGAATAGAGAATGGGAAATTCGGATTGATTGGGGCGAAACCTTTCCAACTGATGCTGGCGTTTCGATCAGAGGGAAAAACGGTGTTAAGAAAGGCAAAGACCTTCAAAAAAAGGCCTTTTCATGGACCATATATTTTACATTAAAATTAAAAACAGTTTGTCATTTTACGATATTTTTTGACGGGTGCTTAATTAAAATGTAATATCATGTTAGGAAAGAGCCGTTGTAAATTAAAATAAACAAGATACATTGCTATTGTGAAATGTTAGAGGAAAACATTAGCGTTGTGAATATACCACAGAAACCTTGATTATTTTAGCTCAAAAACTTTCTGGCAGTAAAATAAATACGAATTAATGTGGAACGGTCTTTCTTAAAGAATTGATGAATTGAGACACAGAGGACCTTGAATGAAGACACGTAAATAAAAAATAATCCAGCTTTATTTATTAATTTATTTATTTTTGTGGAGAGAGGAAGAGGAAGTCATATCAAATATTTTATAGCTGATCACCGTACATTGCAAAACACTTTCCACGGGAGAATCCACATTAAATCCCGTAGCATTGAAATTATGGTTGATAAGATTCGATGAGAAAATTCTTGAGAAATAAAATTCCATTTTACATTTTTGAGCTTTCAAACTGCTATTAACAAATTAAAGTTCAGCAATTAGAATTTAATATTAGCGATGACTTGACTTTAGAAGAACATGAATTATAGAACTATGGTTGCGGCTCACAGTTGGCCAAAAGTCGAAAAATAAAGTTACTATTTAGGAAATTTTGACTATACAGATGACTAAAATAGTGTTCGGAGGGTCAAAATCTATATTTATAAAAAGGTTTTCGTTTCTATTCGGCAACCTGTATCATTTCAAATACGACGCTTGGAGGATTATCATCTGAGGCGAACAAAAATTACAAAACAAAGGTTCTTCTAAACGCATGCTACATTTTTCCATATCATGCGATTTTAATGCTTTAAAATGGATTCACACTATGATAGTGTGTACTTATTTTGCCCATGTTACAAAAATTATATTAAGTACATAAAATTTAATGATTTCATGATTATTTTTGATAATTGTTTTCAATTTTTTTATTTATATTTTTTTTGCTTTCAAACATAAAAAAGTTTATAAGTTCCACGGTGTTCCACAACGACATATAATGAAAACAATAGCCTGAAGTATTGTCTAGTGAATCATGAAAAATTAGCTTCCAGAAACTGCCATTCTCATCGAACAGGTTTTTGTAACCACAAGTAAAAATATCCTTTTTTTAGTCGCTTCAAAAGCTATGACATTTATTACTTTTCACAGTAATTTAGCTGGCAAACATTTTTGAAATTTTTAGATTATTCAGTTTTGTGATAGATTATTATGTATTATATTACAAATAAGTATTATAATCATAAGCATAAAGGAATTTGATAAGCAAAATTAGTAACAAAAAATGAAAAGAATTCTCTGTCATCGGTACAATAGGAATAAATTTCCTTACCTTTATAGCTAATAATTTTGTGTATTCTATCTTAATTAGAAGAATTATCTTGTCAATTGCAATCTTTGCTAGATCATACTGGAGCACGTATTTTATTAATGGAAACGGAAATTATTAAGAATTTGACTGTCGGGAACATTAGCAATCTGAATTTTATTTTCAAGTGGGATGTGATAGTACATCTGGTCAAAGTACTTTTAAACAAAAATGTAGCGTTGATGATGGTAGAAATTACGTTCAAATAGTTTTTTCATTACTGTAGTGCCACTAAAACTTAAGTTTTGCGAATAATTGAGAAATCGTTATCTGGAAAAATTCGAGATCCTCATCTCCTCGATTTTTTAGGCTTATCAGAATCCATTTTTTGTCCAAAAATACGGAAGCTACTGTCAGTGAAATGGATTACATTACGGATCAGGAAAGTAAACGTATTCCTTTTAAAACAATCATTGATAGACAATAAGTAGGCGTAAATTACAAATTAGCTTTAACAATGATTGATTGTAAAAATTTTATTATCATTACTAGTAATTTGTCAACTCCACGTTGATACCCATATTAGGCAACTTCAAACCAGTTTAATAATCTTGTTGACATTTTCAAACTAAAAGTGAATGAAAATCATTTACAATTCGGGATGTCCACGTCACATGCGCCTGTATAAGACCTTTTGAGTGTAGCTTGCATTTGACATACAAACGTGATATAAAGGAATGGCAAGTGTGCACTCCTGACGAGAAGGAAAAAAAGTAAAATTGCAAAACAAAATTTACAAAAAAGATTTCGTTTACAATTAGGACTTCTCGTCGATAAATCAAAGCTCGAATTTGGAAGCACAAATGATTACAATACAGCTCGTCGATTCTTTGAAAACGCAACTATTTCTGCTTTCATATGGAGCGTAGACAAAGATTTGATCAAATGATTCCACGTCATATTACAAGTAATTTCGTAACGTTCATTTGACCAATTTCGTGGATTATTGCTCACAAACAGCTTGTAAATTCGTCGAATTGCATTCCTAGTTCTATATGCCAAGTTCAGTGCACAAACTACTTATTCATGTAACAGAAATAATAGCTTCCTCATTATTACCTGCTGGGCAAATGTAGGGAGACACTCAAGAATCGTGCAACAAATTGATCAAAAGGTATGGAGAAGATTTCTCCCTAAAATGCAGTAGGACGGAAACAATGCAAGATTTTTTTTGCTGCTTTTAATGTTATCAGATCCCTTCATTTCAAGATTACGTAAATTATCATCGAAGAAACTAATATCCTTGGCCCTAGAAGCACAGAAACAGACTGTAAAATATTTCGACATAACATCCTCCCCTTTGAAGAGTCTGCTTAGTATACTACAGATGGTTCAGAAGATGAATTTTAGAATATCCTTTCGTTTTATTTTAATAATATATAGAAATTAAACCTTGTAGTATTTATTGTTCATTAATGTACTTAATTGTATTTTATAAATAAATATTCATCATTTAATTTCGATTAAAAACATCTTAGTTCCTTAAAAACACCTTGTAACGTTTAGCCTCGAAACTTTTTAATTTCGAAACTCGAAATATTTTATTTAAATCTAATTGTTTTTGTTTTTAATTCGTCATTTTTTAAATTTAATTTTTGAATCGTACTTAGCATCCTCAAAAGTACCGGTATACGAAATTTCATAGAAATGGAATATCTTTCAAAGCATTTTAATTTTAAGACCGCCATATTGGATTCGCCATTTTATATTTTACAATTTTAATTTTAGAATCGAGATCAGCATCCTGAAAGATACCTGTGTACGAAATTTCGTGGCATTTAAATAATTTTTTCATATATTTTAGCCAGCTTTTCGGGATTTTGCCCCACTGTGCGGCTTTTCGAATCAGCCGCTCGGGCTTAATTCCAAAAAGGACAATTACATTTTGAAAAATACCCTATGGAATTTTCATAAGTTCTGGTGAATATTTAACTGCAATTGGTATTTATACTACATAAACGGGAGTTACAAAAGTGACCCCAAATTAGCTTTAAATCCATTAGACAAATTAAAATGATGCGGTAAAAATATAGAAGGTATAAAAAAATAAAATAAATGTCACGAAAAGCCAAACTACACTTCACTGGCTTAACGAAACACATCCATTTTATAACGTAGGCCGCTTAGTACGTGACCGTATAGGTGTCAGTGGTGATCAAAATGATAAACGCTGATAGAGAATACCACATGCCATACGACACGTAAATTAGCAGAGATGTTTAAATATGTCAAAATTCACCATCCAGATGTATTTTGTGAATCTTGTCAACATAAAACGATTTCATGTGTGGGTTTTCCATGATTTAATGGAATATCTGATGGATCCCATTTACATTTGGGACTCGCTCTATAAACGCAACAAGGAGACACCATTTTTGAAGCAAGCAGTGACGTGTGATGCAAAATGGATCATTTTAAATAATGTTATGAAATATAATATAAAAACTTCAATTCATTGGTCGAGATAAAAAATCACGTAGAAAAGTTATTCGCTGAAAAGCCTGACAGATTTTTGGCCTTAAGACATTCTCGAGAATTACGGGCATTTAAAAAAAAAATCCTGGAAGTGGAGAAATGTTGTAGAACAGAATGACACCTATATAATTTAATACACGTGTTCTAATATTCATATGTTCTGCGTTTCAATTTTCCTTCAAAATCGGCTTTTAGAAGTTCAAAATAAAGTATATAAAAAAAGAATCAATAAACAATTTTCGTCTTAAAGTTACGAATTTTCATTAAACTTTTTATATTTTACTCTGCCTTACATGTAAAAGAAAACCTTACATATTCTGATTTTACCTGTGGCATTTTCATATTCTTGTGAAAATCCCTAGTTATTCTTATTCCGTAAAATTTCATTGTCATATTATAAAATATATTACTTTCATGAGCACAGCTTATGATGCATGCAGTTTAATACAAAATATTTTCATCTTTATAATAACATTGAATATATGTTTCTTAAAAAATTGTGTCTAGAATATAAAATTAAATGCAAGCTTGTGAATAATAAATATGGCAAATTTTATACTTCGAATACTGAAAAAATTCTGACTTCAAATATTTCACCTGAATAAAATTGTTAACAAACTTAGATACTTGCACATAAACTTTCTTATCTGGCCTTTGAAGAAAAAGTATAGATGCATTGAACAACAACAATTTCAAAACCTGAATTTTATTTAACACGTTCACGCCGGCACGGTGGATCACACTCGACTGCATCAGAGATGTCAAGTCTCCGGCTTTTTGCACACCACTGTTATTTTAGAGAAAATGTTCCTTTAAATCTCCCAATTGTTCTAATTAAATAAAACAACATTTTCTGTATTAAAATACTGGTATCCAAAAGGTCGGAGACTTGCCAGCTCTGAGACAGTCGAGTGTGACCCACCGCGCCGGCGTGAACGTCTTAATTAACTGCCTTTTTATTCACTAATAACAACAGAAAAACTTTTCTGGATAAAAATGAAAAGTTAGATTATAATCACTCATAATAGTTAATAGAGATTTAATACATTCTCAACGAGGAAGAAAAATAAATAAATACTCATTACATCTATTGACTTACTTACTTTTTTCTGTAAAGTTTGTTAGGCTTAAATTTATTCTTTTAAACTAAAATGTATGGCAATGAAAATTTGTCTTTTTTATTGGGAATAGATAGCTTTCGTGATGTGCATCTAGCTTGTCCTTCGTTCGACCATGACGGATATTTGTGCTACTTAAACAGTGTAAACCTTTAATATTTTTCTTGAACTCACTTTTCGAACCATAACTCTTTTTTTTTTACTTTTTAATCATAAATATACAATATTTTAAGTTATATTCTCTAAAACCCTTCTACTGATCGTAATTCTTGGATTTCCAAGAAGTGCCCCGCCTCCTTCTTTCGGATTAACTAATACGAATTTATCACCCTTTCCTTTATCTTTAATCGCTTCATTTTCTTTAAAGTTGCATTTTTTCTTCATTTTTCTTTATCATTTCTTAATTATATTATAGTACCTTTATTGTATTGTGGCTAAAGTATTTGTCTAAGGTTCATCTGTGTTACATGCAAATGTAATATACAAATACTCATCATGTGCACTGGAGTTGCGCTGCAACTGAGTATCTCATTAAAGCATTCACCTCTTCACCTGTTCTTTTTCTCTTGAACCTTTTCATATTAAAGTTTCTAGTCACTATTCTACCTTAAGAAGACTTACATTTATAGTTATATTCTCTGAATTCTTATACTTTTCAAAACATATTGGTTCATTCTATAGAAATTCCGCGGATTATAAAAAAACCGAAATTATTGACCTTTTATAAACTCTTAATCATTTTATTTTATATCTCTTTCAGATAAAAACACTCACTTCTTTACTTTTTTAATAGTATGGTTTTATATTCTTATTGTTGTAAATCTATAGTACTACGGTTATGCTTAATTTTTATGGTTGCTATAAGATGCGGTACGGAAATAGTCATCCACAGGGAGTGCAGTTGCATTGCAACTGGTTGCCCCCTCAAAGCTTCGCCCATTGACCTGTTGTCCTCCTTTTTTTTTATCTCGAAGCATTATTTCAACTTTTCTGTTTACTCCTGTATTTTATAATTTTTCACAACACTTTGATTGAGCATTGTACTTCTATTCAATCCACTATATATTACATGAAGACATTTTTACAAATGAAACTATAGAAGGATGTTTCTTTTACACTGGCACTTTTGAACATGCTTTACCTAAAAGTTATTTGAAATATCTAAACGAGGTACTAATAACCTATTAAAATATATAAATCCCAAAGGAACGTGAAGAAAGGAAAAGGGAGAGTAAATAGTAACTTTTGTGTAGGCCTCGTACACAGTAAAAGATTATACATCATAGCATATACATTTTAAATTTTACATTTTAAATCGCATAATATTCGGATTTCAATTGTCGATAACGGGGAAATGAAAGTCCTCTGACAGAGGTGGGCGATGATGGCAGTGAAAAATGGTTACTTAAAATTGATAATTATGAGCATATAATCCACGTGATTCAATTTATAGTTCACGAAAACAATTGTTGAGAAAGAGCAAAAGTTTAAGATTTCACGATTCAACTTATATCACATAATATCAAGATCACAATAAATAAGACAATCTGTCGTAGATAAATTTTATATAAATTCTTTTTTGGGTTAATTTTTCCTTCGTTTTTATCAATTCAATTAGTTAATATTTTATAGTAGTAAGTTCAATATTGTGTATGCTATCTTTACACTAATCAACAGATATTTGGATACATCCCCTCATCCTTTCGCTTCCTTTTAGAAACAATGGATTTCGAGCTTATTCTATCGACAATAATTTTCAGAATTTTCAAGCTATGTTTTTGAAACTTTCATAAAAGTTGCTCTATGCGCTTAGACAAGACATTACGCACATTATATTTTGATTGCTTTTCCACATGCGCAGTGAAGCATTTTTTAGTAAACCTACTCATATTTCATCCTATATTTATTATTTTTTAATTCTGATTGCAGGGTATAGTGTAGAATGTTGTTTGTCATTTTTTCTGAAAATAACATTTTTTTTATTAAGAGCTCTGCAAATTATAAACAAAAAACTAGGCAAAATTTGGGACGGTTTTTATAAAACCCGTAATTTCTCTACGGGTATACATGCTATCCATATAAAAATGAACACAGTTTATTACAATAAGTCTCTTAATCATGTTCTAGAATTTGAACGCTTTTACTGCATTAGTTTTTACAGGGTTATCCAAAATATTTCGTTCTTTTTCAATTTGTTACAGTGCCCCATGGGGTTTCAGCAAAAAATCTTTGCGGAAATATATAACCTATTCTATTCTATTTACACGCCTAGCTTTTCAGGATAATTCCTTATGTATTGTTCTAGATATTTAACAAAATGTCTAAAATCGCAAGTGACCAATCATCATTGGTCATATAGTGTATCACGATGCCCCTTCCCACATTCTGTAACATCCATCTCTTATTATATAACTCTTTATCCTTTGATGGTATTTAAAAGTACCAGTAGAATAATACTGTAGTAAAAATATTTGTTGCATAGTGTTCTTCTTGTCTGCAGAATAACATCTAGCACAGTGGTTCCTAGGAGGCAATATCAAATTTGTCATTTACCCATTCGCTGCCAGTTTTTTTAGAAAAGTAATCTTTTTCACTAAAAATAAAAGTAATACATGCTAAAAAAATTAATAAATAAGTTTATTTTTGTTGAATTAAAAAAATAATAATAATTCGAAGGCATAAAATAAGTACAACACCAGAATAATTATATAAATCACCTTTAAGAGTATTTTAACATCCCATTTTTATACTTAAAAATATTTATAATTTTTCTGGTTAATATTCTATTCTACAATTTTTCTCAATTTTATCGTTTTGTGTTTCTTTTTGATCTGCTGTATGTAACATGAAGAAATTTTGTACATGAAACTATATAAGGGCAAATCTAAATTTTACTGTCTTGAACATATTTAACTTAAAAATATTGCGAATATCTAAATATGGTACTAACAACTTTATTAAATTTATAAATATTAATTAGAAAATACTTGGCAATCATTAAATGATAACCGGGAAGGGGAAAAAGATAAATATGTTTTGATGGGGAATAATGACAAATAAAATTTGATGAAAGGTCAGAATCTTCAAATGCTTCTTGTGTTTTTTGTTATCAGCAAAAAGAACAATTTTCACCTACTTTTAAAAAGTCACAAAAAATTGTATGTGTAACTGTTATCAATTTTCCTGCTACATGTAACAGTCTCTTCAAGCATTTCGTGACGATAAAAATGCAGACTATGTAACACTTTTATTTAACCCATATTGGATCACACCGATTAAATATTTTTGAAATTTTTTAAAACTTCAATTATATCATTAATATGGTGTAATTAAGTAGATACTAGCAAAATTTTGAAAAACAGTTTTTAATTTTTTAAGTAAATAGTTGTCCTATAAACAGGACATTTTAGTAGGACACATAGTAAGGACATATAAAATGCATACTTATACTAATTTTATGAGCAAATATTTTATTTTACTTTAAAAATACTGTTTCTGTTGTACAAAAATACTCTATGATTTCTCCAATAAAAAGATAATAATAACGGTAAAATTCTTGATTATAAGATCACAATTCTTAAAGAATTTTTTTAATAGATTTTTTTTCAATTAAATTTTAATTGGTTACTTGTCTTTTTAAAAACAGCTATAATGATCACTTATAAACATATTCAGTAAAATAATGCTATAAATGGTAAAATATCATTTATCAAGATTGACGATCGTTTCGTCGCACCAACGGCGTGTATCTACCTAGTCGCAAAACCTTCTATGAAATTAAAAAATATAGTGTGCAATAAAATAGATACAATAGAATCAAACCAGTTATCAGGAGTATACGAAATACCTTTTACCAAAGAAGAAGGAACAAAGCAGTTTTATATAGGTATGACAAGTAGAAAACTTAAAACCAGAATCAAAGAACATATAGCAGACATCAAATACAACAGAACCACAGCTTTGGACAAATTATGCAGCGAAGAACCTTTACGGACCGATTTTAAAAATAGCAAGTTAATTTACACATCAAGATTTTATTTACCATCCATAATCCAAGAATCAATAGAGATATTTTTAGGCAAAAAGAATATTTGAAATGATTCAGTGTCCCTAGATTTACCTAAAATTTGGAAAGGGATGCTATGTAATTTTAGTAACAATAGCAAAAATTAATACACGCTCGCAAATAGCCAAGATAATTTTAATTTTTGTTTTAAGTTTTGCAATATTTTTCATTATTCATGATGTCTCGTGACACTATTTACCATGTTATCATTTTGTTAAATTATATGAAAATTAATCTATGCTCACAAATAACTAATTTAATTTTAATTTATTTTATGTTTGAAATGCTTTTCATTATGCATCATGTCTCGTGACATTGTTTACTATGTTTATTATTTTTAAATTATGTGAAAATATTTTCTATCGTGAATGACTTTGAAAATGTCGCCGTTGGTGCGACGAAACGATCGTCAATCTTAATAAATGATATTTTATCATTTTATAGCATTATTTTACTTATTCTACTTGTCTTTTTGTTTATATGTTATACTTTTATGTATTTTAAAGACCTCATAACAAAATGCATCCAAAAAATCGTTACCAATTTTATTTTTAAAAATGTTTTATTAGCTGTCCTATTTATAGGACAGCGGTCCAATATGGGTTAGTATCCTGTAAGTTCGAAAAACACAACAAAACACTTTCTGCATAGAAGTGAATATGTATCACCTCATTTATAGAATTATGTTAAAATCACATATGTGACAGAAAATTAATCTCTTTGATAAGTTTTTTAAAAAAGTAAAACGAATAGAAATTGTTATGTCTCTGCCAGGCTTCTTTCAGATGAATAGAATTCACTTTTTAAATGATAAGATATATATGTTACCGGCCAAAACCGATTTTAGGCCAAACTAGATTGGCCTAGGCCAAACTAATTTATCCTAATGCGCATAGGATAAACTAGTTTTTCCTAAGCCAAACTAGTTTATCCTAACGCCCATAGGATAAAATAGTTTTTCCTCGGCCAAACTAGTTTGGCCTAACGCTCATAGGATAAACTAGTTTAGCCTGCTGTTCAATGGTCCGAACTAGTTTATCCTAGGCTAACCTAGTTCATACTAGGCCAATTCAATATTGCGTCAATTTATTGATCCGAAAG
The DNA here is from genome assembly GCA_963932465.1 of Maratus speciosus. Taxonomy (NCBI): domain Eukaryota; kingdom Metazoa; phylum Arthropoda; class Arachnida; order Araneae; family Salticidae; genus Maratus; species Maratus speciosus. Next base: position 102,986,297 of record OZ010791.1, on the reverse strand, counting down.
GCCGCCCAGGCGCCATTCTTCTAGTTTATCGTAGGCCAATCTAGTTTATCCTAGGCTGATGCAATTTGACGTGCTTTTATTGATCCCAACTACCGCTCCGGCTCTAACCTTGTTCAAAATAGTATTGCCGTCAACCCTTTATAATATATTGTATGCGATGGGGAGTGGGATACAATCCCCCTATCTTTCCCATTTAACCGTCGCCGGTAGTTACAGAATATATTCCGTATGACAGATTGTGTGCTAGAGGACGAAAGAATGGGATGAGAGGTTATCATAAAATTTGGGAGAGGAAGAATTTAGAGATATTTTTTATTTCTCACATAAATATAATTTGGCTTTGAATTATTTATGAATAATTGCACCATTAAGAATATCAGAAGTGCATTTGATATTCTTTCAGAAATTTGGAATTTTCAAAAATCCTGCTCCCAGTTTGCCTAAAATGCATGTATTTTTAAGCTACCATTATTACACAATCAAAATTCTCTTTAATGAATAGTACATAAACATTTATAGGGATGGAGATACAGTACTGAAAAACATGTTCAAGGAATCTCTGTACGATGAAATCCTGTTTTAAACGGATTTTTTTTTTTAATCGGTGTAAATTGGGTATAATAATCCGTTTGAAAAAAACCATTCGCTAGAGACGACGGATCTGCTAAAAAAGGAAATTAACTATAAGAAAGTTTTTTTTCTCCTATGTGATTCCGTTTTAGCAGGTTTTTCGATATAAAAATTTTCAGATTTTCAAGTTTCCAAGCTGTGTAAAAAAATTAGTAAGTATTGAGATATTTATATACAAATAGAGATTCATTAAAAAATCAATATGGTTTACAGTAAAATCATTAATATCGTTAATCCACTTTCTATTGCTTGGAGATACAAAAATCTAAAAAATTCTATACAGTAAAATGTTCTAAGACAGAATTGCATAGGAAAGAAGAAAAATACGTTACAGACAGGTAACCTTATTAGAAGGTTCATCGTCTGTTGTAAATGCATTAAATTATTTTTACAGGTATTAATACCCTCGTTTTACATAGATCAACATATTTTTTTTTGTTGTTGTTAAACACGGTATCCGCCATAGGTAGGTTATTTTTCTCAGGTTTTACCATACTTTAATTTTATTAACTAAATATGCATCTACTCATAATAAATCTAGTCGGATGTACCAATCCCTAAACTTTCTTCTATCTCAAACATGTTAATAGTTCAAAATTCGCTAACACAGTGAAAAATTAAATGGCAATCTATGCTCATCACGATGATTCTAAAAATATGAAATTCCGTGCATTAGTTCTTGAGATATGACTGTCGCTGAAATCGTGTGAATCCAGTGAAAGACAGCCTAGCAGAGCTGTCTTTTGAGTAATTTACACCAAAACCTAACCAGAAAAAACTTATTTCAAAGTCCTAATTGAATCTGAGGTTTGGTGAAAATCCATGCATTAGTTTATGAGATACAACTATTGCGGAAATCGTGAAAAATCCAGCATAGCAACGTACCTGTTGAGCGATTTACACCAAAACATAATCAGCAGCAATATTAATCAAGGTATACTCTAATATGAAGTTTTATGAAAATTCGTGCATTAGTTTTTTAGATAGATTGAGGAAATCGTGATAAATGCAGCGCAGCAGCGCCATATATTAGGTTATTTACACTACCACCTAATCAGCATCAACTCATATCAAGGACTAACTGAATCTGATTTTTTTTTTTTTTTTTTTTTTTGAATATTTGTGCATTAAGTTCTTGAGATATGAGTTATTGCGGGAATAATGTAAATCTTACAAAATGCAGCATAGCAGCGTCCCTGTTGGGCGATTTACACCAAAATCGAAGCAGCATCAATTTATATCAGAGACTGCATGAATACCAATATTATTAAATTCCGTGCATTACTTTTTGAGATAGAGCGTCCACAAAATTTGTGTTACATACATACAGACAGACAGACTCACAGCAAACATTTTGTAAAAACATGTTTTTCGAGATCTCTGACCTCTAAAACCTGTAAATCCGTCCAAAACCGGAAGTCGAAAATTTCACGAATCCAATATTTTCTTCTTGTAAAGATTGAAGAAAGTAAAAAAAATAAAAAATTATATAAATATATAATTTTTAATTGTGGAATAACAGCGACTTAAAAATACGTGCATTAAAAAAATTGGGCCTGGCCAAATGTTGCTGATGTTTTTGCTGAACAGACCAGAGATTATGCCGGTCCAAATGATTATCATATGAACTGGGTTGGAAATTGGACTGAAAATTTCTTCCTGTGCAGACCTCAAGAAGAATGCGGTCCAGTCCCGATTTAAGCTGGAAAAAAATTGTGCCTCGTTCCATCTCGGTCCGAACCTCTCGAAAAAGTAATCCCCAAACCAAGCCAAGACTGAGTGTCGGGAAGGAAAATTGGGCGAACCCGTACATCGAATAACCAGAAAACTAGCTCACAGAATTTTGTAAATTTAGACGTAAACTTCTATTATATTTAAAAAATTAAAATTAAAAAACGAGTTTTTAGTGAACTTTGCTCACTTCCGTAGATGTGTTATAAGTAAGCGGATTCGTTTGAAAATTTTTTAATTTGAGCTTGAACTTGACTCATTTGTGAGAAATTGAATTTGAGTTTGAATTAGTGTATTTTTTATGAGAGTTCTCAACATTGGTTGGCATCAATTAAAGCTCGTCAAATTGAATTGGTCTAGGATAAACTAGAAGTTTTAGTGCCCAAGCGGTCTTTGCGATCAATAAAAGCACGCCAAATTGAATTCGCCTAGGATAAACTAGTTCAGACAAATGAATAGCAGGCTAAACTAGTTTATCCTATGAGTGTTAGACCAAACAAGTTTGGCCTAGGAAAAAACTAGTTTATCCTATGAGCGTCAGGATAAACTAGTTTGGCCTAGGAAAAACTAGTCTATCCTATGGTCGTTAGGATAAACTAGTTTGGCCTAGGAAAAACTAGTTTATCCGATGCGCGTTAGGATAAACTAGTTTAGCCTAAGCCAATCTAGTTTGGCCTAAAATCGGGTTTGGCCAGTAAAATATATATCGCAGGATGTGTGGGAAGGAGAGAGGTGGGGGAGGGGGGGCAATCGCGATTTTACAGATGCTTCAGTGGGGCGTGGCCAATAAAAGGTTGGGAACCACTGATCTAGCAGTATGTTGTGAAAGCCTAGAAGCCCTGTTTATATCTCCCTATATTAATACTAATCAAATTATCCCTATTTACAAATTTTTAATTATAATTATTTAGTAAAATGCGTTTACGTATCCAAATTGCATGTAACTGGGAGCATATATCAATATTTACACCTATCTCTGCGGCCAACGCTCCATAGATGTTTGAGGAAGCTTTCAAACGCGTCACGAAAACGTCACACAAAGCAGATAAAACAAAGAAAAAAATCCGAACGACTTCCATGTTTCGATTTCCTAGCTCGTTTAATTATAAATTCTTATTTTTTAATAATTATTAATAATTCCATGAGACAAAAAAAAAAAAAAAAAAAAAAAAAAAAAAAAAAAAAAAAAAAAAAACGAAACATTTAATTTGTACGAATTTTTTTCTTTGTTTTGCCTGCTTTGTGTTACGTTTTTGTGACGCGTGTCAAGGATTTCTCCCTTGTCTAGGGGGCGTTGCTGCTGCCCCTAATGAGCACTTTTGTGGAGGCCTTCATTTACGGAAGTAAAACCCTGAGCTCGTTAGAGCTTTCTCAATAATAAGTCATTTCAATTTTTTTTTTGTTTTTGAAAAAGGCAAAATTTCTGATATAAGTATGTATTAACATAATTCTAGAAACGTAATGAAGCCATTCAACACTGCATTTATGCCAATTCCTTCCCGACATAACTAGGAGTTAACCTAAATTGTTAGATCATCTGGATTTTTTATCTTCACAAAATGTCTTAATGTGCAGAATATTTTCACATCTCCCTTCCGCCGGCCACTTTCAGCTGGACTGACGGCACCAAGGGTCACGTGATTTATTGGAGAAATTTTACAAAATATTTTTTTCTTCGGTTTTTTAGAATGATCTGAATTGGATCACAGCATGCAAGCTGCAGTTTTTTTTTCTTTGATCTTAGAAAAGTGGAAGAAAATAAATGTTCATGATTTATAAAAATATTAGCTTAAGTTCCCAGAGAGGAACATGTGTTTTTGAAGTATTAATAAAATATTTCCTTTTAAATATGTAAAAATGTAAATATTTATCATAAAAAAAATTGTAATTATTGAAGTTATTCTTGCGTTTCTAAAAAAACATTATATTATCATAAATATTACTGTTATAAAAATTTCATAAAATCATCAATTCATACAAGAAAAAAATGACAATATGCTTCATCTACACAGTCTGCAACTTAGGAAGCAGCCTTCAAAATGAATTATTGAAAAGAAAATGAAATCAAAGGACAGCATCCTCTTCCAAAAGTTATGAATTTTCCAAAAAAATTCTTTATTTTTCTGTACTTTAGATGTAAATATAAATCTTACGTATTCTGATTATTCCTGTGACAATTTTTCATTTTCTTAAGAATATTCCTAATTTTTCTCTTTCCGTGGAATTTTGTGTCATATTTCCAAGATATATTATTTTCACGAGAAAAGTTTCTATATTCTAAAAAGGGTGCATGCAATTTACAGATTTAATTATCTTTTTTAGATTTTGGAAAATTCTTGCAAGAAAATATAGTACTTCGATGAAATTTTTTTGCAGCATTTTAAATTAAATTTTGTTTTTGAATAAAGCTTAGGCTAAAGCTTTTTATTTCATACTAGCTAACCCGCCCACTTAATATTACACATTTATTATTAATACACACAGGCTTACTTGGAGGACGAATTTTTGGAAGTAGTCTATACCTGACCGCCGCACAGTGGGGCGTTTTGATCATTTAGGTGGACAAAATTCATTTTTCCGATTATCTCGGAATTTGACAAAACCGCGTGTATTGGTAGCTGAATGTCTGTATTTTCGAGATTCGTTCGAGTTTTGTCGAAAAAAACCAGAGGTTTCGATTAATTATAACCGTAAAGAAACCATTTGAGTAGTTGGTTTGGGGGAGTTTCAAAAGTTGTACTAGCTTCTTCTAAGTTTGAAAGCACGTCGTAATTATTCTGTTTTATTTGAAAGCACGAATTTGCTGAACATATGCCACAGGTTTGTCAAGGTCATATTTAAACCATTTTTGTTTGAGAATAAGCGATGCTAATCTCGCTTAACCGCTTTTTTCAAAGGTTGTAATTCTGCATGACCCTCGATGTTGTTTACAAATTTCATCTTGACGTTTAACATATTAGTCAGCATTATTCAGCCATAAGCATCTTTTAAAATCAATGTACCACTTCTAAAGTATCGATAAATTAAAAAAAAACTCCTGCAGATGTCCGAAGATCATTAAGTTCTTATTAATAAACAAGCATCATATTAACTTGCAGTGCATGTATGTATGTTTAGTTCAAATCTTGCTAGTCAAATTTAAATCACTTTTAATTATCCTATTGAGCGGAAACAACGAAAGCATGAGTAATTTGAATGATAATACAATATTATTATAATTTAAAGAACGCAGAAGTTTGTTTAAAATTGTTTTTCTACAAGGCTTCACAAAAATTTAGATTAAAAGTTGCCAGTTAATTTTAAACTAATTTCAATAATCTAATTGAGCTGAAACTTTGCTCAGGATATGTAGTTATGATGACAATGCAATATTATTATAATTTATGGAACGTAGTAGTTACGCATTTTACAGGAGCACGTAAAAGATTAGTTCAAATCTTGCAAGAAAATATTAAACCACTATCAATTATCTGATTGAGCTGAAACTTTGCCTACATGTGTTTTTCCAATGATAATTCTATTACATTAAAATTTGATGGACGTAGAAATTATGCATTTGTTACAGGGCCACACAAAAGATCGCGGAAAGATTGCTGCTAAAAAGCAGAAATTTTAATTAAATTTCTACAAAATTAGTATAGGTTATTAAGATACACAATAGCATTTTTTTAAATTGAAAACAATGTGCGTAGTAGTTGTATTCTTTTACAGGGACACATAAAAATTTCGGATACATTACCGTCTATATGCAGAAATTTTATTTCAGATTGAATTAAATTTATATAGGTTATTTATTCATCCAACAGCATTTTTTCAACCGAAAATAATTTTGGTAGCATTTATATATTTTACTGGGTACCAGAAAATATTTTTAAAAATTTAACATGATTTTATTTAAAGATATTATTTCAGGATGACTACACAAATTTTTCGAGCAATTCTAGGTAGACAAAAATACAAAAATAAATAAATGTTAACTTACATGTGTGCATTGACTAGTTTTTTACTTAATTGTAAAATATACTTAATTGTAAAATAAGTATGTATAACACATTATCTGTAATGCATTATGAATGTTTCCCACTAAAGTCCTTCCCATTCTTTTAATTGCCGAACGGTTGCAGCTATAATCATAAAAGTGGTGTCTAGATATAGTTAAGTGGCTATGCGCTACCAGATGAGACTGTTTCCAGCGCCACCCGGCGCAAAACAGCTGAGTTAGTATTCCTATCTCAAAAATGAGATTCATATTCAAAACGAGATTCATTTAGCATCCATGTTCACAAATTGTCGGCATTCAATTTTATCCCTTATTTTAAAACGTTTTCGCGATAGGAACGCTAATGCCGCGATTTTGTACCAGGTGGCGCTGTGATTGGTCTCATCTAGCAGCCCATAGCCTCTTTACTATATCTAGACACCACGTTCATGAATATAGATGCATTCGTCCGGCAGCTAAGAGGGTGGAAACGGCCTTTAGTGGGCACCCTGTATTTTTATTTTAACCTCTTCAGACCTCAAGGTGAAATAACACTACAAATGCACATTCATTGCTTTTGCACAAACAAAAAGTCAAACTAGATGACAGAAGAATATCTTTTTGTGAAATGAGTACTTTAGGGGATGGGTCATTTAAGTTCACAAAAAGGGATCTAAAATGACTAGCCTCCTTAAAATATCAATTGAATGATCAATAACTAAATTCACGCAATAAAAATTTTAAGGACATTAAGCAAGGGAATGATCTGAAAATCCTCAATTTTTTTTTCTGTTAAGCGTTTAAGTTATAATTGTGATTTTTTTTTTTTTTTACTTTATTGTCCACACTGTCTTGAGGGCATTTTGCAAACTCAGATAAAAATAACATTTATTTTATGAGGAAATAAGCATCAATGCTGCCATTGATTGGATTTGTCACAAAGCCAAAAACATTCAGTTACTTAAAAGTAAAGTCAAAATGTAACAAAATCAAACAGTTTAGTTTTTATGAGGAAAAGAATAGAGGGGCACATTTGTGTACCTCGCGTCTGAAGAGGTTAAGACATAGTTGCTAAATAACCGAATATTTATCTCTGTTTGAGTATTTTATTAGTGATGCATTAAAAAAAACAGCAAAAACTAATTAAACTTCAACAAAATAATTTTGTCCACCAAGATCGTCAAAACGTCCCACTGTGCGCCGCAAAAGCTGTAATGATCTCGAAGAGGCTACTTATGACGTACGAAAATCTCCAGCACTGCAGATCCTGCTGGTCGATGCATTAACACATTTATGCCTGAATATTTGTTATCTCAAATTTGTGGGTAAAATCAGCTTTAAATGTTTCAAAATGAACTGGAAAAATACTAAAAAAAATTAAGTTTTTTTTTTTTTTTTTTTTTTGATAAAATCTAAACGTGATAAATATGGGAATATGCACAATATTTATAATAATATATTATGCATTATTATATGTTGTTTTGTCTAACTTTATATAAAATAAGCTTTTAAATTGTGTATTATATACTGTAATTAGTATTTTTATGTGCTACTAAAAATATATTTATTTCTTTGTAGAGAGTAATTAAATTATATGTATTATTAATTATAACGTAAGAATAATCATATTTGAGACTTCAAAATAATTTATCTCATAATCATCTTGAAAAAAACTAATTTAAATAACTGTCCCCTAAATGGCTAACAAAAATAAGTGCCTATAAAACTGCTCGCATCTAGTGCCCTATATTTTGTACGTTTCAAAAAAGCGTAAAAAATAGACATGAACATGTAATTTCAGGTATGCAAAAGGGGACTATATTTTAATTCTCTTTCGCACCGCTTTTTCAAAACTAAAACTTTTACATACGTTATGACAACATTTACAAGAGAAATATAGTACAGGATGTATTTTTTAAAAATAGTGGTGCGAGCAGAATATAAAAATAGTCGCCTGTTGCAGACTTGTAATTTCACCATTTTAAAAATTACATATTTCAAAGAAGTCTACAAGCTATGTTTATGACTAATTTATTTCGATGCTTGAAAGAAAAATTACAAATGAACTTGCTTTTTACTTTTCGCCAACTTGAAAAATGAAAAATCTATAAACACCGAAAAAAGCCTTCATTTAAGCAAATAAATATCCTTCTTATACTATCATCTATTGGTAACAGATAAAGACATATTATAACAGATAAAGAGAAATTATAGATAATAATTTCATACAATTTTCATGTTTCAAATAAGAAGATAATTATGCAAATTTATTAAAATTTGAAGCGTCCTAAAACTAGGACGCTAGGCATAAATGGATTAAACTTATTGAATTTGACTTTAAATTTCCCGGTGACATCTTAGGTGATCGAGTCTGCTGCTACCGATCCGGTCAAGTGTTCAAAGGTTATAGAGAAGTCTATTGGGCGCGCTGTCGTCTTTTCCGTGAAGTAACGACGGCGACGGTTATAAATATATTTCTGTACATATTTTTCAATTTGAAGTTTCTAAGTTGCAGCCACATTGAAAGAAGACGATGAGTGAAACTGGCCGACGAGACCTCACCAAGTCCTGCACACATGCTTAGTCATATTCATATCAGTTTATAAATGTACGATTGCTAACGCAAGAGAAAAACATCACAGCGATATATCAATTTACCTTTGAAAGGAGGGTAGGTTTTGGGGAATAGGAGTACATGATCGGTGAAATTATACAGAAATTTTCCTGAATTGCTTTTTCTGGACGTGTACAATTGGTCGCTTCTTACTTTTTGTAATACAAGCTAAATGGGCTTTGCGGACGAATTTTAACCCTTTGTATCGCTGCGTTCCATATCAGCAACATACCCAAATGTCAATGTTACTTACATAGTGGATTTTAAAAGACTATTTTATATATTGCTGCTATTTTTCCATACAGCTGTCAATATTAATTGTTCATACAATTCTTGACAGACGGCGATACTGAGTTAATTTTCCATGGACATCTGCAATTTATTGCTCCTTACTTTTTGTAATGCAGGCTAAGTGGGCTTTTTGGATGAATTTTAACTTTGTTAATCACTACGTTGCATATCAACAACATACTCAAATGTCAATGTTACTTATATAGTGGATTTTAATAGGCTATTTTATTTATTGCTGCTATCTTTCCATACAGCAGTCAATATAAAGTGTTAATAGAATTATCAACACACGGCGATACTGAGTTAATTTTTCATGCCAAAATTTTATTCATAATTTGAGCCTTTACACACCATTATGCCTAAAATGAACGTCGTAATTTTTTCTTAATTAAAAAGGCTGGAGACGTCTAAAAATAGGTATTTTACATAGGTAATTTTGAGTTTTTTACAACTTTGCAATAGTAAATTGACAAAATTTATGAGGAGTACATAATTTTCTTTTAATTTTAGACAGAGTCTATACGTATCACTGCTTGAACATACATCTGAACTGTAGCCTCGCGAAATCTAACAGCCTTCAATTTTTCCAGGTAAACATCCGCACAAGTACATTACTGACCATGCTACTTGCTTCTCCACTTCGTTGTTTATATGTGAACATGGGTTTCATCACATGGCTTCACGTTGGTTCTGTCTATAAAGAACATACGTTTTTCTAATATTTAACTATCAAATAGTGGAAACTTACATATTTGTGAAGCATATTTCATTGAAGGCAAAATTAACATATACATTTATCGGAAACTTTTGAAAAAAAAATTATACTCTTTGACTAATTTCATATCAATAGGGATTTGGGATTAGTAGCTTTGTCACCTACGTTTTCTTCATTATTGCCATTTATGTTGATTCTCTTTTATCAAAGGTGCAGGTCTTACTGATATTATTTTACAGAAACTGTTCAATAATGCCATATTTTTAATTAACCAATTATTCTTTCACGCCACGTACGTTACGATACCATGCTTCCGCTTAACCCTTAACCGGCGTCGTGAAATGGTTGTGCGCGATTGGAATGATGGTCACATTTTGTTCCAGCGAAAAGAAAGAAGAAGTTTTTATAAAAAAAACTATTGTATTTTTTATGGCTTTATGTGGGAACTAAATGACATAACAACACAAGTTAATGGTTAAGCTATATATCTATTCAATCTAAACTAGGTATCCCTAAAATGGTTTAACCCACCTATATTTACTAATATTTTTTGCGATGATTTAAGTTGTATATTTACAAACATGATCATGAAGATATCATATATCGTTTGCTGAGTTTCCATGCAACAGTCAAAGTGCAGAAAGGTGTGTCAGAGTGCTCACTGAAGCTACCGCGACAGTTTGGGGCGCAAGCAACATGGATGGGTTCATAAGATCCATTATGCCATATTTTGAGACTATGTCCTATTTTAAGTTTACAAAAGTCCAACAGGAACAACAATAAACACCAAGCCAAAACATTTTGAATATTTAGATTTTTGTTTGAAGAGCACTGATTTAATTGAACTTTTAACACATTGAACACTTTTAACAGATTTAAATGTTTGTTTTTCATTCTTGAACTCTAATTGATTGTGTACTTTTCACTGATGGAATGTTTTTATTGCACTGTTGCTTCTTGTGTGATGCATTCTATTCAGTGGCGTGGCGTGAAAACTTTCGGTGGTCATCGCAATTATTTAAGTTTGTGGTGAAAAATTATTAACTCTAAAATTCAATGGTTGAATGTTCAAAAAAGAAACTTTAAATCTTACCTTCACTTATACATGAACTCCAAATGTTCTGCTAAAACTGGACCGTAGAGTTTTAAAAACTTATTAAGAGTTTTAAAATATTGCTTGGTCATCGCCGCATCCAGCGATGACCGGACGCCACGCCACTGATTTTATTATACATGTACAATACATAAAAAGGAATTTAAGGCAATGTTTTCGAAATTTCGAATGACCGGGTCCCTGGAAGATATGCGATTTCGAAAAAACTGTGTAGGCATATTACTACGCACTATACGTAAATTTTCCGCGGTATGAAATTTTTATTTTCCAACTTTATGGTCATTTGGATTTATAAGTTGTACAAGGCATTTTTGACGAATTTCGCAAAAATAGGGGAGGGGGTGACCCGGGCCACCGGAAGATAAAATTTGATTTCGAAAAATCTGTGCAGGCATATTACTACGTACCACACACAAGGTTTCCGCAGTATGACATTTTTTGTTTTCCAGCTTTATCTTTATTTTTATTTATAGCGGTGTTACAGGGTGTTTTGGACGAGTTTGGCAGAAATTGGTGGGCCCGGTGGTACCGGAAGATAAAATTGATTTCGAAAAAACTGCGCAGTTTTATTACTGATCCCCATACAGAACTTTTGCGCGCTATTACCTATTGATTTTCTGATTTTCGGTTTTTTCACTCCACCCTAGTGTCCATATTTGAAGTGATTTAAATTTCCTAAATTATAAGTTTCAAATACTATGAAAGACCTACCTGACTAATATTAATCAATACTTATTATCAATTATCATATTGCATAGATAAGAATGTATATTTTTCTGTCAATATTGACAGTCCATTCCGAAATAGCAAATATAGTTGCAATGTTTCTTTTTTTTAATATTTCAGAATTTTTTGCTTTATTCATCATAATATATATCAAAGAGCTTGTAAGTCTAATTCAATTACTCGAAATAGAATGCATCTTTTCCTAATAGATACCATTCCTTTGATATCAATTTTCACCTTGACATTAGCTGGTGAATGGAGAAATAATGATCACCCATAATTGCAATTAATTTGTATTTTGCCCTTCTGTAGTCATTCTGTCAGCGCTGAACAGAACACTTCTACATTTTCATCAAATTAATGCCATAAATTGTGGAACGTTTACCCAGGCTAAGCTCAAGGTAATCTATATTGATTACCAATATTCTTCAGAAAATACGTTATAGTACTTTATTAATGAGTGCTTACTTCTAACTTCTGTGAAAGAAATGAATATTAATGTTATACTCGCTGTTTTAAATGAAATATAGTTTGACTATTATAAAGGCATTCCATTGCATATAATTACTTTATTTGATTGAGAATGGAGATTACTAATTATTTTTCTGGGAAAATGTAATTATTTTAGTTCTTTAACAGGCGTTTTGATTTACATTTTCAAATAAAATAAATCATGTTTTTATATATTTCAAAGCATCAGTAACAGAATATGTGCAATAATATATGTACAACCTGCAATAATAACAAACATTAATCATGAATATATAAAATTCAAGCGAAAAACTGATTTGATCTTCTTATTTTTTTCTTTAAAAGATTATAAACTTAGTATATTTTTTGTTACCTAAAACATGTGATGTAAAAATAGATAAAATTAAATTACAGATGGTGTGTGATTATCAAGCCACGAAAAGAAAATCAAGATTTTTTTTTTAAAATTAGGTAAATTACTATTTTTGTTCATTTATTATATACCATTATATTCATTCATTATATTTTGTATTTTTATATGTTACTAGGTTTAGCCATTTTGAGTATTAAATATATTTGTTAACACGAAACGTCGATAATTAAAACCCGTAACAGGTACGGGGAATTTTGGTACACTACAAGTATAGCGTGGTCTCTCAGACCGCGCTTTATTTATGTATTTTTCAATGTTATAATTGAAATATCTATAATAAAATACGATATATATATTTTTGTGAATGCCTATTTTCAATATAAGTTAAATTTGTTACATTTATAAAAATATAAATGCACTATAGTGGAATTTAAATCAATATTACAAAATTTTGATAAAAATAAACCCACTTGAAATGAGCTATGTACGTAATGAATAAAAAATATCATGTTTTACTTTACTTTTATAGGTTAACCTGTTACATAAATGTATGATGATTAAATTAACGTCAAAACATTAAAGGGTAGGTGAATTACATAAAAAATGACACAAATACAAGTCAGCGTGAAATTGGTACAATAAGAAAACATTTTAGTGCTTTTTTTTAGAAAACGGTTGCATAACCATAATTTAACTCTATTGTGATCACGTTATTGTCATAATAGTTATTGTCTATTACTATCATAATAGAGTTAATTTACAGTTATGTAACCATTTTCTGTAAAAAAACAGCTGAATGAATGGACAGTAAGCTACAAATTTTTCTCAGTATAATATTAATGTTTGTAGTATAAGTGATCGTATAAAAAGTAGGCTTAATGTAAGTTTAATAGTTTACTGAAATTGTTTTTTTTTTTTAGATAAAATAGATCTCAAAGGAATTTTCTTTGTTTTAAAATATTTTTTAAGGGTGGACCAAACAACCCGAATTTCATCCGGAACAATTTATCCGAATAATTGAAGTTTCATACTAGATCGACTTAAATGAACTCTTATGATATATTTTAACTAATTTGAATTCAGATCCCTTGTGATTCAGTTCTTATAAAATTGAAAATAAAATATTTTAATCTACTTTGTGCTAATCTGCTGAAAAAGTACCATTTTCTGGATGCTATGAATTGTTTAATTCACATTACGACTTCAGCTTTTCTCATTTGTAGATACTAAACCAGTAATTCGTACATTGTTTCCTAATACAAACAACTTTGAAATTGTACGCCAAATGTGGCAAATGAGGTGCGTTCGCAAAATAACTAGTTTTATAAATATTCAGATCTTGGGGCAATAGCTGTTGTACTCTTATGCAAGAATGCAAGAATAAAAAAATATTACGATTATATATAATTATATTCCTTAATGCGAAAATATTATTTAGAAGGATACCATGGCAACACAGATTGATTACCTATCATCCGATATCATTTTATTCATTACGTATTATAGGATTTAATAGAATAATCACCATGTAAACCTAGAATCATTATGTATCATAGGATATAATTAAATTAATTATGTATGAAAGAATTTATTAGAATGAAGAAAACTTTTACTAATATCATTTTAAGTTTTGATTCGATTTTCATAAAAGTTGAAATGACTAGACAAATTTCTACAACGATTATATATATCAAATTTCTAACCATTCGGTTGGGTAGTTTTTGCGCTGCCATATGTGGAAAGACGGACAGACAGACAGACGGAAGGACCAGACGACGACTATAGGTGCTACGTATTAATATAATTACGAACTCACCCAAAAAGTATCGTAATCTTCTGAAAAAGACATTAATAATTTCGCTTCCTGGTTTTTTTTTCTTTTATAAATCTCAAATTGCCGATTTCACTAGGAAAATACATAATTAAATAAATGTTTAAAAGCATTATTACAAAAGAAAATTTAGTATTTGAATTATTTGAAAGAGAAAGAAACTCTTGGGTTTAAACACCATTAATCTTTTATCACGCTCTAGTTCGACAGGCGCAGAATAATTGAGGAAATGATGATCACCTCTAAAGTGAATTAAATGATACGTTGCCCTTCTTCAAAACTAATTGATAGCCATTCTTTCAGAACTCAATCTAAACTTCTGTAGTTTCATCTAATTAATGCCACGAATTTCCAAAAAATTACTCATGCTAAGCCTTAAAGTGATCTGAATCGATTATCTAAATATTCCTCGGAAAATTAATTTATGTAGATTATTATTATATTGAAAATTTGTTAATATCAGTAAAAGTAATGAATATTACCGATTGAGTTCTTATAATCGTTGCTTTAATTAATAATGAATAGAAAATTACTATTTCCTGAAATTTGATAAAAAATGTGAAAACCTACTCATTATTAATAATTGATTTCTTTAAATTTATAAAAATGAAATTAGTTTATTTTCTGGCGGTTAGATTGAATAAAAAAATGAAAAACATTTATTATTTTGATATTATTGAGGTAAATTTTGAATACTAGTAGATATTATAAGTTAATTTTATTACACTTGCTAAAGTTTTTGGTGAGTTTTTGTAAATTACTTAACATTTAATTAATAATTTTCAATAAATTACTTTTCCTTTACTTACTAGTTATTAGATATGTTTAAAGTCATCTTTAAAAATATAGTTGAATAACAGAATGTTGCCAACTTGAAAATAAATTATACGCATTGTTTACATTTGAGTAAATCTACAATTGTATTACGCATGTGATATTATGTAGGATTTCTTGTTATAAATACTATTTTACGTCGTATAATAAATTAATTCATTTATTTCTTATTTTAGTTATAAATAATAGTTTATTAGTAATACATAATAATTATTAATGATGTGATTAAACTCACAGCATCAAATCGATAAGTCTCGATTAAAAAAAATTTTTGAGACACCTGATACCTATTTATGACTTTTCGGATAAAGCTCCCATGAGATGAATTTTCTGTTTATGGGAGTAAGTCGCCAATTCGGACACAAGGTCCTTTGTTAAAATAAAAGAAATTTATTGCACATGGACAAAAAGTCAACAATAATTTACGTAGCCTACACACGTGAAACAGATCATGTAAAAATTAAGGGAACGACAATACGGGTACGCAAGCCAGAAGGCGTAGAAGTTTGTCCAACCAAAAGAAGCCAATTTATCTGATCCCACATAATTACACCCATTAAAAATCAAGAAGGAAGATCAGGGGATGAAAGGAAGTGGACTCATAATGGTTGACCAGAAGGGAATATGAGACTATATTATAATTAGTAGTAAAGAAAATATAGATGTTTGTGCTTTTTTTCTCTCTGTGAGTATGTATGTGCGAGTTATCGCAACAGGGTGTAACATCTTGATTTTAGTTTTGGGAAGCGTTTTATTTTTCTTGTACCCAGGAGTATGCTATCTACCCGAAATTCCATGGTTGAAGTTTGAGGCATCACTGGAAATAAAGTATGAATCATCTTATTCTTCCTACTGCTTTTATGTAATATATTATATTAAATTTATGTATTATTTAGGGATCTACTTACCTAGTCATGGATAGGCTGAGATATGTATACAAATATATAATTGTCGGAAAAATAAATATTGATTAAAAAAAAGTGTCTAAATAAATTTTTGTAAAAGGTTAAAGATACGATACATCAAAACGATCAAAAATATTTTGATATTTGTATTGTACTTAACAGAACCCTGCTTGAATGTTAACAGTGAAAAAAGTGTATGTTGGATACACATAAATTACAGAAAGTACACTGTTAAAATTTTTGCAGCATTCTGACAGGTCATTCGACCGTTTTTTGAAAAAACGGTTTCATAACCATAATTTAACTATATTCTGACCATAAAATGGCAATAATATGGTCAGAATAGTGTTAAAATTACGGTTGTGTAACCGTTTTCGGAAAAAAACGGTCAAATGACCTGCCAGAATGCTGCAAATTTTTAACAGTATATGCAAACTGAAGCAGTATTCGACTGATTTACTTTATGTAAATATTTTCATCATAATGTTCTTTGTTTGTGTTTTATTTTATGTAATGTGAAAAAACCGTGTTTCTTATCATTCCTGAATATTAGTGTGATTTATGGCATTATTTGTAATTTAATTATAAATGTAGCAGAAAGAGCATTTTCTAATTCATCGCTTCATTAAGAATTTTGAAACGAAATAACGCAGCGAAATTTGTGCACTTTTAATAAATTTAATAAAGTTGCGGAAATTTTAATAAAACTCGTCACAAAATCATTAGTTTTATTTTTAAATTTAATTTAATCTAGGAGAGCAAATAAATGAAAGTCAGGGGATTTAGTCTCCCTCACAAGATTTCCAGAGGCTTAAGACGATCACCATGCAGATATATTAAATTTTTATTTTATGATTAATTACTATAATGCACAAAGGTTTTTCAGCGTAGAGAATGATGAACGGATGTAAGAGCATAACTATTTCAAATAATTATCTTGAGTGCAAGAATCTTCACATCAACTAAATATTCAACAATTCGGGAAATCATTAAAGTCAAAGAGAATGTCTTACAGACGATCAAGTTTTATACACTTAAAAGGTATGGTAGTGAATGAATGGTAAGTGCTTACGAAAAGTTCTTATAGGCTGGAGATCGACAGATAGGTAAAAGAGGGACAGATGAAAGATGAATTGAGAGAAAGCTATTAAAAAGACATTGAAGTACTACAAATTGCTGTATTAACCTGATAGGAGAGAATTCCAAACAACTCCTAAAGGTAAATTTTAGAAGGAAACACGCATACTAGTGGATAATCATAAAGAAAGAAGAAAAAATTAAATTTAAAAAATAAAAAAAAAACCCGACCGCTTAATTCTCATCATTGTGAAACTATTTTTTATATTACTTACCTTTTTTTTTTATTTACTTGTATTGATGACTTCTAAGTTGAGTTTAATTGTTAGTTCCTATCGATAAACACTGTTTTGATGAGACTTGTAGATGCCTATGAGTTGCAGTAAAGCTAGAGATCCAACCTACACAACTTCCAAGTTGTGTAATGTTTAAACGGAGCTTCTGACTGTAAAATTGTCAATGAAACATCGTCTTCATTTTCAAAGACATATCCAATGATATGCCACACAATAGGTTGCGTAATATTTTTTCGTGTCTACCGCAATTTTGTATTTTACCAACGCTATTTTTAATTTATAAAAACAAAATCTAGCCTATAACTATTGGACGGTGAAGACGAATCGATTGAGACTTCATTCATTAAAATCCATCCAGCCGTTGGGATTTTTCGAGGGTATAAAGAAATCCACATACCCATATATGCGTGAAACACATAAACCTTCTTGGCAGTGGGGTAAAAAGATGTTTTATTATAGTAGAGTTTGCATATCCGACGAGTGCTATTAAGAGTCAGGAATATAATTTGATTTAGATACATGAAAAAAACAATGGTTTGTCAATTTTCAATCACTAACATTCTAAATTATAATGACCATCTAAAAGTATAGTTCAAACTAATTTGTTCTATAATATATCTGAGAGACAGTTTAATGCTCATTATTTATTATGTAATTTATATCATTTGAATCGAAAAGGAATACGAATATTTGAGTTAAAAATGCTATTTTTCTTTACAATAAAAAGCACAATATTTCAATAACACTCTAAACCTGCATCATTTTTTATTCTTTTTGAAAAACTATAAGTAATTTAAACATACTTATCGAAAGTTAGTTAAAAAGTACACCCTGAAATTAAAAGATTTTCCTTTCTACTTTTTTTTATTAATATTTTTCATATATTTAAATCAAATAAACATTTACTGGACTGCCAATTAAGCAACTATACACTGTTAAAAATTTGCAGCATTCTGGCAGGTCATTTGACCGTTTTTTCCGAAAATGGTTACACAACCGTAATTTAACACTATTCTGACCATATTATTGGCCATTTTATGGTCAGAATATAGTTAATTATGGTTATGAAACCGTTTTTTTCAAAAAACGGTCGAATGACCTGCCAGAATGTTGCAAAATTTTTAACAGTGTACTTTTAGCTTATTTCTTTTCACCAAAAATCTCTTATCTAATATCTTAAATTAGTTAAATATTTCTGAGAGAGTCATTAATGTAAATAAAATGAATCTATATCTGGTTAAAGAGATAATTGTGAGAAATGCTAAAAATGCGGATACATAGAAAACTATTTATTCATGAGTTCACTTTTAAGTAAATTTACAGCAAGTGTTGGTACGCTGTATATTACACATTTTTCTCATTGGTAAATCAAGATTATTATGTATAACCCATAATAGAAAACTAATGTCGAAATTAAAATTAAGTAGCAGAATAATCTAAGTGGGTGTCTGTCAATTGCTGTTAAATGTAAATATTTTGACATAAATTAAAGAATTAATATTAAAATGAAAACAAAAAACGAAGACATATTAATTAAAAATAAAATTAACAAAGACAATGGAAAAGACAACCTAATGTGTCAATAAAACTTTTTCTAAGATTTTAATAAACCCATACAGGCTCATAATATTTAAAAAATATATATATTTATACGTAATTTTCTTTTTATAATAGAGCTCTTTTTTTCAACTCTAAAAATAATTTATGATTGATTACAGATATTGTAATTATTATTGAAAAAAGCATTAACTGATACTTCAAAACTAGGTTAAGCTGTAATTGATAAAGCTGTAAGTGATAATAAGTACTATAACAATGGAAATACCACACATGAGAGAAACAGAAGTAAAGATTTAACTGTAAAACTGTATGAAGCTATTGTTTTTTAACTGCTAATTTCTAATATCTAATTATAAATTATTTACAATAAATACCTTAACTTAAAGTAAATAGTTCTGGGAGAGTCGTTAAGATAATTTAAGGAAGCTTTCACAAACACATACATTGAATCTCAAAAAGCGATTTGTATTTGCGAGAAAAGCTAGCTGTGAAGATATTGACAAAATAATTTATGTAAGGGTCCAGTTAAAAGTAAACTGCAAGATTAGAATTTTACTTTTAATCATTTACTAACTTTAACGCATACTCAATAGTTCAAATAATTTCACTTGTTTATATATATATTAAAAAAAAAAAAAAAAAAAAAAAAAAACATTTTACGGCCTACATTTTTCTAATCTTATAACTAATTGTACATTTAAATATATGTTACTTTATTTGGAGTAATAGAGTATGTAAGTGTTAGAGACTAGATTTAATTATTTTGAAATAAATAATTTTTTTAATGATATATAAATTTATATCATTTATCTGTTCAAAATTTATTTCTTATCATGTTCGTGCCCTGTTAAAAATTTAAGGATACATATATGTAATCCTCTATTGCAAACTCACGATGCAAATGTCAATATTTGGAATAGAAAGAAATTTAATAAAAAAAAAGTCACCTTTTTATTCTTAAATTTATTTCCCATGAATTAATACGATAATTCTCCGCTTCTTTTCATAAATGCATATTCCATATCTTAATGTTCGAAACACAATCACACATATATGCAGAAGGTATTATTACTGCCAATAACCAGTATGCTCGGTCCAGCACAAACCATTCTTCTATATTATTCTATTGATTTAAATAGAGTAGTGATACACATCCACAATTATGAATAGGATGTATAATAATCTTCTCTGAATTTATCATGAATTTAATATTGTGATAGAATGAAAAAAAGCACTGAATAAGAGTGTTCCCGGTAGAATATTAAAATCCACTATCGGGCAAATATGTACTCATAATATCAAATGTACAATAGGTGCATTTTTACCGATAGAAATGGAAATACATGTATAATGTTCAATATAAATAGCACATTGCAAAAACTCTCTAATCGGGTCAACACCGAAGTCGCTATAAAAAGGTATCGACAATGGTAACAATTTGATTGCAAATGTATGAGAATTACAACAATATTTAAAACAATATTATTAAATACACCGAAAATACGCGCACTAAAATACATAAATTGGTTCTGGGCCCCATTTTTAAACTTTCACTAAGCACACGATAAAAGCCTCCCTGAAAGGGATCGAACCGCAAATAGTAACTAATAGATGCCGGGATAAACGAAAATCGCGAAAATACAGCACAATAGTACCACCTTTTAACGTAAGTACATCGAAGTACATCATTATACGTTCTAATTGATTTTTAGTTGTATGAAACTTAATATATTAGTTCTTGATAAGTAGCTTTCACGGAAATCTTTGTTTACACAGTATAGCAGTTCAAGTACATTGGATGTGTAAAATGTAATTAGTAAAAATTTGCGTTCAGATCTAAATTAATATGAACTTTGGCAGAATTCTAAGTATTAAATATTCAGATATAACTATCATGATTATCGTAAAAAATACAGAATCAAAATGTACACCAAAATGTAATAAGTACTATAATTAATGCTAAAGATTCAAAAATATGAAGCTTGATAAAATTCGGTGCATTGTTTTTGAGTTAAAGCGACCACAAAATCTGTGTTACACGTATACTGACAGATAGATTTTTTTCATTTAGTGTTGTCAATACAAAACTGTTTTCTGTATTATTCTGATATATTAACTAAAATATCACTGTTACACCTAAAAAATTTCTTTGAGTTTAACGTTATAATGATCAGTGAATATAAAAGGCATTATTCAACAGCGTCCTCTGTGAGGTATTGGAGTACGAAATTTGACCAACAAATGTATATTTAATCAATACAATTAATCAAATATCAAATTTGGTGCATTTTTACTTTATAAAAATTATACTATTATAATTTTCATCGTAAAAATATATAGCATAGGAGTGAAAAAAACATTGAACTGAAATATTTCAAGCAACTCTCATACACATTAAATTTTCTGAAATTTCGCGCCATAGATGCCAGAATATAACTATAACGGAAATCGAAAAAAAAAAAAAAAAAAAACATGTCACACCAACACCATCTGTTGAGCTGTTACCCTAAAACATAACTAGTACCTACTTATTTCAAGGTCAAACTAAGTATAATGTTTGATGAAATTTCATCTTATAGATAACCAGATTTAGCTGTATTATACACTCGATGCATATCCAAACCAAATCAATACCATCCTTTATTTCAAGGTATGACTTATTACGAAATTTTATGAAAATATATCCCATAGAGGTAAGGTATTCAAGATAATCCTGGAAAACACAGCATAGCAGCGTGAAATATTGGTATATTTCCAGTTAAATCTAATCGGTATCTAAGTTGTACCAAGATCTAACTAAATATGATGTTGGAGTTAATTGTGTTACATAGATGCAGAGATTACGCTATCATGGAAATTGTGAAAAACACGGTAGAGCAGAGCACTTCTTTGAAGCTATACATCCATATTTAATCAGGACCCATTTATGTCAATCTCTGACTGAAGAATAAAATTTCTTTCATTAGTTCTTGAGACAGAATGGCAGAAACATTAAAGTCAGACAGACTAAGAATCAGATTAACATTTTCTAAAAATTGTTGAAACGTGTTCAGGACATCGAAAAAGTAATCATCAATCAGAAATCAAAAGTTCACCTACAATAAAATTGTAGTGAAAAATTTACCGTGCCCCGTACTGTCTTCTTATGTTTAAAGTAGATAGTAAAAGCGTGTGATAAATATAATAAAGCTGTTAATCAATTAAAAATACGATTCACTGGCGTTTCGAAATGTTGATATATTTAATCGGCATTGTTGCAGATTATGACGCTTACAAAAATTACTTTTAAGTATTTTTAATTGCTCGAAAATATTTTTTTCAAGACAAAATCGTACTTCTCCAAAATATGTGTTGACTATTAATGTAATGACAGTTTTTCTTCAATATAAACACATCTGATCGGTTTCCACTAACACGTTTCTTTATATAATGGAAAAATTTAACACTCGTTTCTTTTTAAGATCATTCACCTTTAAGTTTACTTATTTATTATTTATTCATTACTATTTACTTTCAAGTAATAATATTAACATTTATAGCAAAATAAATTGTTATAGATTGGAATAGAAAATCATTTTCAATACTTTAACAGGTAGCTACAGAGGTACACTCTTAAGTACTGGGAAATATTCTATATATATAAAATACATTATTTTTTGTATATTTGAAACAAACCTTGAGTAAGTATCATTCTGCGGAATAGATTATAGTTTTCTAATTAGAAATGTTAATCAGGAGAAAATACTCTAAAATTAGATATTCCTAATATTTCTTTTAAATTAATTTTTATTTAGAAACAATAAATTAATCTTACGATGCCCTCAGTTCATGTTAAAAATATGCAGTTGCAAGTTGTATGTAAATATAATGATTGTAAATCATATGAAAATTTCTTTGGTTTTCTTTTAAAGAAACAATACCTGTTGTTTAAGAGCTTACACATAACTTCAAATAATTTGTGAAACTTATGTTACTTCCTTGTTTCACCAAATGCACTCCAATAATCAGGTTTTACAAAACGATAATGCGTACCTCCAATTTCTAATATCACAGTAAGCTCTGTGCATTAAAAAAATATTTATTGTACCAAGGTTACTAAAGGTAAATCTTATTTTAACCAGAATAAAATCCTCTGAATCTGCTTTATTCTAAATTTACAATACATTCAAGTAAAAATATTATCTTTATAAAAGTTAACAAAATTTTATTTTTTATATAATTTCAGGGTCTTATATATAAACATTCATATTGCTCTTGCAAGTAATAATAATAGAAAAACATCTTTGTAAGGCCTAAATTTAATAAATCGAAATTTATCGAAGTAGATTGCTTTGAATTTGTTTCATTTTCAGCGATTTCTAGCATTAAAAACGGGAAAACGATACTTTTTTCAAATAATTACCAATCACAAACTAAATATAACTCTTTATGAGAGAAATACTACGATTTTGGAAATATTTATTTTTTATTTTTTAAGAAACGTCCAATATACTCTATCAGTTTTTAAGTTCATTATTTCTTTTTAATGTAGCTTTAACCAGTAAAAAGCTTTTTTTGCATATTTATATTTTTGCATATTTGAAGAGCTAAGTGGAAGAACATGTTAAGTAACAAAAATGAAATTTCAAGAAATTTGAAGTGAAAGTTTTTGCTGTAAATTTTAATGATTTATTTTCTATTTGATACCATGTGTTTAAAATATTAACATGTATGGTACTACACTCTCTCAGAAAAACTCATTCATATTTAATTTTCAAATATTAAAAATTATTAATATTATTGACTTTATTAAATATTAAAATATTAAATATTAATGAATAATGTCTTAAATTTTCAAGACTAAATGGAATCTTAGTATTTTAGCTTCACCATGTGATAGGATACCTCATAACGCTTTCATCCAAAAGATAAAAAAAAAGAAATTTTGGAAATGTGACATAAAATGTTCATCCACTCAACTCTTCAATTGCTGGATCTTTACGGCACTTCTTAGGAATATACTACGGATGTTAGCAATAAGTTGAAAAACTTATTTTTTCGTCATTTACCGAAAAATAAAGGGTTCCGAGTTGTCATTTTAATAATTTTCATTAAACAGGGTCTTCCAACCTGCTGGGACTTCTGGGCTCGTTCGCGGGTGCTGGGGTTTCAGCGGTAAGGGGGATAAGTGTTTTCCCCTCGTGGACTAATCAGCTCCTATACCAAAAGGTTGGCTGTCCACGAGTGGGTGATTAGTGATTAGTGATTAATAACTATACCGATACATTCAGCAAGATAATATTTAATAAACAGCTTCCAAAATAAATATTATTAATGATTTCAGCATTTTCAAGATACCGAATATAACATATGCATATTCGTAACAATTGCTTCAAAGGCATTACTAAAATATTAAGTTTATAAATTAAACGTTTATCGTACTTGTATATTAAAAAATATAAAAATATTATAAAAATAAATAATATTGTATTATAAAAATATTGCAGTCGAAAAAAATTCTGTATATTGTAAAAAAATGTTTTTTTTTTTTTTTTTTTTTTTTTTTTTTTTTTTTTTTTTTTTACAATAAATATATTTATATTCCATTAAGCTAAGTGGATATTCGTGTAGTTCTGTCAGGAATAAAAAGAAATTCCTTATTATTGTATTTTATTAAAATGAACATTTATATTACTTTGATATAATATTGAAAATTTCAGACAACCTTGTCTCTTTTATTTTCATTAAAGTCATTAAACGGGATTTTACTCTTTTGAGACGTTTCTTCTTAAATACAAATTATTTTTTAAATAATGTATTTGAGGGTATAAATCGATATTATTCATTTAGTAAACTGATATTTTAGCTGACATTTTTTCTCATACTTTTAAAATACGTAATATATTATAAGAATTTGTATTTAGAAGTTTCCAGAAAAGTAATTTAGACGTAAAATTTAGAATGAGAAAAAGAAAAGACGAAATATAAATAAAATATAATTAGACATATTAGAGAGTTAGATAGTATCTTTCGTTAAAAAGAATCCTTTTATAAAATCTGAAAAACGTATGTATTGTTCATTCACAACATATTTTCATATGTGAAGTATTTAGTATAAGTTACTGTTTTATCATATTGCTTATTGTGTCAACCAACAATTTCACAATATATAAAATAAAATATCTCTAAAACCATAAAAAAACCAGGCTTTTTATATAAGAAAAGCTTTGAGCTACTTTTTAAGCATTACAATTAAGCAAGCAGAGTTTTCCTCTCCATTCTATTAAACATAACTTTTCTTTGTGTCGATCGCCGGTATTTTTCGTCTGTCTTTTTCGAGCTAATAGAATTTTTTTCTTTATATTTATTTAATTTTAAATTGTTATACTATTTAAGCTGCATAATAAACTTTTTCTTTTTCTATTTTTTATTTAGAATTTCTAATTTTGCTCACTTTCATGTAGTTCTTACTACATTTAAGCATTTTTCTTCCAATGCCTCCCTATTGCCACTGCAAGTAGCTTACTTTTCAATTAGATGTTAAGTTGCACCACAACTGTGTAATCCAGGAAAATCCTAACGTTGTATTAAAAAAACAGTCATTTAAGATTAAATTAACAGCAACCTGTATTATTAAAAGTAATTAGAAAGAAACCCTCTTTCTTATGGTTGTCTGTCAACGATAATATTTCTACATTAGAATTGTCTGCCAAAATGTAACAATTTATCAGATTTATCAGACAGAATTTCAATCATTA
Source organism: Maratus speciosus (assembly GCA_963932465.1). Classification (NCBI taxonomy): domain Eukaryota; kingdom Metazoa; phylum Arthropoda; class Arachnida; order Araneae; family Salticidae; genus Maratus; species Maratus speciosus. The sequence continues at coordinate 102,960,413 of OZ010791.1, read as the reverse complement.
AAGAGACCCCCCCCCCCCCAATGAAATGTAAAAGGATGGACTGGGGTCTGGAATGAATGAAATAAAAATGAGAGGTTTAAGGACATATCAAATACCATCCCTTTGGTAAGATTTACTACTGAGGCTTGGAAAGGAAGAAACGTATAAAACTTTCCTTTGAACAGGAACTCTGCACCACGTTGACATCTGTGTCTCTTATTGCACTGTTAAAATACAAAGAAATGTTGAAAAGAAGCTTGGAAATAATTATTATAATAATGTTAGCTGATATTTTTTACCAAAAGGTAGAATAATTAGCTGCATTACCGTACTTTTTAATGTTCTTTGGAATATTAACTTTTAGAAGATTGAACTTCAATGCTGTAAATTTGTTTGAAGAACAGACCAATAATAAACCCAGTTATTTTTCGGATGCATGGTAACTATTAAAGTCTAATAATTAAATTTAAAAAATCAAAAAAACCCGACTGCGTAAAAAGTGAAATAATTAATTATTTCCCATCAATGGGAAACTGTTTTTTTTATATTACTTACCTATTTTTTTATTCACTTGTACTAATGACTTTTAAGTTGTGTTTAATTGTTAGTTCCTATCTATAAACACTGTTTTGATAAGGCCTATAGATGTCTATGAAGGTTAGAGTTGCAGTAAAGCTAGAGATCCAACCTACAAACTTTCAGGTTGTGTAATATTTAAACGGAACTTCTGACTGTAAAATAGTCAATGAAACATCGTCTTCATTTTGAAAGACCTATCCAATGATATGCCACTGAATATAGGGCGTATTTTTTTTTTTCGTCTCTACTGCCGTTTTCAATTTTACGGCCTCCATTTTGAATTTATAAAAACAAAAACTAGCCTATAACCATCGGACGGTTAAGACGAATCGATTGAGTCCTCATTCATTAAAATTCATCCAGCCGTTGGGATGTTTCGAGGGTATAAAGAAATCCATATACGCGTGAAACACATAACCCTTCTTGGCAGTCGGGTTAAAAGGAGAAACCGCAAACTGAAACATGTATATTTTGTATTAACTTATGATATTAAGTAAATTTTTGCATTCAGATAATTAGATCCAATAACAGTAGTAACTAGATTAATTATGTTTGTATTTTAAGATTTATTTTCCATTCACTGCTCTTACGAGTAACGGTTAACTCGAAAATTTTTTACGAGTTAATACTATTTACGTTCTTTTACCTACTTGCAAAAATTCAACTGTTAGAATATTTCGTAGAATGCAAATTCATTTTAAAAAAGCCATTTTTCTGAATCTCATGAAGATTTGGATCTCGTTTTCGCTGTAGTGTGGAATATTTAATAGAAAAAAATATGAAACAAAAATTGTGTATACCAGGTTTTTAAATATTCGCAAAACAGTAAAACGACCTCACGATCGAGAGACTTGCGATGTACCGATTAATATATGAGAGGATTGATAATACGAGAGTGACTGTTTGTTATTAAGTATAATTGAATTGGTATGGATGACAACAATAATTATTTAATAATCTCGATAGCAGACAGCGTTAATGCAGAGAAAATAAAGAGTGGTTATAATTTTAAAAGGTTAAACTGTTTTACAACGCGATTAACAGTTGCTACTACTTAATGTGTCCACTAGCACTTTCCATTATTAAGCTTCAACAAGTGTTACATACGTTTTTATCGTGTTTCACTTTCGATCTCGGTTTTTAAAATACACGTCCAAAAATAATCATATACAACTAAAATATGCAATATATATATATATATATATATATATATATATATATATATATATATATATATATATATATATATATATATATATATATAATTCATTATTGTTATTTAAACAGTCCTCGGACAAGTTATTAAATTATTATTTTAATTATTTATACTAATTGTTTGCAGTATGTTACTTACTAAGTGGAATTATTTCAAAAAATATGTTTAACAAAAAAGGAAAAAGGAACGAAAAAACTTTAATAGAAACTGCAATAGAGCATTTTCTGAAAACATGCAGTATAATTCGATTACCTTATAAAGGTGGTAAAAATTTGTTATGAATTGTTAATCAACATACTGGACTCTTTTAACGTTGATTACTTTTATTTCTGAAGTGATTTTTATTTTAATGACATCTATAATTTTTTGGTGATAGATTTTACTGTCTGAATGAGTAGATTATCATGCATTTTCTAAAGCGATTAAAAGTGTAATTTAATACAAATAATAAAAATTAAGGCCAATCGAGTTTATTTCTGAGCATTTTTTTCCATGGAAAAATTTATTTTTAAAATACGAAAAATTAAAATAGATTATGCTCAATTTGTATAAGTTTTTTTGTGAATGATTTTACTGTCTGAATGCTCATATTACCATGTATTCTTTAAAGTGAATAAAGGTGTAATTTAACACTAATAATAAAAATTAAGACAAAGCAAGTTTAATATTTCTGAGCATTTGTTTTCATGAAGATTATTCCATGATTATTTTTAAAATACAAAAAATTAAAATACATTTGTTCAATTCGTTAAAGTTATTATTTTATTTAGATGTATGAAAAGAAAGGTGAAACGTATCTTCATTTTACTTTGCAGTTAATGTGAAATATGTTATGCTTAATATATATTTTGTTTCACTGTTATGATGTTTGTAAAGTATTTCTAAGGGGTTAAACTTTGTCAAATGGATTTAGCAAAATCTTGGAAACATGTTTTAAGAACTACTTTCTAACAAATCTTTATTTATTCAGTTTTCCATATTTGAAAAATAATTAATGAAAGTTATCTGCCAGCAATTATATTTTTGAGAACAAAGGTACGCAACAATGAATTTTTTTTTTAAATTAAGCCAACAACGGTAGTTATGAAATGTACTTTTATAAAACTATTATTAAAAAAAATAAAATTTTGTACAAAATTATATCAGAAAATATTTTCCTTCCAAAATCTTTTGGATTTTAGTAAGCAGCATTCAAATTCAAATATTGAAAAAAAAAATGAAATCAAAGTATAGAATCGTCTTCCAAAAGTTATGACTTTTCCATACATTTTCTTTATTTTACAGTACCTTACATGTGAACAACAACCTTATATATTCCGCTTTTTCTGTGACATTTTTCATTTTCGTGAGAATTTGTTTTTTCATATTCGATGGAATTTCTTTATCATATTTCAAAAAATATATTAGTTTCACGAGAACAGTTTTTACTTTCAAAAATGAATGCTTGCAGTTTGCACAGTTTCACTTTTAACCTTTATAGTAACATCGCAACAAAAATTTTATTCTTTAGGATTTAAAGAAAATCTTATTCTAGGGCTAATAATTAGGTAACGAATTGAATTCTGATTTTTAAATATATTAAAGTTTAAGATATTTCTAAGAACCAGAAGTATTAAAGAAGATTATGTAATGCGTTTTTGCGTCTACTTTAATATGTGGAAATATACCAATATATACTATATATATATATATATATATTCCATCTTTCTTTCCTCGTGGGTCCAGTTGCCCCATAAAAATGGGGCAAGTGGACCAGGAGGGTCTATGTTCCGCTTTTTTTTATTGGATACCAGGTCCTGTTTGAAAAAGTCTGAACAACTAAAAAAGAAAAAAAATAAACCAGGCAGATCATCTACATTATATATCAACAAGATAAATCTATGAGCAAATGACTACGTAACTGCTTAAGTATCTCATTCTCTTTGTTATTTATCACAATGGAAGTTCGATATGTCCACTAAACCTGTGGAGAATGTAACCATATTTTATATATTGAACAGAACTATTTTTATTCGTTTCCATAATTTTCTAATAAGATCACTTTTCCTTATATACGCTTCTTCGTCTGTATCGTAAAATTTCGAGATGAAGGGATCTATCAAAATAAAGTAGTACGTGCTATATTGTGTATGCTATATTGGCACTAATCAATGGATATATATCCCCTGATACAATGGATACAACCCATCATCTTTTTGTTTAATTTTGGAAACAACGGATTTGGAGCTTATTCTATCAACGATAATTTTCAGAATTTTCAAGCTATGTTTTTGAGACTTTTACAAAAGTTGCTCTATACATTTAGCTAACACTTTATGCACATTATACTTTGTTTACTTTCTGGCATGCGCAGTGAATCATTCAATAAAACTGCTCATTTTTCATACAATTTATTTTTCATACAATTATTCTTTCATTCTGATTGCAGGGTATTATACACAATGTTATTTGTCATATTTTCTGAAAAGAACTTTTTTTATATTAAGAACTTTACAAATTATAAGCAAAAAAACTTGGCAAAATTTGGGACTTTTTTTTATAAAACCTTTAATTTCTCTACGAATATACATGCTATTCTCATAAAAATGAACACAATTTATAACAATAAGGCACTTAATCATAATCTACAGTTTGAACGCTATTGCTACTTTAGTTTTTACAGGGTTGTCCAAAAGATATTCGTTCTTTTTCAATTTGTTGACGATCTCCTATGGGGTTTCGGGAAAAAATCTTCACGGAAATATATGACCTGTACTATTTTGTTTACACAGCAGGAGTTTTAGGAAAATTCCTCATGTATTTTTCTAGTAATTTAAGAAAACGTCAAAAATCGCAAGTGGCCGGTCACCTTTGGCCGTATAGTGTACATGCACCCATGGTCCCGAATGGGTTTAATGCTGTATAAAGTCCTTAAATTTCGACAACAGAATTATCAGAACGTAACGTCCTTGCACCTGCAACTTTTTTGTCCGGAATTCTTACTTTAGAATGAACGAACATTTCTGCTAACTGCGATTTTTATTCAAACAAGCGACGTGTTTTATTGAAACGTGATTTTGCTAGGTCAAAGATCAGAACTTTCGTATGGCACATTCTTCATCGTTCTGCATTTTGTACATGCATAGAGAAAAAACGTTAACATCAGAAATAATATGTACCATTAGAACTGTCCGAGACTTTTCCATTTTAATCTTTCAAATTATCTGCTGCTATTTTTTATTCATTAATTTTTAATTAACTGCAATTTTTAATTAAAAAATAATCTATTTTTATCGCCTTAACCTTAATCCTCAAATATTCGTACCATTTAGGCTATGAAGTTTTCTTGGTTTTTTACACCTGTATTAGAGCAACTTAAACTTCCTGCACCTGCAACGTTTGTAGTAAGGAAATATTTCACTTTATAAATACCCAAATTTTCCCTAATCATATTTTATTGGTAAACATGCCAACAATTTCGAAATATAAAAGATTCCAAGAGATAATTTTTAAATTTGCAGTTTTAATGTAAGATTCACTATATTGGATGCTCGTTATATTGATTGCACACAAAATACATATTAAATGTTTTTAATTTACAATCGGTGATACAGCTTGATAATTCTTTTAATTTTAATAACTGTTTTTATAAAATTTCGGTTGTTTTAAAAAAAGGAAGAGCTCCTGATCGCCACCCGCCACTCCGCATAATGATAATCCAAACAACATTTCTAAGGACTTCGACAATTAGAATCTCAGTTAAGGGAGACGAGTCGGGATGAACAGGGATCATAATACCATGACATCTCGCAAATTCCTACTTTATAAAGTTTACACTTACCATACAAAATATAAATGTGCTATGATAATTACAGCCCAAGTTATGAGTAATTTAAATTGTCAGCATTTTTTATTTATATACAAAAATATGCAAGGTTTCATTTAAAATATGACGCTCTTTAAAATGTGTTCACCATACAAAATTTTATAATATCTCAATAAATAATATCTAGTCTAAATTTACTTCTCAGTGTAAAAATATTTTATCCCCTTGAAACATATTCCAGAGCAAAAAAAAAAAAAAAATGTTTTCATCGCATTACTTTTTGCTTTTCAGTAAAGAGTTTTCTAATTAGTATACAGAAAATATACCTTTATCAAAAGTTATTATTTTTTCCAAAATATTCCACATTTTACTCTAAAGCACAAGGAAATGTAAACACTACGTATTCTTATTTTCTCTGTTACATTTTTCATCTTTTTTTGTGACTATTCCACTTTTTTCTTAAACATTTAGAATTTCTTCGTCACATTTTATAGTAATGTTAGTTTAAAGAAAACGGATTATAGATTTAAAGAAAACGTTATATTAAATTCTCAGCAGTTAAAATATTTCTGTCGTAAGATGCTTTTTATATTATATAACAGCTCAGTAATTGAAATATTTTGTTTTATAATATGATATTTATATAATGAAACTAAAAAAAAAAATAATAATAATGCTTCACACAGCTTTTTCTTTCAGAATTTTAAGTTTTTATCTTGCAGTAGCAAACTTTTTTTACATTTTAAGAGACGTTTTATGCAAGAGATTTATCCAAAAATAAAAATAAATGTATTTAAGCTGAATTTAGTAATTTAAAATTGTAAACAATAAAATTTACTTATTCAGTAGATGATGATCTTCGGTGTCTATAAACATTGTAACAATGCAATTCCAAATCGGCCTAATTTTATTAGGCGACAATAGTATCTCCGAAGTAAATTTAGGAACAGTAAGGCGATAATTTACAGGGCTATTACAAATGATGGATCCGATTTTAAAAAATCATATTTTCGAAACTACTGCACATATTACAATGAGTGACACATGAATTTAAATAGAAATATACTAAGGTGTTTTCAATTACAAATGTTTGATGCGTGACCCTTTTGTTACACGCCTTACGTCCAATCTGTAATCGAGTTCGTTCCAAACATTTTGTAGCATCACTCTGTTAATGGTTCTGAAAGCTTCACAAATGCGTTCTTAAAGTTCTGAATATTTTGTTTTAGGCATTGGAGGTACATAAACAATGTATTTGACACTTAAAGAACTACATTTAAAGAAACAGAACTTAAGGGGTCTCAGCACTCTTAAAATTGGAAAAAATGAAAAAAAAAAGACCATTTTCAACATTTTATATCTTAAAATGTATTTCGTTTTAAGACACAATTTTAATTGGAATAAAATATATAACTATGTTCTTACATTTCATATATTTAAAAAATTATAAGATGCAAAATTAGCATTTACAGGGGGCTCCAAACTGTTAGACATTTGACGAGCAAAAAATCGGCATAACAGCTTACGCGCACGATTACAAAATAAGTATTGCAACTAGAATGAAAATTTTGGTGCCTACTTATACTTCAGATTCTAATAATTACCATGAACCTAAATAAATTTGTATTTAAAGCTTTTTTATATTTTTAATACAAAGTTGTATTTAGATAATGCAAAATTAAGAAAATTTCAGCAGTATAATCACCTAAAAAAATATTGTTTTGAGCAATAAAAAGGAAATTTTAGGTTCAGTTTCTACAGACTAACATGAAACATATGTTTTGAAAATTTCATGAAAAAATATTCATAAGTTTTTGAGATATCGTGCACGTTATGCCCAAAAACGTCATTTGGAGAAAAATGGCTTCAAAGTTTCCGAAACGACGCTTCAGCTATTGAACGTGTATAAATGTAAAAGCCATAACTTCAATTCTAATAGGAATTTCAAGGAAACAATTATATCAAAATGTTCAAAAAAGATAGGAGTTTAACCTCTAAAAAAATTAAAACGTTGAAAATTTTAAAGATTTAAGAGTTCTGAGACCCCTTAAAGAACGCATTTGTGCAAAATTCAGAACCATTGACAGAGTGATGCTACAAAATGTTTGGGACGAATTGCATTACAGATTGGACGTATGCCATGTAACAAGAGGGTCACACATCGAAAATTTGTAACTGAAAAAAACTTGATATATTTCTCTTTAAATTAATATATCACTTATTGTAATATGTGCAATAGCTTCGAAAATATGATTTTTTAAAAATCGGGTCCGTCATTTGTAATAGCCCTGTAAATTATCGCCTTACTGTTTCTAAATTTACTTCGGAGATACTATTGTCGACTAATAAAATTTTTAATAGCCCTGTACATCTCATTTATTTTAATATGAAAATTATTATACAAAAATCATAAACTACATCATAGTAGAAAATAATGCAGCACATAATAAGTACAGAACTTGTGTGAAAATATAAATTGTTTGAAAAGAACGTTTAAACACACAATAAAACAAGCAGATTTGATCATACGTATACGTTTCGTGAGTACTAGGACTTACATCCTCAGTGTAAAAACTTTAAAAACAATATCCCCCCAACTGCATGTACGGTGAAAAAAACCCAAATGTCAAAACATAAAATCAAAAGACCATGAAGTTCTAACAGCCAATGAAATTAAGGCGGAAGTGAAGTGTCGTGACACAACAAATCCATCCAGAAAGTTGAGATGTATGGTGCCCTAGATAAATCATTAACCAAGGAGTCTTTAAATTTATGGATATGAATAGCCTCAAAAAAGTCTAAATCCAGAGGAGTAATGCATTTCTTGATAATGGTAGCTGAGTAGATAATGGTAGCCATTATCAAGAAATGCATTACTCCTCTGGATTTAGACTTTTTTGAGGCTATTCATATCCATAAATTTAAAGACTCCTTGGTTAATGATTTATCTAGTACACCATACATCTCAACTTTCTGGATGGATTTGTTGTGTCACGACACTTCACTTCTGCATTAATTTCATTGGCTGTTAGAACTTGATGGTCTTTTGGTATTATGTTTTGACATTTGTTTTTTTTTCACCGTACATGCAGTTGGGGGGATATTGTTTTTAAAGTTTTTACACTGAGAATGTGAGTCCTAGTACTCACGAAACGTATACGTATGATCAAATCTGCTTGTTTTATTGTGTGTTTAAACGTTGTTTTCAAATAATTTAATGCAGCACATATTATTATTTTATCTATTTCTAATATTAAATATGACTTAATAAAACAATTTTTATTTTGATTAACTCAAAGACAGTTAAGCAACAGCTTTATAAAAGTGATCTAATGTGCACAATGCATGTAAAATGATTCTGAAAACTACTGTATTAGATATATTCTGTTTCACTGAAGGGTAATTCCCGAAGTTTGAAATATATTTGAATGCGTAATGCATAATTCTAACATTGTGCTAGCAGTGTTTGTTTTAACGGATTGAACGTGTAATATGCAAAAGTTAATATGTGTAAATTATTGAAAGCTACATTTATTACATCATGCACTGAACTATACATTCAATTGTTTTCATAGAAATTAGTTTGAAATCAATATGCAATCTTTGGCATTCCAATAGGTTTAAAATAAAAGGAGGATGTTTATATATATCTTCTTCTTCAGGAGTTTCCACTTAACAGTGGGTTTCATCTACCCATAAAAGTAGTGCTGAAAGATCCTTTCTATCTCTCTCTGTCCAGAGTGATATCATCATTTAACAAATATATATTAATTGTCTCTCGTATAGAACTTTGCCAAGTCATCCTCAGTCTACACCTTCTACTTTTGCCGTCCGGACATCATTCAAAGATAGTTTTAGGAAGTCGTTCCTCTTTCATTCTGCGTGCATGACCATACCATCTAATCTTGTTATACTCGGCTGTATTAACAACATTTTGTTTGACTTGCATTCCTGAGTTTTTAATTTTATCCAGCCTAAACATTCTCGCTGATCTTCTCCAGAAGTCCATTTTGGTGGAGAGGCGTTTCTTTTTTGGCTGGATATTTAATGTCCAGGTCTCTGCGCGATAGAGCAAAATGTTTTGCACAATAGCATTATAAATTTATCTCTTAGTATTAGGTAGAATATTACTACTCCACAGAACAGAATTCAACATCGCTATTGCTTTTCTGCCTTCAACAATTCTACTTACAACATCTCTTTAGCTTGATCCATCTTCATGTATGATAGATTCATTTGAATTCCTCTACAGTTTTAACATTAGTATCATTCAATAAAATGTGAGTTTTCTGACATGTAGTACTAGGTTGAGAAAAAAGTTCTTGTAAATTTGTGAAACTTGCGTTCTTATGAGCAAATTAACAACAAAAGCAACAAAGACTATTCTTCAAAGTAGAGACCATCATAGTCTACGACTTTCTGCCATCATTCTGCCAAATTCCTGATTTGCTGGAAGTACCATGTCGGCTCCTTGGAATCGAAAAACTCTGAACATGCTTCTTCGACTTCATTAAAGGATTCAAATCGACGACCATTAAAAATGTGTGGCATTGATCGAAAAAGGCCATAATCGGATTCCTGAACTCCTATAGATATACCACTAGTACTCCTATATACGATACAAATTCTGGTAACTATTAGATTAAAAATTTCCCAGAACTTTTTGCTCAACCTAATAGTAGCTCAGTAAATATTTTCTTTTATAATATAATGTTTATATAATGAAACTAAAAAAATGTATGTTTTAAGCAGATTTTTGTTTAGAATTTTAAGTTTTTATCTTACAATAGCAAACTTTTTTTTTTACATTTTAAGATTATGCAAGAGATTTATCTAAAAATAAAAAATAATATTTAATCTGAATTTAATAATTTAAAATTGTAAACAATAAAGTTCACATATCGTGTAGACGATGATGCTCGATGACTATAACCATTGTAAAAATACAATTCCAAATCGACATTTTCTTAGACGACAATAGTATATCCGAAGGAAATTTAAAAATATATTAAGTCGATAACATATATATCATTTATTGTTATGTAAAATATCCCCATTAGTATGCAAAATTCATAAACTGCATCATAGTAGAAAATAATGCAGCAGATATTATTATTTTATGAATTTCTAATATCACTAATGACTTAATAAAACAATTCTTATTTTGATTAACTCAAAGAAAGTTTTAACAACAGCTTTATAAAAGTGATCTAATATACACATGCATGTAAAAAGATTCTAAAAACTACTGTATTAGATATATTCTGTTTTCACTGAAGGGTGATTTCCGATGTTTGCAATATATTTGAATAAGCAATACACAATTATTGTACTGTGCTATCAGTGTTTGTTTAAACGGATTGAACGTGTAATATGCAAAAGTTCATATGTTTAAATTAATGAAAGCAATATTTATTACACCAATCACTGATCTATACATTCAATTGTTTGCGCAGAATTTAGTCTGAAATCAATATGCACTCTCTGGAATTCCAACAGGTTTTAAATAACAGGAGGACGTTTATATATGTTATATTGAAAACAATAAGCAATTTTATATCACAAGAAAATTTACATTATAAATTTAAATAATATTTGTTTTATACAATAATATATGTTTATTAGTTCGCATATTTTTTGCATAAAAAAACAAAAGCATGTCTACAGTCAGAAAATAACTTCATACATTTTAATCATAAAACTGCCCTAGAAAAACACGGAATAGACTTTGGACTAGAAATTATGATAACAGGATAAGTTTAGGAGATTCTTCAAAATTCTGATATTTTCAAAGTGAACACTTAATTTCTGTATCATATTTAAAATTTTCGACAAGCCATGCCTTCGGATACCAAACAGTAAGTCAAGCAATCAAATAATTAGGACTTATGAAAGTTTAAAGTTTGGAACACCTAATGTAGAATTCATTTATAATCGTTGAAATTTATAACAGTTACTTATGAGAATGAACTGTAATTTTGGATTCTCATATATGATGCTTCTAAAAATCTATCGTTTTAATATATATATATATATATATATATATAACCATTAATTAAACAATACTGAACACCAACAAAAATTGTGATAGAATGAATACATTTACAACAATACAGTGTCCCCAAACACACTGAATGGATACCAAAAACATAATATACAAGCTGCTATGTATAAAATAAAGTCCCTTGTACTATATAACAAGAATTAATAAGGAAGAAAAAAGAAGAATATGGATTTCGATTAAAATAATTGAAAAGCTTATATATTGAATTACGTTATCAAGTACATAACTCAACTATATAAGCAAAATTAGTCGTTTTCTGTGAGAAAAAAGCTAAAGGCTGATTTTTTTTCTCCTGTACTCTAAAGACCAATATAACCAAAAGAATAGTTTCAAATGAAAACAGAATAATATTAAATGTTATGAAACGGAAAAAGCAATACAAACTTTTAAATATTTAATTTATAGCAATGAAAAATAGTAATATTACACAAAATACCTAATAAAATCCCAGTTATTTTATCCAATACACATCAGCACATGGTATCCAAAAGCTCGATAATATATATATATATATATATATATATATATATATATATATATATTACTATTTAATAGAACATAATAATAAGAAAATAATAATAATACATTATCGTAATCTCCCATTTTTGTGCTGGTTCCGAGACATGTATTATTGCGCACTTAAATCTTTCATTGATATATGATTTGTAAAATAGCTTCGAAAATAAAAATTAATACATAAAAAATAAAGAAATATATTTTTTTACATGGCTGAGCAAAGATTGTATAGTTTACTAATGGTATCGGTTTTAACACAAAGGCTGGCCGAACATGACGAGGATGACGACATTGGCGAATCATATGATAAAATTATGTGTTCCCTTTTTCTGTCATTTAAAATAGTCTAACGTCACTTCCTTTATAAACATCTTTAAAACTATTTGTCAAAAAAATAATCATTTTTCGTCATAGCATAATTTTGTACTAATAAAAAACGTTAATACTATTTTAATTTTTTTTTGTGTGTGTGCGTGTGTCTAAATGACATCTCTTTTTAGAAACACATTTATATATATATATATATATATATATATATATTATGTACATAGCAATGTAATTTTTCGTTGATTTATAAACAGAAAAACGTTTTTATGCCAAACTTTTATGTAATTTGCCCTTTCTACATGAAAGATTTAATAATCTGGTGCAATTGTACACCTTCGTGAACTTTAGTGTTGCTCATACGAAAGGTGTTCTTTGAAGGTTTATACATACACTGGTTATGAAAAATTAAGGAGAAGACACAAAATGCTAATTTTCAAATGCGCAAACACTCAAAAGGAAATAATATAATTCAAGTAATTACTATCTCTACAACACATCTAGTCCATATAACATCTCATTCATGTCACACATGGTCACAAATGTCACAGTCACTACGGTGAAGCAAAAAAATAGGAAATTCCATACATCTCATTATGAGTCTCAAATGATCACTATATGTGACTCCACTGAGACGTCACTGGGACTTCTGCTTTGGGACGAGTCACCATGTGATTTTACAATGTAGTTACATTGTGACTTTCATGTGACTGTCATTTGTAGACTCAATTTCAAAGTCATCGTGAACGCTGCATTGTGATAAGTTACCAAATAATGTCACATTAAGGTCACATGATGACTTTCAGGTGACAGAGAGACTACTGTGAAGTCACCATTGTGCTCTTTTGGGAAAAGTCTCCATGTGACTATAATATGATATTATTTGGTGACATCATAATGCAACGTTCATGATTACTATGAAATTGAGTCTCAAAATGACAGTCACATGAGAGTCACAATTTAACTACATTGTAAAGTCACCTAGTGACTCGTCACAAAGCAGCAGTCACAGTGACGTCTCAGTGGAGTCACATATAGTGATCATTTGAGACTCTTAATGAGATGTATGGAATTTCCTTATTTTTTTGCTTCACCGTAGTGACTGTAACATTTGTGAACATGTGTGACATGAATGAGATGTTATATGGACTAGCTGTGTTGTAGAGATAGTAATTATTCGAATTATATTATTTCCTTTTGAGTGTTCGCATATTTGAAAATTAGCATTTTGTGACTTTTCCTTAATTTTTGATAACCAGTGTAGTATCCAATAATGTGTTCAATAAAGTGTACAAATGATAATTTTTATTCTTAATGTCATATTAGTTAAAATATTTTATTCCTTTAAATATTTTACATCCCTGCACTATAAATTTTACAAAAAATGTTTTTACTACGACACACGTCAATAATGCTCAATACTGAATAGGAAATGAAACCAAAGTAAAAAATCCTCTTCCAAAACTTATGAAATTTTCTCAAATTTTCCATATTTTGTTTTGGAAATAAAAACTCTTCTTATTCTGATTTCTCTCTCACACTTTTTTGTTAATATTTAATTATTTTTTTAATCTTTAGAATTTCTTCTACGCCTTTTCAAAATATGTTAGCTTAAGTAAAACGGCTTGTAGATTTAAAGAAAATTCTCAGGAGTTAAAAATATTTTCTATATTTAATATAATAAAACTTGAAAAAATCCCTCTTTTAAACAAACTTTTTGTTCAGAATTTCAGGCTTTAATGTTCCTTTACTATTTACAGTATATTTTATTTTATTTCTTTATCTATTTTAACCTTTTAAAATTAAATATGATATTTATATAATTAAAATTAAGATTTTCCAAGCTGATGTTTTGATAAGTATTTTTCAGTAGAACGATCGAATATTTCGCTAAAAACCGAACAATCATTTTTTTTTTTTTTTCAAGCATGTGAAACGATTTAAATACGTAATGAAAGTATTTCTATTAACTTATGCATTTTTATAGTTTTCTGGGTTTTGTTATGTATTCTTAATATTCGAAAGGTCTCAAAAATTGCTAAAAAGAAGTGAAAATATAAATTTTAAAAGCTTTTGTTTTTCGTACATAACTTTTTTGGTTAAGTTCAGCTAACATATCTAAAATGCATAAGTAGTGCAATAGTTTCGCAAATATCAAAGTTATAAGATCCAGTTGCATTAATGTTAAAAGTAGAGTTTATCTTGAAGATGGGTTCACTCGAAAGCAAATTTCATCAATAAATGGATCCTGTGCAGTTCCACCCGAATACACAGCATTGCTTCGATATGGTTCTTTATACTTTATTTGATTTTAACCGCTAACAATGATTAACTATAAACATGATATATAGTTTTCTAGTCATTTGATTGTTATTGCACTGATGAGGGGCTAAAAATTCGCCCGAAACGTGTGCATTTTTAATTTTATATGTATTTATATAATTTGTACTTGTATATCTGATGAATTGTAATATATTACTAGTTTTTAAGAAGCTCACTTATTATTATTATTATAATAATATTAGTGTTGTTGTCGTTTTTTTTTTTTTTTGTTTTTTGTTTTTTGTTTTTTTTTTTTTTTTGTTGTTTGTTTCTGTAAAAGGGATTTTTGCCAAATATAATTTAAATACATTAGAGTAACTGTTTTATTAAATAAAAAATATCTCGGAGAAATTTTCATTTTTTTTAAATAATTTTCTTAACGATTGTCCCAATTATCCGAATTTCCTCCAGAACATTTTAGCCTGATTAATTGGAGTTTCATTGTATTTCTATTTAAATGAACATTTAAGATATATAAAAAGAAAGTAAACATTTAAACAAATTTGAATTTAGAACCCTCGTTATTTAGTTCATACAAAATTAAGCGTAATTGTTTTAACTCTTTCAGAGGCAAAGCACTTTTGCTGTTAAAATGATAAAATGATTGATTTACACCAGGATTTACGAGAAATTTTATACGAAAGTAAGTTTTTGTTCGCGTGCATTATATAAAGAAATTTTTTTTCAAAATTATGGTGACAATGTGACATATTTCGGAATTAAAATTAAATGGTATGTATAACATACCGCCGCCCTTCAAGAGGTTAAGTTACTGTGCGCCAAATTGTTGTAAAAATACAATTTTCTACATTATATATATATTTTTTTTTCTATATTCTATGAAATTAGTAATTCCCCTTATGATTTTAGCTATTCGCATTTGTAAAGCTAAAGCTAAAAATAAAACATTGCTTTTAAAGTACAGAAAAAGTAGCATAATCGTATGAAAATGATTTTAGTATTTTCAATCTCTTTCTGTAATTTTTTTTAAATCTCAAAATGTTTTTCCACTTTACTGTAAAAATTTCAGTTTTAAATCGATATTTAAAAGCATTATTACACAAGAAAATAATAACTTTTTGTTCCATTATTGGAATGAGAAAGACACTTTCGGGCTTAAACACCATTCATCTGGTATAGTGCTCTAGTTCGATAATGGCAGAATAACTGAGGAAATGATAAAGGTATATATAAATATTTTACAGACATACATACAATAAATACAATAAACCCAACTGGAGTGAAAAATTAGCCAGAGCCAGGAATCGAACCCGGGACCACTGCATTCCAGGCAGTCGCTCTAACCACTGAGCTAGTCCGGCCGATGCCGGAGTCTGCAATTTCTCATTAATAAACCATGTTGGGGAAGTCACCAGCCCTCTATACGAAGGCCACGGATGACAGGACAACGATGAATAGATTTTACTATTACATCGATCTACGATAATTATAATAAAACACTCATACTACAATATATATTAAAACACACATACACACATAAATAATGCCTGCATTCAACAGTTAAAGGTATATATAAATATTTTACAGACACTGTATTTATTGTATGTATGTCTGTAAAATATTCATATATACCTTTAACTGTTGAATGCAGGCGTTATTTATGTGTATATGTGTGTTTTAATATATATTGTAGTATGAGTGAGGAAATGATGTTCACCTCTAAAGTGATTTTAAATGATACGCTGCCCATCTTCAAAACTAATTGATACCCATTCTTTCAGAACTCAATTTAAACTTCCGTAGTTTCCTCTAATTAATGTCCCAGATTTAAAAATAAAAAAATAAAAACTCGCAAACTAAACCTTAAAGTAATCTGAACCGATTACCTATTTTCCTGAGAAAATTAAATTTTGTGACTTATTAATGTGTTGAATATTATTTACAACAGTGACAGCAATGAATATTGGGGATTTAGTTTATGTTATAATCATTTCTTTTCTCGTTTTTGACTGTTATCAAATCCAAAAGAGCAACTCTATGACATAAGTTTTAATTTATTTTTGTTCGAAAAAGCACGGAACTAGCAGGTGTTATTGTTCAGAAGCGATTTAATAGAACTGTTTCTTCTTTTCGTTTTTTTAAACGCTATAGATCTTTCAGAAAGTACTGTCAAAGTTGGCATATTGAACGGAATTTCCGCACGCTGCACGAAAGAAGAATAACCACTCAAGGAAGGGTGAAAAACATCTTTGTCACGTGATCAAAATCTCTTATAACTTAATAGATAATTTGTTTAACAAAAAATGCAAATCACGGTTCGATTCCAAATCGCTCCCATAATCAGACCTTCCAATTTTATATCTTACCGTTAAAAACATAATTTGTAAATATGTCTAAACATTTTGCGTTTGTTGAGCAGAGCAGTTGAGAACAGCCTTAATATACTAGGTGATTATAATTAAAGTCCCACTTTCAAAATGCTGTGAAAAAGGAACCACTGTAGCAAATAATAGCAAACGAGGGAAGTATCTGTTTGCTGTTAAGGTAATGACTGTTTTTGTTCGAAGTATACATATTTGATCGGTTTCCACTAACACGTTTCTTCATATAATGGAAAAAACACACGTTTCTTTTATAGATCTTCGTCCTTTATGTTTACCCATTTATTATTATTTTTATTAAGTGTTATTTTATTGTCATATAATTTAATTGTAGGCAAAATAAAGTTTTATATCTTAGAATAGAAAATCTTTCGTAGTAATTTAAAAGGATATATGTATATCTCTATACGTTATCTATGTGTATGTATCTTAAATATTGGAAAAACTCTTTACGTATAAAACTATATTTGGAAACATTGGAACATTCATTGCAATCAGTAAGCATCATTATGTGACACAAGTCTTTGATTTTTAATAAATTTAAACAGCTTAATGAATAGAAATTTGTCATGTTCACATCAGATAATACAATCATATCGTATATCTCTAATAATATTTTTTTACTTAGGTGTACATGCACTAAACATGTGTACTAAACTATAATGTTTACTAAAACATAATCGAGTGGTATTTTCAAATTGTTTTAAAGAAGGTGCAGTTGTAAATTAAATGTAAATGTAATGGTTATAAATTAGATAAATGTAAATTTCATTTGTTTTAATTTCAAAGAAACTACTTTTGCTGTTTAAGAACTGAAACATGATTTCAGAAAACTTTGTAAACTGTTAGCTGTTCCTTGTTTTTTTCCAATTTGCGCGATATTATTAGGTTATGAGAAAATATATTTTACACTTTGCAACTTCCGCTGCTACAGTAAGCGTGATGCACTCAAAAAATATTTATTATACTATGTTTTCTACAGGTAAAATTTATCTTATATTAATTTTTGACACAATTATTCGATCGGTAAATAAATCATAACAGATTTAAATTTCCAAGTATGTGAATAAAGGCTTAACCGGGCCCTTTTTCACACACTTGGAAATTTACATGTGCTAATGTTTTTCTTAACCAGAATAAAAGCTTTCGAATCTGCTTTACTAGCAATTAAAAAACCATTTACGCAAAAATTTTAACTTTTTAAAAGTTAAGAAATTTTAATTTACATATGCAGTTTCTTGATCTTATAACATAAATAGTTCAACACTTATCAGACTCTTTATATTAAGGGGAAAAAAAATTTAAGACGGAAATTCAATGGGCTATGTATGAATTTGATGAATTTTAAGCAATTTCTGGCATTAATAATCGATGCAGAAGGTATTTTTCTAAAAGCCAATCACGGACTAATTGTATATCTTTATGGGAAAAATACTACGATTTTCAAAGTATTTATTATTTTTAAAGAAATTTCTAATATGTGCACTCAATCATGAGGTCATTCATTATTTGTTTATATGTAGGTTTAATCATTAAAAAGCCCATTTCGTATCTATATTATAAAAGACAAATGTATCTGTGCGTAACACTGACGTCATTTTGCGAATGGCAACAGAAAACGATTAAATTTAATGTTTATTTACTTTTATTATGCTTTTTATTTTATTTCTAAATATCGCACACTTTCAATTTTTACACCTTCGAATAAAGAAAAAAAAATGTATTTGCAAATGCGATTTGTTTGAAAACTATATCGCAATTTGTTTGTAAACTGCATCTCAATTTACTCAATTTGTATTGATTTAAAATAATTTTCACGCATTATTTAAAAAAAAAAATCTATTTCTGTTACTTGTAGACAAATTATCACAAAACATAAATAAGTTTGCACCTAAATTAATATAAATAAAATAGTTCAGCATTTGTTTCCCGCTTATAATTCATAGTGAAATTAAAACTTTATCAATCCATAAATTAAAAATAAACTAATATTAATAAAACACAAATTTAAGATATGTAAACGAGCCACGCAATATAACACTGAAATTATAAATATAAAAAAGACTAGCAATCGTTCCGATTTCTTTGACTGTTAATTCCTTACACAAGGCCAATGCGAAAGTATGGCTTTTAATTAATTTGAAAAATTTATTTGAATACATTATTGGTAACATATAAAATCGATTGTTGGTAAAGTTAGTGAAAAATCTAGTATATACATATACACTGGTGGGAATTGATTTATGAAAACACATTTTTTTAACAAACAATTCTATAATATTCATTAAAAATGAATAAAATTTCGTACATTATTCATGCTATTTACAACAAATATCTTAGAAAAATAAAATTCCATGCATACTAATAAATTAAAACATAAAATCAAAATTAGATTTTAGTAACATAAAAACACGGAAATTATTTTATGAAATATCACATTTAAATGAAATTAATAGTTAGTAGCCGCCTTTATTCATCAGAGTTTCATTTATTTTAGATGGTATTGATAAAATAAGATTTTGAATGTATTTCTAAACAATTAATTTCCAGTTTTGACAGATTGAAACTTCCAATTCCACAAGTGATGTGTACTGCATCTCATTTGCATAAACCACTCGAACAAGCTGTCCCCAAAAGTTTTCGATCGGGTTCAGATCAGGACTAATAGGTGGATGATCTAAAAGAATATTGTTCTGTTTGTCAAACTAGTCTTTCATTGCATTTGAAATGTGGATACTTTCATTGTCTTGCATGAACACATGTTAGCTATACCATAATATTGCCATGCAAATGGAAGAAGTGAATTTTCTAAAACTAAAGTGTAATCGATAGAATTCTGCAGACCATTTAAAAATAAAATTTCACTTTTGCCATCATAAGCTATCGCTGCCAAAATCATCAAACGTCTGCCATCAAAATTTCTGCTGAATGTAGATTTTGGTTCTTTTCAGAGATCCCTCCAATAATATTTCAATCCATCCAAATTAAATATTTTTTCGTCATAGAAAATGACTTTCTTCGAATTGTCAAATATATCCATGTACTTCGCAATACTGGAAGCGCATCTGCTTGTGACAGAGAAGAAACTTTGGACCAGACTTTAGTTTCGACCAACTTAAGCTCCGTGAAAGACATAAAATTTCCCCAACTCTTCAAGAAGTAACAGGAAAGGATATGTCCAAATCTGCTATGAACTGTGAACGTATTTCGTTGCAAGTTGAAGAATCCCCTTTTACTATCTCTTACTTAATCGCGGATTACCTTTTTTGCCATAATTTGCTGAATCTTATCTATAGTTATGTATCACACCAACTGATCTTAATTAATTTACTAATTTCCGGAACAGACTTTGCACATTCTAGATATGCAATTGTTTTAGCTCTTTCTTCCTCAGACAACATATTTCGTTTATTAAAAGTTTAACTGGAACGTATTTCTTCCAATATATAACGCTTGTTACGTCTACTGTACATGTCACATTACCTTGCTTTACACAAATGTTTGCCATATTACTTCGGAATAGCCAATAAAATGTGATATTTCATAAATCAATTTCCATATTTGCATACTACGAAAATGTAATTTTTGACTTTTTGTTTATTTTTAATATTATGTATGATATACATACTATGTATATCCACGAAATTTCATTCATTTTTACGGTTCCGTACTTAAAAAGTAAAAACGGAATCATTATAATATCACTCCTGTTCTGTCTGTCATGGCCATTTCCCGCGAAAACTATGAAACGTGGAAAGTTCAAATTGGGAGAAGTAATAAAGATTAATGACCTACTTATTTTCAGATTATTAAACATTCATAAATATATTTAGTAAAAATGCAGGGGGGCTAATTAAGTTACTTGAACAAAAAACTTTTTTCTTTGTATATCCTGTGGATCGTGTGAAAGCTTACGTAACGCTGAACTCAAAAATGTATTTCTTTAAATTTTAGGTATTATATTTTCAAAGATATTGTCTAAAATGTAGCGCAAAAATATTCCACCTCCCCCTTTAATTCAGAAGCTACTAAAAGTAAAGTTATGAAAAAAATTAGAGGTAGTAGACGTTAATTTAAACCTTGCAGGAAAATTATAGCGATTAGCCTAGGTGAGATAGTTTTTGAGAAAACCGCATTTTTCAGTTACACACAAATTTTGATTCCAGCAAAACTATTGAGAAGCGCTGGAGGAACCTATCGCAGCAGAAGTATAAAGGCTTACTTGATAATGATTTCGAAGAAAATCCTCAGTAATTAGCCGAGATATTAACCCTTAAAGATTTCCCGCACCCTCCTACTCAACAAATTAAAACACATTCACAATTTCCTAACATACTTAACAAACTTAACTTAAGCCCTGGTTCTGCTTATCTGCTCGTGCCATCTTATTTGTGCCACGCAAATCATTACATCTCCAATGGACGCTTGAGTATTTGCTCGTGCCATCTTACTTGTGCCACGCATTCCATTCTTTTCCCTTCCTGCCGCCCCTTGTCGCGAGAGGGGTTCCTACCTCGGCGGCCAGGATCAGTGATGTTTATTATTATTATTATTATTATTTATTTTATTTTATTTTTACTTTAAATGTTCTCATACTCCCGCCCTCTGTCGCGAGTAGGCGTTTTCCTGGCGGGAAGGCATTCGTCTAATTTTTGTAATCCCACTTTATTCTTTTTAAAATAAATTCTGGGTTCTGTGGTCGGTGGTGCATAGACGCCCTTAGCGGGTGAGCGTCGCCCCTTGAGCATTTTGTGTTTGTCCGTCTGCATACGGCCGGACAGGGCTGTACTCACTAACGAGCCCCAACGTGTCGGGGAACATACCGGGAGAGACGTTAAGCTCTAAGGGGCAGGCCTAGCCGGCCCTGAGCAGTCTCTCTTAGGCTGCCTAACCCTTAAAGATATGGACGATTTGGACATACATAAGGATATGGGCAACGTACTCTATGTATCATCGGCTTTTAAAGCCTAGTTAACAACTTCTAATGATACATATATGTGTAACTGAATGACCAGTAGTAGTATAAAACCAATAAACGTCAAATTGTTAAAAACAGACTAATGTTATTAGAATGAATCGCATAAATACTATGGGATTCGCGACTAGTTTGCATTTAGTGGGTATCTCAATATGCCTCGAGTGACTTTAAAAGTTAATTAAAAACCTATCGGGAAAAACGCGGCACGGACGAAGGTGGCGTTGCAATTTTGCGACCTGCTTTCGAGGCGCACTTAGCACAATGCCAAATTTAAACTTTGAACAAAGGTTTTGTTTTAGCTACTCTGTAGGAAGATAGGTTTTTATTACGCTGACTTTATTTTTAAAAAATGCCAAATGAAGTTTAAATATGCACATGCACTACTTTTATTATCAGTACCGAATTAAGATCATCATAAACAGATTAGGATAATATTAAAAAATGAGTTATAGAGAATAGATATATTTGATATTATTTAGGAATCATCTCTTTGTACTTTCATGGTATATCCATTTACACTTTTCTAGTATAATGCAGTTATACCCAAGCCTAAGTTGTATAGTTTTTTACAAATTCTTAGTATTGTTTTAGAAACGGTTTTCTTTTAATAATATAATTACTAATTCATATATTTATTCTACGGAATCCTCTGTGCGTGAGTAATACTCGCACTTGACCGTTTATTAATGAATATTATAGACGTTTTTGTTAAAAAACGGTGTTTTCGTAAATTAATTTCCACCAGTGTGTTACATGTAAAAAATCTAAAAGAGTTTACAATATATATATATATATATATATATATATATGTATGTATAAATCCCTGCCGGACGGCCTACAGTCGTAAGTAGATTTTGAAGTTAAGTATACTAATAGTATCACCAACAAAAACTAAATCATGATTAGAGATAAATTCCACTTTAACAATTTTATTTGTCCGCTTTCGGCGAGTTTTTATTTCATTTTTATATAAGAGCTGTTTTTATCAGGATCATGTTAAGGCGGTATTCAAAAAAATACTTTTCCATGCTCAACAATACGAAATTTTCTGGCACATTTTCAGATTCATTTTTAATAAAAAAATATGAAACTTTCTGGCGTGATTTTTGAAGAGATTTATAAGCAACCTGTGTTTTTATTTTTCGTTCAATTAATTAAAACTTGATTTAAAATATAAACAATTATTTTCTCAGTATGACAATATTTTTCGTTTCTAACACAATCGCTTCGGACATTCGATACAAAATGCCCACTTTGACATCATTTTTTGAAATATGTTCTGCCTCTATGAAAAAATCGATCACTACGGTTCCTTATATAGTTTCTGAATAAGAGAACCTACCAATTTGATGCGTTTGACAGCAAAAATGAATTTAAAAATAAGTCAGAAAATAATTAGTTTGGACTTCAATACACCTTTAATACCTTTTTTTTTCCTTCAACCGCTATGTATTTTTAATTTGTTTTTACTGTAAGAATCGGTCCTATCAAAAACTTGTCAATATAAATGTTATAGATATTATTAAGAAGATATATAATAAATTCATGCGGATTTTATATCTTGTGATTCGAAAAAAATATGGAATTTTTCTTCTTCAACCCCCCCCCCCTTTTTTTTTTTGTTTTCGTTTTTCATTTTCTTTTTTGCGGTACGAATTGGCCCTATTAAAAACTTGTCAATTTAAATGTTGTAGATAATATTATGAAAATTTATAATAAATTTAATTGGATTCGATATCTTGAGAATTGACGAAGTTATGAATTTTTTCTCCCTAAAACCCTATTTTTCGCGCCCCTTGAGGCCATTTTTAAATTTATCAAAAATCTGTGATACATAAATTTTTGGCCCAATTTTTAGAAGTAATAAAAAATTTAAACTGATTTGATATGTACAAAAATTAAGACGTTATGGGGTTTTTTCGGTTTGCACAAAAACCCTCCCTATTTCCATCCCCTTGGTCCAATGTTGCCCATTAACGAAATTGACCGAGATTTTATGCCCCTTGATTTTATGTATCAGTTTGTAAGAGATTTGGGCAGAATTATGGCAGAGTTATCGTGTCCAGAAGAAAGTGTTTATATATATAATATATATAATATATCATAATATATATAAAAACTTTATATATATATTTATATATACATATAAAGTTTTTTACTGAGGGTGGTTTTGGGTTTATGGGTCATGATTGGTGTAGATCCTCAAAAATTTGTCAAAAATTCTAACATAGGGGAGGATGTAATAGTTAGTATTTCATACGAAATCTAACTAAAAAAATGCTTTTTCCGTGAACCCCGGGTTTATCCCCTTGTATTTTTAATTACTGGATCATTACGGCACTCCGTTGGAATATACATACTACGATGTCAAACTTATTTTTTTAGGAAAATGTTCCAAAATTTATATTCTCTTCATTTTTCGGAAAATAAAGTATACCGATACAAATTATGCCGATACAATCCACCAAGATTATATTTAGTCAGAAATTTTGAGACACAGTTTTTTATATCTTCTTCCGATTTTCAACATACCTAATTTAACATATAGATTTTCGCAACAATGACCTTAAAAGCCTTAGTGAAATGATGTAAACAAATAACAGAAAATTTCGCTCAATCTGTCAAAGTGCCTGCGAAGAGTAGAGGAATCTTCCAGACGTACAAAGCTGAATTTTTTTGTGAGGGTAGCCCAAAATGTCTTCTGATACACCTAAGACACAGAACTTTAAATTTCTAATGATTAGCTGTGACATTTATTAAAAACTCATCAAACGGTCTAATTAAAAATAAAAGTGTTTATTTACTCAAAACCACACGCTGACTATATTTGAACCCTAATGTGAGGCTCGCGCAAGTCGAATCAAACAGTTCAATCTCACCTAGGCTAGAGTTTTGTAGAAGAAAATCATAGGTCCGTTATGTCTGTAAAAAAAAAAAAAACCCACCTATTTTAATTTTGGAGAGTGAGTAAAAAGCGCAATGGGAAATTGTAAAGTGAATTCAAATTTTAGAATCTATTGCAAGTAGCGATTCAAATTTGAGCTATATACGCTAAACAACATTCTATTTCATATTTTTAAAAAATGGAAAAATCGATAAATAAGATTTTATTTTTAGTCCAGGCAATAGAGACCGTATAGGGACTCTACCTAGCAAAATTAATGGTAGTACTGGAAATCGGCTTTCTAGATGTTTTTTGGGTCGCTGAATCCGAATTTGTAACTTCCCACCAAAATTCCCCCCGGCAACCCCCCCCCCCCCACCAATTTTGATAAAAAGCCCCCAAAAAAGGTTTTTATTAAAAAATAATTTTTTATTGCTTTAGGGGAAAAGTAGTTAGAAATTCAGAAAGTAGACAAAATTTGCAACAAATTAGATATATGACATTATGACTTAGGATGAAGGAGAAGGGGGGATCTGCCACAGAACATGCGCCGCAATGCTGCGTGGACTAAGTTGCGCAATTCCACTTAACCACTCACACGTTTACATTAGCCCTCCCATCTTCCCTCCGAACTTTCTTTATAAGTTTTACTTTAAGATTTTTGGGTCGCTGAATCTGAATTTTTAACTTACCCCAAAATTTCCCCCACCGACCCCCCCCCCAAATAGTTGTTTTTAACTTAAATTTCTTATTGTTTTAGGGGAAAATCATTACGAAATTCAGAAACTAGACAAAATTTGCAACAAATAGGATAGATGACATTATGAATTAGGATGAACGGGGAGGGTGAGGGCTGCCTCTGAACATGCACTGCGGCGCTACGTGCATTAAATTATGAAATCCAGGCGATAGGGGATTTTATCTGGCAAAATTAATACTAGTTCTGGATTTCGACTCACTTTATGTTTTTTGGGTCGCTGATTTTTTTGATAAAAACCTTTTTTGGGGGGCTTTTTACCAAAATTTAGGGGGGGGGGTTGGCGGGGGAAATTTTGGTGGGAAGTTACAAATTCGGATATTCGGATTCAGCAACCCAAAAAACATCTAGAAAGCCGATTTTCAGTACTACCATTAATTCTGCTAGATAAAATTCCCTATTGCCTGGACTATTTGTCAAAAAGTAATATTTAAAAAGGAAAAATTAATGTTTCCTAGGGCAAATTACTTGAAACTCAGCGTTTCTTCATTAATTATTATTATTTTAAATCTGATTTTCTTATGGATTTTTTTTTAAATAAGGGAGAGTTGAAATTTAGGTATTATAGAGATTAGCGGGCTTCACCGCTATCGGGCTGTGCGCGGGCGTGTTTTCACTGGTTTGTGTACGGGCCGTGAACTGCGAAAATATAAACGGGACGTGCCGATCTCGAGCCGAACTTTTAATTTTTACACCGGGCTTGGAAATTCCTGCCCGTGTAGACCTCTACCGCAGTCACACGGTACAGTTTGACTTCCGTACAAGGTGCTTTTGGTACACTGCCATACGATACCGCAAGTAGAAAGGACCCGTCTCGGATTTTCATACAGAATATATTGAGCGTTTAAAACCACTTCAACGTTTGCTACCAGATAAGTCGGGGGAGTAAAAGCAATGTTCCACTATACCTACTGCCGGTGAAGTGGTTAATTTAAGAGTAGTGGTTACTATTATTTCCGAATAGTAATTTCAGAAAATTTCTTATTTGAGTCTTGAGTCTTTCCACCCCCTCGAGTACTATGTCCTCGGACAGGTTTTATAACAGAGTTCCGTTCAAAAGGCGATTTGTTTAGTACAGAGTGCACCCCTTGGTAGTGGAAATTGGAACTAGAATCTTTTGGAGAGCATTCGCAGCACGCTTGTGATACAATACCGCTGGCAGCTTCGTTTTTGGAAAAAAAAAACATATGAATTCGAGGTCTGGGTGTAATTACATACACATTTAAGATCCGATAAGTTTATTATCATGGGCATGGGCAACGCCGGATAGATCAGCTAGTAAATTTATAAAGTAAAATGTGTCGTACTTTTAAAAATGTTGCAATAGAAGAAAACTCCCTCAAAGCATTATATATCCCTCCAAAACATTAACTTTTAAAGATAAGTATTTTATATTCTATCGAAGCTAAGTGAATATTCGTGTATGTATGACAAAGATAAAAAGAAATTCCCTATTATTTTATTTCATTAAAACCTTTATACTTTGATATTATACTGAAAGGTTTAGACAGCTGTGTCTCTTTTATTTTCATTAAAGTCATTAAACGGGATTTTCCTCTTTTGAAATGTTTCATCTCTAATGCAAGTTTATTTTCAAATAATGTATTTGAGGGCGTAAATGATATATTATTATCCATTTAATAAAACCAATATTTTATCAGAATTTTTTGTCTCATTCTTTCTAAATATATATTATATTGTATAAATTTATATTTAGAAATATCCGAAAAATTAATTTGGAACTTATTAATTTGTTCTTTAATATATATATATATATATATATATATCTTTATTTTATATTATATTAAATGTATTTAACAAGGTATTTCAAATTTTATTTCAAAATGTATTAACTGCATCCTTTGGTATCAATTACTGTGATTTCTTAACTGTTTTATTCACCTTAATCTTTATGATATTCTGGTAGACATGTGCGCGTGGTTATTTGTAAAATACTGAAATATTAATCGGTATGGTGTTTATTATTTATATTTTATATCCCATAAATATTTAAATACGTTTTTTTTATTCTTCCATTTCATATTATTTGTTTCTATTCTGCTTTCATTTTTAATCAATTCACTTGATTTTAATGGTTGTTTGGGCACAGGGGAAAATAATTTTTAGCTTTAGCTTATTGTTCTCACAGAAAACAACCATTTTGCTTATATCATTGAATTTTGTGCCCTTGACAACGTAATTCAATATGTAAGCTTTTCCATTTTTTGGCGGTGTCCACTTTTTTCTTTTTCTTCCATAATAATTCTTATAATATATATATATTTTTTTAATACTTACAGCTTTAATTCATAATAATGGACGGTGGTAGGTTATGTTTAATTAATGGTTATATATATATATATATATATATATATATATATTTTATTATTTGAGTTCTTAGAAATATTCTAAAATTTGAATATATTAAACACTCGAAATTCGATTTGTTCCATTATGTATTAGTTCCAGAATAAAACTTCATTTAAATTCGAAAGAATAAATTGCCTATATAACACATTTATTTGCTTTTTTTCTATGAAGGTGAAAAGTAAAAATGGCTAAACTGCATGCATTCATTATTGAAAAAAAATTGTTCTCTTGAAACTAACATATTTTTTGAAATATGACAAAGAAATTCCACCAAATATAAAAAAAACAAATTCTCAAGAAAATGAAAAATGTCACAGTAAAAAAACGGAATATGTAAGTTTTTTCTGCACATGTAAGGTACAGTAAAATAAAACAAAGAAAATTCATAACTTTTGGAAGATGATTCTATTCTTTGATTTAATTTTCTTTTCAATATTTGAATTTGAATGCTGCATATATAAAAGAGTTTGGAAGGAAAATATTTTCTAATAGAATTTTGTATGAAACTGTATATATATTTTTTACTTTTTACAATAGCTTTATAAAAGTACAGTCCGTAACCAAACTACCGTTGTTGGTTTATTTTAATTAATATTCCTCATTCCGTGCCTTTGTGCTCACAAATATAGTTGCTAACAGATAACTTTCATTAATTATTTTTCAAGTATGGAAAAACAGAATAAATAGAGATTTGTTAAAAGGTAGTTGTTAAAATATGTTTTTAAAATTTTTCCAGAGCCATTTGACAAAATTTAACTCTTTTGAAATACAATAGTATCCCCCAATAAGAGAACCCACTTTAACAGACATTTTGTACCATAAATAGAGTTGACACTTCTTCAGGGGTTACATACTAAAAAAATTTAAAGTACTGCTATTTTTATAAGAAAATCAGGTTGTATTAAACTTTAAATAAATGATATATAAATAAGTAAATGAGACAAGCATGAAAAAAATATTTTTTATTTTATTTTATTTTAAATAGAACATAAAAAAATATATTGACTAAAAGGTACTCTTTTCATATCTGCAATAAATAGAAAATCAGATTCCTCAGAAATACAGATTTCTCATAAAATTCGTAATTTTCTTTCTACAAAATTGTCATTCATACAAACTTTCCATTGTAAAAAGTTTGGAAGTGTCCAGCTTTTTTATTTTCAGAAAATCTACGAATTTTCTTTTATAAATAACGCTGTCAAACTGCTCAAATGATAATTACAAATGTAGAATCAAACAAGTAATATATATATATATAAAAATCCATTCCTACTTAGGTCATCAAAGAAAAATTTAATATAACCCCTTAAGTTAATATTAATTTTTGTTGCATTAAAATATCTCAATTTGTTGATTTTCTATAAGCAAGTAAACCCTATTGGTTTAAAGTGGAAGTCTATGGGAATTTGGCGAAATATTAGACATATCGCTCAGTTGGCGTCACATTTAGCGACTCATTTTGGACGCCAAATTTGGCGATATATCGCCAAGTTTGCTATAAACTTGATGGTACTTGGCGATAGAACAGGATCCCCCCTATGGTAACCGCCCTTATAGATATGGATTTGCATTAAATGCTATTCAATAACCAATGGCCGCCAGTTTGAGTCCCATATAAAACTAAAATTAATTATTTAAAATTTAGTTAATGAATTAATAATTGAAAAAAACTGCATTACCATCAAGTGTTATCCACTACAAGTTTAAAAAAATTATTTGAACTTGATCGATTGAATAATAAGTATTTTATTAACGATTGAAAATTAAACTCAGTCTCGCCGTCTGTTGATAATTCTAGGAACAATTTATGTTAATTTCTATATTGGAGATGACTGTTACTGTTATAATTTATGACTGTTAGCACGTATAAATAAACTGTCTTTTAATACCATCTACTAACATTAAGTAACATTGATTTTTGAGTATGTTGCAAATATGCGCTGATACAAAAGGTTAAAATTACTTTTTTACCATACTGCTTATTGTGTGAACCAAGAATTTCAAAATAAATAAAATAAAATACATTTAGAAGGATGAAATATGAAATTTTTTTACTAAGAGACTTCTTGTAAAAGAAAATATTTGAGTAACATTTTAAGCGTTACAATCAAACAGTAAACTAAGATTAAATTAACAGGAACCTGCAAAGGGATGTCCTGGTGTCTGGAAATAATGAAAGAAAGAAGAGGGAGATATAAGAATATTCCAAATACGAGTCATTTGGTAAGATTTACAACTGAGGCATGGAAAGGAAGGAGCATAGAAAAAATAATTATTTCTTTTTTCATTTAAACATAAACCCTGGGCCACACTGACCAGCCTTTTATGCCTCTCATTGCACCGTTAAAATTAATAGGATATGTAGAATAAAAAAATCGGAAATTCCAGTGATTATTGTTATGTTAGCTAAGTTTTCAGCCAAAAATTAGAACAATACGTTAGATTACCATGCATTGTTCATGTTATTTAGAATTATAGTTTGTGAAATAGTTTGTGCATAGTTTGTTTCTGAAATCCAAAAGTACAACTTTATGAAATAAGTTTTAATTTATTTTCGTTCGGAAACGCATGAAACTAGCAGGTGTTGTTGTTCAGAAACTATGTAATCGAACGGCTTTTTTTTTTCCGGGGGTTTTGTCAAACTCAATAGATCTTTAAGAAAATATTGTCAAAGTAGGCGTTTTGAACCTATTGTTCTTTCGAAAGAAGAATAATCACTGAAGGAAGGGTGAAAAACGTCTTTATCATGTTAAAAAAATCGTTAACTCAATAGGTAATTTATTTATTAAAAAAAATGAAAAACAGAGTTCAATTCCGAATCGCTTCCATGTTCAGGCTTTCCAATTTTATATCTTTCCACTGAAAAATAAATTTGTAAATGTGTCAAAACGTTTTGCGCTTGATGTGCAGAGCAGTTGAGAACAGCAAGTACTGTGAATCTGTTTAAAGAAAGGACCCTTCAAAAAATGAATCCACAAAATAAGACTCTATATTTTATGTTCATTTTATGGTATTAAGTAAATTTTTGCATTCAGAAAATTTGAGCAATATTTTGTAGAATGCAAACTCATTTTAACAACGCTATTTTTCTGAAGCTGATGAAACTTTCGATCTCGTTTTTGCATGTAGAGTGTATTACTTAATAGACAAAATTGAATAAAAAAATTGTATATACCAGGTGTTTCAAATGTCCGCAAAAAAGTAAAACGCTGTAAATAGGACTTAATTATCTAGAGTTTTGCAATGCGTCTATTAATATATGAAGGGATTGATAATACGAGAATGACTGACTGATATTCAGTATAATTGAATTTGCATGGCATGACAAGATAAACTATTTTTTTAATCTCGACAGCAGAGAACACTGATGCGTAGAATTAAAGTGAGAGGTTATAGTTTTAAAAGATTAAACTCTTTTACAATGCGATTAACAGTTGCTAGTCTTTAATGTTTCCATGAAGAGTTTCCACTATTAATCTTCTACGAATATTACCATTTTCCTCGTGTTTTACTATCGATCTGGGATTTTAAAATATGCAGTCTAAAAATAATACGAAACAACTAATATCTATAATATATATATTTATATATATAGCCATAATATAATTACAAATCATCATCTATTTCCAATTAAAATAATTAAATTAATAAATAAATAAACTTAGCAGCAAATTATTACTGTAACATTATACAAAATACAGATGGAACCCTATACAAGTAATACTAATTAAGCAAAGTCCACCAATTGGCTAGCACGATTAATCCATATTAACATATGAAAAACCACCAAATTAAAAAAAAATCTATTAAAGACATATGAAACAAAAAAACAGCTAAATAATGTTGAACACTTAAAAGACATATTGTAAACAAACAATATTTATTAGCCTCCGGTACGGTATGCTACTTCTTTTTCCCAGCTTATTTTGTGTCCAAAAAATAACGTTACATTACAGAAGCTAGCCGTAAAACACAACATTACGATTAAATACTCTTTCGCCATTTTTTAAACTTCTAAGCATCGGACATTTTCGATTTTTAGACCGTCGAATAGGAAAAAAAAGTTCTTTTAAATGCATTTTGTTTGAAAACTGTATCCCCATTTATTTTTGAAATATTAATTTTTTTGTAGTTTTTGGAGACATTTGCTTAATATTGGCAACGGAAAGTACTCCATTTCTGTAGAAAGTAAAGGAAAAATAGTTTTAAAATAGTAATTATATATTTTTCTTGCCATTTTCTCGTTACAACCAAAGAAAAATGTAATTAAAATACGTGATATTTTGAAAAAAAAAATAAATAAACGAATGATTTCTGTTAAAACAATGGAGCTATTATATACTACATTTAATTGTAAGCATCTATGAAACATTAGATAGCCGGTTATTTTTTTTTTTTTCGATTTTCTTGAATGACGGCATATTTTTGCTGCATTTGTGCATTATTTCGCGATAGTGATGTGCTATGCATGCTTTACTGTAGATGTTTAAGAGTAGATAGTAAATGTGGCATTCTTAAACGGATGCGAATGACGTCATTTTACATAAAATAAAAGCGTGTGCTTTAAGTCTTAAAATTGAAATATGTTTTGTACTGCAGTAGAATCCTGCTAAACCGAGTTATTTTCTTCTGATGGACAGGTGGCTTATATTATTATGAAACAGCCATTATAAATGAAGCGTTAGGTGAAGATGAGAAAGCAGCCGTAAAAAAAAAAAAAAATATATATATATATATATATATATATATATGACCATCCCCCCCCCCCCATTCTGACCAGAAAATCAGAGTTCTAACTTTTTACGGCTGCTCTTTCATCTTCACCTAAACGCTTCATTTATAATGGCTGTTTCATAATGTTGTGTTTGGAAGACAGGTAGAAGAATAAATATCTTACGTTAATTTTAAATATTGAAATTCCAATTAATAATCCAGAAATCATTTTTCAGGATCAATCGTATAGTGTTATTTACCTTGTGCTGTGGCCACAAAAGACCACTCAGACATAACAGTCATTAATTAAAATAATTCTGATTTTACGTGTCATATATTTGATAATCAAGAACACAAAATAAAAGCAAAAGCATTACCTGTACTGACCTGAAAACAAAAGAACAGTAGTAGGCCATTTTGAGAAATAAATTTCACAGAGACGATAATCTTCAACGAAAATATCTTTATTTTTGATGAAACTCTGTTGGAAAACAAGGAGCATTTGTATAAAGGTTAACTCTTTTTTATTTAGCTGAACCTTTTTTTATGATGAAGAATACACAAATCAATCTATATATTAGAACTTATATGAGACAAATGTACTATATTTTCTGCTGGGGAGTGAGGAGGAACACTTTAAAAAGGCTTAAGGCTTTCATATGAATTTTATTACCGGAGAATCAATATTACATGAACTGATTTAAAAATCTCGTCACAAAACACAAGAAACTATGCAGCCGATCACACAATCTTAAATAAATATTATTTCACTTTTTCCATTTACGCTTTACGCACAAGATCCGTTCATTTTGCAGAGGGGCGAGGGGCAGCCACCCATTTTCTGCGTTAGTTGTTAGAACTATTATACTGGCGCGTACATGAATTTTCACAGAACGGCAAAGGGAAGCCATTCTGTCTTGAAATCCCAACTCAACTCAACTCAACTGACTGCGCAAAAGGTACTGCGATGTAAAAGGGAGGAAAGGTTACCATAATAATGAAAGACGCCAATTTGGCGGAACAAACATACAAGAGCCTTGCATTGGCATAAATTGCTATGCTAAAAGATATAAAAACTGCTTTAAAATAGAGGAAATTTTATAGATTTCATAAAGATAAGATGCCAAATAATAGTAAAGTGCTACGAATTTTGAAATTACGTATTAAACTGATTTAAATATTAGTGGAAAAGAAACGGACCTACAAAAGGAAATGATATCAGAAATAGAAAACCATGGAATGTTCCAGATAATTCTTTTACCGGAAGTACCGATTTCAAAACTACGTTTATCATTTTTAAATAAACGAAATGCTACGCGAGAAAGAAAAGCTTACAGGGGAAGATTGAAAAAAAAAAAAAAGGAATTAAAATAATTTTAGAATGCGATTAATAAAATTAAATGGATAAAGATTAATAAAAATATTTTCTAAATGCAATTAAATAAAAATATGGCAGTGGTTGTAAGTAACCACAACACATAATAATATAAGCCACCAGTCCATCAGAAGAAAATGAAGTAATGGAAATGCCGGGGGCGACACTAAATTCTGAAAAACTAAAACTAAATTCCTGTTTTCTAGTTTATTTATTTCATTCTCTGTTATTTAAATGATCCTCAAACAGTTATTAAATAATAACTTTAAAAAATTGTACTTATTGTTTGATGTTTGTTACTTACTAAGAGGAATTATTTCAAAAAATTTGTTTTGAATCTTTAGTTATATATGGACATTTGTATGGGTTCTTTTAATTTTAGCTACTTCTGTTTATGAAGTTATTTATATTTTACTGACGTCTGCAAGTTTTACTGACGTCTGTACTGTTTTGTGAGTGTTTTTAAGGTCTCAATCTGTAGAATTATCCCCTATATTTTAAAGCAATTATAGGTGTAATTTAACATAAGTAATAAAAATTAAAACAAAGCGACATTATCTTTGAAACAAATGCATGACAAATATTGTTTGATATTAATTATTTCTGAGCATGTTTTTTTTTCAACAATTTATTTTTAAATTTCAAAAAAATTATAATCGATTATTTTGAGTTTGTTAGAATTATAATTTTATTTAGATGTATGACCAAAACGGTGAAACACATCTTCATTTTACTATAGTTTATTACAAAATGTATTCTACTTCAGTTTCATTGATATGGTGTTTATAAAGAAAACCAGTGACTTTAATATCCACGTGCAAAAAATGCTTGGAATGTACATACTTTTAAATAAACACGAATAACGGATTAATTTCAATAAATAAAACTAACAACAACAATAACAAATTCTTGTTCATTTCATGCATTTGTGCAATAATGAAACATTTTTAATTAATTTTCAGTTTCATTAACTTCAGATTCAGTTAATACCTCTGTCTCTATTACTTGTTTATGTATCATATATTTAAAACTTAATACAACCTGACTTTCTTATAAAAATAGCAGTATTATACATTTTTAGTATATAACCCCTGTAGAAGGGACACCTCTAATAGGGTTACAAAATATCTGTTAAAGTGGGTAGCCCTTATTGGGAGATACTACTGTATTTCAAAAGGGTTAGACTTCGTCAAATGGCTCTCGGACATGTTTTCTTAGAAACATGTTTTCCCTAAAATGTTATATATTTCCGCGGCCGCCATCTTGGATTTCTTGGCGATGTTTTGTTGCCGTTTGTCGATAAGGCAACCCCGACAAGTGATGTGCATAAATTGCTGCTAAACGATATTTACTTAGCGGAAAAGGGGTTTTCACGCAACGAAATAATCCAAGATGGCGGCCGCCGGAATATATAACATCTGTTCCCATGTTTTAACAACTATTTTTTAACAAATTTCTATTTATTCTGTATTTCCATACATGAAAAATAATTAATGAAAGTTATATGTTAGCAACCATATTTGTGAGAACAAAGGCACGAAATAATAAATATTAATTAAATTAAACCAACAAAGGTAGTTTTGTTACGGACTGAACTTTTACAAAGCTATTGTAAAAAAATAAAAAAAATACAGTTTTATACAAAATGCTATTAGAAAATATTTCCCTTCCAAAATCTTTCGGACTTTAGTAAGCAGAATTGAAATTCAAATATTCAAAAGAAAATGAAATCAAAGTATAGAATGCTCTTCCACGAGTTATGAATTCTCCTAAAATTTTCTTTATTTTACTGTACCTTACATGTGAACAAAAACCTTACATATTCCGCTTTTTTCTGTGGCATTTTTCATTTGCTCGTGAAATTGTTTTTTCATACTCGGTGGATTTTTTTTTTTCATATTTCAAAAAATATATTAGTTTCAAGAGAACAATTTCTACTTTCCAAAATGAATGCATGCAGTTTACACAATTTCACTTTTCACCTCAATAGTAATATTGCAAATAAATGTGTTACATAAAAATTTTATTCTTTCAAATTTAAATAAAGTTTTATTCTGAAACTAATGCTTAATGTAACGAATTTAATTCCAAGTGTTTAATGCATTCAAATTTGGAGATGAACTAAAAAAGAAAAACTGAATTCTAAGAACTGGAAAAAAATATTAAAGAACATTATGTAATACTTATCCATGTCACTTTCTCGTATCGAAGTCTGAAAGTTATATAAATTCGTTGAGAATATTAACTTTACAAATTGAATTTCATTTAGTTGACTGATACAGATACCTTGAGATTTAGTTCATATAAAATAAACAAAATTTTTTATTCTACTGCGCACCAATTTGTTGTAAAATACCATTTTAAGTATTAAATGATATCTTTGCAAGGAAATTGTAAAATACGAATTCAATTTATTGATTAAACTGAAATTTTATATTGAAATTTATGAAATTAAGAAAAATTCTTAATTTCGAATGAAATTCCGAATTTTTACAATTTCTGCAATTCTCATTTGCAGTTACTAAAGCTACAAAAAACAGTGTCAAATTACGAAAAAAAGTAGTCCAATCTTCTAAAAATCATTTTAATAAATTCCATCTCTTTCTATATTTACTACGTTGCCCTTCTTCAAAACTAATTGATATCCATTCTTCCAGAACTCAATCTAGTCTTCCGCAGTTTCATCTTATCAATGCCATGGTTTTTCAAAAAATTACTCACGCAAAATCTTAAAGTAATCTGAATCGATTACCTATATAAACTCTAATTAATTTAAACATACTTATCCAAAGTTAGTTAAAAAACACATAATATATTTTTAAAATATCATGAAAACAGGAGCTTATCTACTCTTTAAACAATTAATATTTTTCATATATGCATATCAAATAACCAATTACAGAACTACCAAATAAGAAATTACACTTTTCTAATTGCTTATGTCTATGTTCTTAAGTTATGTTGTTTCTAATAGCTTAAATTAAATAAGGTATTTCTGAGACAGCCATTGATATAAATAAAAGGAACTTTGGCCACTTATCTATATCTGGTTAACAAGAATTTTATTCGCGAGGAATGCTGAAAATGCGGAGTTAATGAAAATATTTATTCATGAGTTATTTTTAAGTAAACATATTCAGTGTTGTATCATTAAACATTGAAATAATTACTTAAAAAAGCAATTTTCTGATAGATAAAAGATGGTTATCCTTATATTTTAGAACTAAACAGTGATGTCGAAAGAAAATTAAGTAGCATGCTAATTACTGTTAAATATAAATAATTTAACATAAATCACAAATTATAGAAGATTAAAATTAACGAAAAATCGAAGGTATATTAATAAAAACTAAGATACATAAACACAATGCACAAATACAACATAAAGTTTTAATAAAACGTTTTCTAGAATTTTAATAAACCCAAACAAATTCATAATGTTTAAAAAATATATTTTAATACTTAATTTGCATATCATATTACCGTTTTTTTTTTTGTTTCAAACTAAAAAGATAATTATAATTAAAGAAAAGTACATAGTTGTTTATAGTGACAAGCTTTTTCTGACACTTATATATTTTTCTTTAAAACACAGTGATGCTTATATTATAACAATGCAAATACCTCCTATACGAGAGAATCAAAAGATTTAATTGTAAAGCTGTGTGACGTTATTCTTTTTTAACTACTAATTTCAAATATCTAAATATAAGTTATTTAAAACAAATAGCTTAACTGAAATGAGATATTTCTTGAAGCGTCGTTAAGATAAGTTAAGGACGCTTTCCCGAACTCAAACAAAGCGATTTCTATTTATGAGAAAAGCTAGCAATGTATAGCTGTGAAAATACCAACAAAACTATTTATAAAAGAGCCCAGTTAAAAGCAAAATGCTGGGATACAATTGAACATTACTGGTAGCTGAAATTATTTCTCTTGTTCCTAACAAATACATTCGAAAGACTATATTTTTCTAATTTCTAAACGTGAATGTTTAAAGAGATTTCCTTTTTGTTCTTATGAAATTATCGAATATATAAATGTTACATTTTAATAAATTATTTTTAAGTAAATGCTGCTGAAATGTATATTTTTTATCTGTTGAAAACTAAATTCTTGTCATAATAGTGCATTGCTAAACATTTAGAGATACATACGTGTAGTCCTCCATTGTAAACTTACGATGGAACTGCCATTTTTACTTTCTTTTATCTTTACAAGAAGAAAGTATTGGATTCATGAAATTTTTCTCATTACAGTTTTCGACGGATTTACACGTTTCAAGGGTCAAAGAATCCAAAAAACATGTTTTTTACAAATGTCTGTCTGTGTATCTGTATGTCTGTCTTTCTGTATGTGACACAAATTTTGTGGGCGCTTTATCTCAAGAACTAATGAACAGAATTTAATAAAAATTTATATTCAATTATTTTCTGATATATATGTGCTGATTAGTTTTTGGTGCAAATCGCTCAACAGGTGGCGCTTCTATATATCATTTTTCACGATTTCCGCTATAGCTCAATCTTCAGAATTCATGCATGGATTTTCATCAAACTTCAGATTGAGTTAGTCGTTGACATGAATTGACGTTTTATGCATTTTTGTGTAAATCGCTTGACAAATGGCGCTGCTATACAGCATTTTTCACGATTTCCGCAATAGCTCAATCTCCAGAACTAATGCACGGATGTTCATCAGTCTCCAGATTCAGTTAGTCCTTGACATAAATTGACGTTTTGTACATTTTGGTATGAATTGCTCAACAGATGGTGCTGCTATGCTGCATTTTTTCGTTTTCAGCAATAGCTCTATCTCAAGAACTAATGCTTGGATTTTCAAGAAACTTTAGATTAAGGTATACCTTGAAATGAATTGGTGTTGCTTATGTTTTGCTGCAAATCGCTCAACAGGTGGCGCTGCTATTCTGCATTTTCAGAATTTCTACTATAGCTCTATCTCAATAACTAATGCACGAATTTTCATCAAACTTCAGATTCAGGTACACCTTGATTTCAATTAGTGCTGTTCATGTTTTGGCATAAATCGCTCAACAGGTGTCACAGCTATGCCACCTTTTTCAGAATTTTGTTAGATTTTTCAGAACTAATGCACGAATTTTCATCAAACTTCAAATTCAGATATAGTTTGATTTGAATTGAAGCTAAATTGATGTAATTTCTTCTACTATTTAAATGATTCAGTTGACGTGATTTATATAGAAGAAAGTTTTGTGAAGGCCACAACAGACTAGTTTTGAAATTGAAACACATTTCATTTCAATTAATTTGTCACTTTTTTGTTCTTATATTTCTTTTAAATGATTTAATATGACTATTCTCTGTTCTGTTCATTTTCATAAATGAATATGTCATATTCTACTTTCCATACAATTACACAATCACATATTTATACACAAAGTATTATTAAATTAATGACGAGGATCTGGTGTCTAAGGAAAAACATTTTTCTATATTTTTGTGCTATTTTAACTTACACATCAACAATTTATGAAAAGGTATTGTAGTTAGTCTCTCTGACTTAGCATGGTTACAGCGTTAAAAGAATAAGAAAAGCAATGCATAACAATGCCTCCCGTATAATATAAAAATCAAAAATCGAAATATCATGCAAACTTTAATTAAAATATCAAATATGCTAAATAAATTTGGTGCATTTTTGAAAATAGAAATTAAGATAGAGGTATAATTTTTTATTAGAAAGAGCGCATTGCTAATATATCACAATCCTGTCATCATTGAAATTTGTAGAGTATATTATCTAAAATGGCAACAATGTGGCTGAAAGATTATAAAAGATACAACAATGCGTACAATAATGTTATCAAATAATATACGGCAAAATATGATAGCTTAATTAAATCTATTAGACAATTTCGACTTTAACCCAATTTTGG
The DNA here is from genome assembly GCA_963932465.1 of Maratus speciosus. NCBI lineage: Eukaryota > Metazoa > Arthropoda > Arachnida > Araneae > Salticidae > Maratus > Maratus speciosus. The sequence goes on along the minus strand of OZ010791.1, from coordinate 102,920,272 downwards.
AAACATTCCACAAAACATGATAACAATCCCACCCTAATTCCCGTAGCGTAGACTGATAAAAGCCAATTTTGAATCTACACAGTTTTCCATAAAAGCATTTTTTGCATCCAGTCGATGACAGATATATCAATCAAAGAAATCATGAAAACATAGGATAACAGTGATATATTTTGTAAAGTATATACCTAAATGCATCACCACAAGATGCAACTGAATGTGAAGTTTTATGAAAGTGAATACATTAGTCCTACAGGTATGGTTGTATAATCTTCCGTTACATATCACAGCAGTACCAGACTTCATAGGGGGATATAGACAAAATGTATTTGTCACCAACTTATTTTGAAATCTCACTTACTATAATATTTGACTGAATTTCATACATTAAATCTTTACATATTGGTAATATGAATTTTGTCTAAAACACAACGTTACTTGAGGAATGACGAAGCCAAAATTGAACTAGAAATATTTAAATGGATATCTTAGATAGTAAATTTGGTTAAACACTGTTCTATAAAGGCCACCTATAACATAAATCAAGAAAAACATGCCACAGAAGCTCCATCTGTTGAGCTATATACACTGAAATCTAATAGGTATCTAATTTAAAGGAAGGTAAAATTAAATATGATGTTTAATGAAATTCCATTGTGAATCTATAGATATTTAGCTGCCAAATACACAGGATAGAAAACCAAACATTATCATTACCAATTTATGCTAAGGTCTAACTGAATACAAAACCTGATGAAATTTCATTTGATAGATGACGAGATATAGATATCATGTAAATGTGAGAATCACAGCATAGAAACGCAACCTGTTGTGCTATGTAAACTGAAACCAAGTCGGTACTTAAGGTTAATCAAGATCTAACTAATATTATGTTTCATGGAACTCTATCCCATAGATGCTGAGAAATTTATTTGTCAAAGAAATCTTGAAAAACAGAGCAAAACAGTGCAACTTGTTGGGTGGTATAAATCAAAACTTATCAGCACCAATTTATATCAAGGTTCAACTGAAGTTTCATAAAATCTAATGCATTATTTCTTGAGATAGAGTGTCAACGAAATTAATGCCCAACTTTCTAAGAAATAAACACACATTTCCGAAAAAATAGTTAAACAGTCGTCAGGGCATCGGAAATCGAGTAAATCAGTGAATAAAAAGGTACTAGAAATTTTCACGAATCCAATAATCTCTTTTTTGGAAAATAAAGTAAAATTCAATAGTAAATAAAAAAAAACTCTAATTAAAATGTAAATCACATCCGCGATTCGAAATATTGATTCTTTGAAATAGGCATTGTTGCAGATAATGACTCTGATAACAGATACGTTTATGATCTTTTAATAGCTCTAAAATACATATGAACTTTCATGCCGAAATTCATGCCGTTTCAAAATATATGTTTTCTGTTAATGTAATGACTGTTATTCTTCGATGTATACACTTTGATCGGCTTCCACTAACACGTTTCTTTATATAATGGAAAGAACACACGTTTCTTTTATAGATTTTTATTGTTTACGTTTCCTCATTTATTATTGTTTTTATTAATAGGTAGTTTACTGTAATATTATTTAGTTGCATATCTAAACAAAGATTTATTAGAATAAAAAATCTCTTGCAGCAATTTGAAAGGATATATGTATGTCTCTATATGTAATCTATATATGTATCTTAATTATTGGAACACTCTGTACAATAAAAATATATTTCTTTCGAACACTGCATACATTAAACATCGTTATGTAACACATGTCTTTCAAATAACTATTTTAATAATATTATTTTTAATAAATATAAACAGGTTAATAAATATAAGTCTTTCATATTCACTACATTCTAATCAGACACCCCTAATATATATATATTCTAATTTATGTGTAGGATCTACAAATTAAGGGTGCACAGGATCTTTAAACTTTCAAAAAATGAGTTTTCTGTTTTTGTTTTATTCTGAATAATTTTTTTCAACAATATGCAAGAAACACTATTCAAAAATCTGCATTATTTCTTGAGTTATAATTATTTATAGACGGTCAGTATAATAGAAGGTCCGAAGATATTGAAACTTTAAAACGCGTTTTCTCAGATTAGTAAATTTGGAGTTTATGCGTATTGTTAGTTTCAAACTATATTAGCTACATCTTTAAAAAAATAACCAAATATGCGTTTCTTTATAGTTTATATGCTAAAACTAAAACAATTTATATATTTTCGTTATTTATCTTTTTGCACATAAAAGTTGTGAAAATTTTTGTAATTTTTGAATTTTTTGCGTGCTAAAATTAAATTAAAAAAAATGTTTTGTGCATATTCTGGATTTATTTTAGAAGTAGGTGTGTGTAGATTCTATTTTGTTCAAAATTTGTTTTCTATATGCATAATTTAGAGTTTTATCATGCACGCAGCACTTACTTTAATTCACGCGTTTGTGAAATGAATTAATTTAACTTAAAATTGTAATATTAATTTTTTACACACAACATTTATTTTCTGAATGATATAGCTATGAATATATTCTTTAGGCAGAAAGTGAAAAAAAACGATCTTAATTGCATATTATTTGTGATTTGGTACTTTGAAAAGGCGATATTTTTTTTTATCGCTTCGATAAACGCAAAGATCCTTTGCCCCCCCCCCCCCCTAATCGAGATATGTCTTCATATCGGGTTAAAGAAGATACAGTTGTATATCATATGAAAACATAATGGTTGTAAGTCATATAAATGTAAATTTGTTTTGTTTTCGTATAAAATAAACTAATCCTTATTAATCAGATTGTATTACTCTTGCTGTTTTATAACTGACACATGAAATGAAATATTTCTTGAAAATGATGGTAGATCCCTTTGTTTCGAAATTACGCGACAATTATCAAGTTTTACATAAAGACAATGCATAATTCGTATCTTCGATTAGCAAAGTATACTTGATCATAAATATTTATTGTAACAAAATTCCTTATCTTAAGCTAATTAAATTTTTTTTTTAATCTGCTTTACTAGCAACTTAAAAAGCATTCACGTGAAAGTGCTATCCTTGCAAAAGTTAATAAAGTTTAATTTTCATATGGTTTCTGAGTTTTAAAATTTATTTATAAAAAAGCATTCATCCCGCTCTTCATAATGACAGATTAAAAATCATCTTTGTAATAACGAAAATTCTCGAGGTTAGTTGCTTTGAATTTATTAATTTTAAACGTTTTTTGTCACTAATAATAAAAACACGCGTTTTGTCTAAAAATAATCAAACGGACCAATTTTAACTCTTCACTGGAAAACTTCCTTATAAAAAAATGTTATATATATATATATATTATGTTGGCCAACAAATAAAAATGTAAATGGTATTCCACTATATCGGAACTTCCTGTATATGTTGAAATTTTATCATTTTTATAGATATATAGTATGTTTTTTAACTGGGAAATAGGGATTAAAAGATTGAGATATGAAATGGATTATACGCAGAAATTGAAAAAATATGTTCCATTGATTATTTTGGTTGTAATATAGATTGAAAATACAATCAGTAAAAGACCTTTTCGCATGTTTTTATTTATGGGATTTTTTACAGCAGTTCGCGAGAATATACTGCGATGTCTAAATTAATTTTAATAAAGAAATTTTATATTTTATATTTTCATTAATTTACATAGAATAAAGGTTACCAAGAACAATTATACCGATACATTCAGCAATATTCTGCCTAATAAAAAGCTTCTAAACGTAATAAATTTAAGATAAACTGCACCATTTTCAAGATACCAAATATAATATATACCTTTACGTAGTAATGACTTTAAAAGCATTAACTAAAATATTCAATTTATAAAGTATAAAGTATTTATAAAGTATTATTATCAATTTATAAAGTATTTGTCGTACTTTCAAAAATATTGCAGTCGCAGAAAATTCAATCCTCCAAAATATTCTTTTTTCATAGATAAATATATTTATACTCCATTGAAGCTACTAAGTGAATATTCGTGTTGTTTTGTCAAAAATAAAAATAAATTCCCTAATATTTTATTTCATTAAAATGAAGCTATATACTTTGATATTATGTTGAAATGTTCAGACAGCTGTGTCTCTTTTATTTTCATTAAAGTCATTAAATGGGATATTCCTCTTTTGAAATGTTTCATTTTAAATGCAAATTTATTTTTAAATAATGCATTTGAGGGCATAACAGATACATTATTATTCATTTAAAATAATCATATCTTTTAACGGAGATTTTTTTCAATCTCATGTCTTAAATACGAAAAATAATAAAAGAATTTATATTTAAAAATTTCAAAAAATAAATACATAAAAAAACTATTATTTAAAATAAGAATTAAAAAAGCGAGATTAAATATAAATAAAATATAGACATATTTCACCTTCGTTAAATCATTTCTAAAATGTGAATAAAGTATAAATTATTTTAAAGTATATACACAAATGTATATTAAAAGTATATATACAACATAAATTTCTTTTATGTTAATAGTTTATCGGCATTACAAGAAAATGGAAACATCCGAGTAACTTTTAGAAGCATGGAACATATGGAAACAGTTTTTTAAAGAGACTTATTCTGAAAGCTAACATAACTCTTTTTATTTATAGAAAGATCTTTGAGCTAATTTTTAAGCATTAAAATTAAACTGTAAAGTAAGAATAAATTAAGAGAAAACTTTATCAATACAACGAATGATTTATCCTTACCATGAATATTCAACAAGAATCCCCTTTAAGAGATCTATTATCGTACTAACATTCTTTTTATGCTAGTCTAAATATATATTTAATACAATGCAAATTTGTTTTAACAAAAGCATTTTCTGAAACGGATGAAATTTTTTATCTTGTTTTCGCATGTAGCTTATCTAATAAAAATGTTGAATACAAAAAATTGTTAATACCAGGTATTTCAAATGTTCGCATCAAAACTAAAGAGCAATAAATAAGATTTAAATGCTGTGAGACTTGCGGCGTGCAGATGAATACTCACCATGATATGGGGAATTTGAATGGCATGACAAAAAGTCCTTCCGGCCAGTGCCGGGAGGAAGAGGTAGCTTTCATAATCCTTATTTAAAAAAAGCCAACTTATATCATGCAAACACACGAAGGTCAATTTAGTGGAAACCGAATATAGGAGATTCAATACTAATTTTTATCAATATAATGAATGAGAATTTCGCGAAATTAGTCAGCTTTATCCAAGCTGCTTTTCTTTAAAGTAACTTATATTTGGCTGCCAAATTCGGCAATTTCTTAAAGTGCCTGTCATTTTAAGACAACATGGTGGATGAGGCTAAGCAGTGAACTTGGCCGAGACCTTAGTAATTGCTCTGCACATGCTCACTCACATCGGAATCGGTTAATATATAGGAGTGCTGTCGCATGCAAAAAATCAGATTTTTCAAAATGTCACCCACAATAGAAATTGAAACTGCTATATCTGAGCCATTTTTTAACGTAAAGACAAACAAAAAATGCTCCTCAATCCTTATATCAAGATCAAATACTTAAGAAAGAAACCTTTTTCAATTTCTAATTTTTTTGCACCACACTTTAAATATATATATTTTTTTTTATTTAATGGCCGCCATTTTGAAACAAGATGGCTGATGAATCTGGCCAGCGAACTTGGTCGAGGTGTTGATGTAGACTATCCACATGCCTTCTTACATCGAAATAGGCGAATACGTGTGTTATCGCGTGACAAATACAAGATCGTTTCAAAATGTTAGCCATGCTAGAAATTCAAAGTGCTATAAATCAACCATTTTTTAAGATATCAACAAAAGAACAAATTTTCAGAAACAAAAACTGCTCCGGAATCTTTGTATCAAGGCCAAACACATAAAAAAAATCTTTTTCATTTTCCAATTTTTTAAAACCTCATTTTGAATTTTAAATTTAATTTTTTTTAAATGGCAAACCTTTTGAAACAAGATGGCGAATGAAGCTGGCCAACGAACTCGGTCGAGACATTGGTATGTACTATGTACAGACCAAGTTTATCATCCAAATAGGTTCATAAATACGCCTGTTATCGCGTGACAAAAATCAGGTCGTTTTAAAATATCAGCCACAAGAGAAATTCAAAATGCTATTACTCAGCCATTTTTTTTTAGATATAGACGAAAGAAAAACAGTTCCGGAATCTTTGTATTAAGGTCAAACACATACAAAAAAAATCTTTTTCATTTTCCAATTTTTTGGTATCTCATTTAAATTTTTTAATTTTTTTATTTTTTTAAATGGCCGCCATTTTGAAACAAGATGCCGGATGAAGCTGGCCAACGAACTCGGTCAAGATATTTGTATGTACTATGTACACACCAAGGTACATCCAAGTCGGTTCATAAATACGCCTGTTATTACGTGAGAAAAATCAGGACGTTTCAAAATGTCAGCCACGCTAGAAATTCAAAATGCTATAACTCAGCCATTTCTTAAGATATAGACGAAACAAAAACTGCTCCCGAATCTTTTTATCAAGGTCAAACACATAAGAAGAAAATATTTTTTAAATTTTTAATTTTTGGTACCACATTTCAAATTTAAATTTTTCTTAAGAATTTAAATGGCCGCCATTTTAAAACAAGATGGCGGGTGAAGCTGGCCAACGAACCCAGTCGAGACATTGGTATGTACTATGTATAAACGAAGTTACATCCAAATCGGTTCATAAATACGCCTTTTATCGCGTGACAAAATTCAGGACGTTTCAAAATGTCAGCCACGCTAGAAATTCAAAATGCTATAACTCAGCCATTTTTTAAGATATAGACGAAACAAAAACTGCTCCGAAATCTTTGTATAAAGGTCAAATACATAAGAAAAAAAATTTTTTCCATTTTCAATTTTTTGGTACCACATTTCAAATTTTAAATTTTTAAAAAAATTTTAAATGGCCGCCATTTTGAAACAAAATGGCGGATGAAGCTGGCCAACGAACTCGGTCGAGAAATTGGTATGTACTATGTACACACCGAATTACATCCAAATCGGTTCATAAATACGCCTTTTATCGCGTGACAAAATTCAGGACGTTTCAAAATGTCAGCCACGCTAGAAATTCAAAATGCTATAACTCAGCCATTTTTGAAGATATAGACGAAACAAAAACTGCTCCGGAATCTTTGTATAAAGGTCAAATACATAAGAAAAAAATATTTTTCCATTTTTAATTTTTTGGTACGACATTTCAAGTTTTAAAATTTTTTAAAAATTTTAAATGGCCGCCATTTTGAAACAAAACGGTGGATTCAGCTGGCCAACGAACTCGGTCGAGACATTGGTATGTACTATGTACACACCGAATTACATCGAAATCGGTTCATAATTACGGGAATTACAGTGTGACATAGGTCAGATATATATATATATATATATATATATATATCAATTTTGAACGGAGGGTGGTTTCGGGGTCTGGGGGTCATGATCGATGAAAATATACCAAAATTTTTTGAAATCGCTTTCCTCCGAACGGCTGCAATAGGTAGCTTTTTTGTAAAGAAAGCTACCTAAAAATGTTGTTAAATACTCTCAATTGTAGACAGCCGCTGTTGTGCAAAAATAGTATATGATTAAACTATTGAAATAACAGCCTTTTGTACAACGCGATTAACAGCTACAACTACTTCAGTGTGCAAACGCCTATATTCCAGTTCTGAATATAACTACGATTCCACGCCCAATATAGTATAAATAGCACATCAGCAAAAATGGTTGCTTTCCCTGCCGTGTATCGTGTTATTCAGCGCTGATAAAAATTTTGAATTTTCCTCTCTGAACATGCGCTTTTAGATGGCCCACAGCCAGGAATCACCTATAATACCGTGCTTTGGAAGCTATATTGCTTTGATTCCACTTAAATTATTGCTTCGATTTTGACATACTGACTTTTTCTCTGAAAAATTATGAATCACTGTGAATATTAATCTGCAATCTGTAAGTCTCTACAAATCTTATTTGACTTTAATGGTGTTTTACTTTTGATTTGGATTTTTAAAACACACGATATAAAAATAATTATAAACTAAAATTTAAAATATATATTTTGTTTCCTATTAAATTATTTTCAGAGCATATAAATTGTGCTCAAACAAAGACGTATATGATTATATAAAATATTTCAGATAATCGTTTCAGTTTATTATTTACTCAGTTTCAAACGCATTTAATTTCATTTAATTTTGAGAGAAAACAACATTTAGGAAACTCAAACTTCAGAATACAAAAAATGTAGCGTAGTTTAATTTTTCACTGCAATGTTCGAAACCAAATGTGATAATCACTGTGCTAGTTTCCATTAGGAAAAACTCAGATAAATGTAGCGACAACGTGTTTCTTAAACGTCTTTATGTTATTTTTAAAGAAAATTATTTATTAATTTTAAATCTAAAAAAAAAAAAAAAAAAAAAAAAAAATCTGAAACTGTTAACATTTGTTTCATGTTTCCTAACGTATAATCATGCTATTTATTTCCAATCATTTTAATGCATTTTTTATGTATGAAAATTTTAATTTGTTTAATAAAAAGATATATACTTAATGCACAGTATGTTAAATCACTAAAAAATTACTTTGAATTATATACTGAAATTAGGGGGCTCGCCCCCTACGAGCTACGCTCACCAACCCTCGTTTAGACTCCGCAAACTCTAAAAGCACGCTAATTTGATCGGCTTTAAAAAATTTCGGAAGACGGAATTATAATTTAAAAAAAAACAGTAGCTATCTCCCTATTAACGGATTGCTTTCGTCTTCGATTAAATCAGATATGTGAAACATGTGAAAAAAAGGCTAATATAAAATGATTTAAGTAAACAGAATCTTTCTCTCCCGGTATTTTTTAACAACGCTATAAGAAAGTTTTTTTAAATAAGACATTTTAAATGTATCGTTTTAAATCTGACTTAATTTTCACCGAAGTTTTTTTTTCTCTTTTTAACATTCACGTGAAAATACTCTTGTTGTTAGAAAGGAAATATTGCGCTGCCTTAGAATTCTCAACACAAGAGGAATGCGACTCTTATAGACATTTTATTAACATCTGCATTGGTTCAAAATATCTCAGTTTGATGATTTTCTGTACGTATTGGTTTACAATAGAAGTCTATGGGAATTTGGCGAAATATTAGAGATATTGCCAAGTTGACGTCACTTCTGGCGAGTAATTTTTGGTCGCCAAATTTGGCGATATATCGCCAATTTGGTGACAAACTTGGCGGTGAAACATGTTCCCTCCTATGGTAACCACCTTATGGGTATGGATTTTGCATTAAATGCTGTTCAATAACCAATGAGATGCGTTTAATATAATTTTTATGACGTAATTATAATGTTTTCCTTCTTCTAATACGTAATTATTTAATTCTCATTTGAAAGTTTTTTTTTCTGTTTATAACAGTCACGTGTAAATAAATTATTAATTTGAATGAAATATTATTATTTGCGCTGTTTTTAATTTTGGTAACAATTTAAAATAATAACCTTTTCTAAAAGTTGTGAAAAATAACTCTCGAAATGCTGAAAATTTGAATTTAAAATCGAACTAAAACCTCAAAAAATCGTTAAATTATAAAAATAAATGCAGTCTACACACCGGGAGCTTCCAATGTATAAAATGATCTAAAAATGATTAAATTCCTATGTATAGTGTTTGCTCCTATAAAACTTTTTTAATGGAACGATTTTGACCAACTTTAACATCAGATATCTCTTAAAATAATTCTTCGATTTAAAAACTGTCTGCATCAAACATTTCTCTATAATACCACCGATTTTCATTATTTTTGTATGCAATGTTTTCCTTGATAATAATGAAGAAAGACCTCCGCTCACAAAAAATTCAAAACCGTCGACGGCGGCGTTAGTTACTTTTTTTAGAATAGAGAGATTTTATTAGTAATTATACTTGTCACCAAATACAACTTTCTTTCGTTTTAAAAGAGTAGAAAAGACTTTTTTAAGCTTAGAAAATCATACAGAACGATGCATTTAATAAGAATTACATAAATATTACTTATTGTACCAAGTAGAATGAAATTCTTCTTGATACAATAAGTAAAAAGATTTTAAAAAATTATCATTTTAATTCACACTTATGCATTTTAAATGCACATTTGCTTAAAGTCTTAAAATGCGCGTTTTACTTTACATTGCACAAGTTAAATGTTTTAATGTAAAAATAATTTGTTACAAACTAAAGTACAGATTTTACATGTGCAATAATAAATAATCATCATGATTTGTAAAAGTTTTAAATTATTTCTGTAATACATAAATTTTCATACTATTGAGAGATATTCAGTAATTAAATCTTTTTCAAATACTCTGTAATAGCCTGTAATTTTAATTAAAATTTATAAATATGGAGAGATTTACTTTTATGTGTGTTAACAATATCAAATGCAAATAAATATATATTCTTTAATAAAATAAATATTCGTGCATTTCTAGCAATGCTGCTTTTTACAATAATGCACAAAACATATTTCTTAAATAGCAACGAGAAACATTTTCAAATTCAGGACGTTTTAGCTTTACGATGCATGATAAAATAAAAATTACTGTATGTTGTGATATACTCCGTAGTAATTAATACCGAAATGATATTATGAAAAGTGCTAAAATTATAAGAAAAATATTAAATGCACATAGTTTTAAGTTCTTCTACTAAATATATTCACATTTGTATTTGTACTGTTACTTATGAATAAATTATTATTTCGGCTTGCATACATAAAAATGGCAGGGAGAAACAATTTCCTTTTGTAAAAACAAAGTTATAAAATAAATAAAGTTAAAAGACTTGAATTAAGTTTAACGAATTCTTTCCCTCTGGAAATACAAATAATGTAGGAGAGTATTTTTCAACTATAAAAAATACAACAGCGTTTAAAAACAAAATAAATAATAAAATGCAACTGTTGTTGAAAGAATGTACATTTTTTTAACCACTCGTGAATTAACTACTAAAGACAAATGAAATAAATATATGAAAATTTTCCTACCAGTAAAATTAATTTATTTGATTTGTATGTAACTTTTATAAAATCTAAAATTAAAAATTAAACGCCGCAGTAAAGATAGATTAAAGTTTGGTTTTTACAAACAGTGTACTACAGTTTATTTTTTAAAGTTTTTTAGTGCTTTAATTAGATTACTAAAGTGTAACAGAATGCAACAGAAAAAAAATAGAAATTTCACAAAATAAAATTTAATACCAAACAAATGCATGGGAAATCCTGTTTTTTTTTTTTTTTTTTTTAAATAATTAAAAGGATGTAAAAAAAAAACAATGGTGATGCAAAACTTGATTTTTTTATGCATGCATTTTTATATGTGATATATACTGTGTAAATGTACATTCAGTATCATTGATTGTATTCCTGTCGTTTACAAAGTGTTTTTATAGGTCGATTAATAAATTAATTACATTCATAGATAATTGATTAGTAAAGTGAGAAACCTATAAAGGGATTTTTTTCTTGTTAACTCAGGCAAGGTAAGGCTGACAACAACTCTACGGACTCGATCCCATTCAATTTTGATGTAATCGCTTCAGAAACTAACACTGAACAAATCACGTATAAGCGAACAAGGTCAAGAATTTTTGACCTTGTTCGCTTGCGGATACGTGTTTGTTGTAGCTGATGACGAGCTGTTATGTTTTTAACTCGAAACGCGTCCTGTGTATTGTTTTATTTTATGGTGATTTTTTACAAAGTTTTATTATTTTAATTACTTCAAATGGCCAGTTTTCGGTGCTGTTTCGCTAAATCACGTATAACTCTTCTGAAACGGATATTTGAAAACTTTCTGAGTTAAAATAATACAGTTGGATCGTTACAGTTGTTTTGTGAAGTTTACCATTTCATTTTTACAGTAAAATCTATAAAATCACCAAGTTTTACTCTTACTATTCGAGAGAAACTGCTCAGACAAAGAATAAAGTCTTTGGAGCATAGATGACCCTACTGGTCACCCTTATCGAGGTCTTTAAAAAATACAAACTTCAGCCAAAGCTGATCTCGTCGATAAGAGCGAAAGAGAGCGGTAGTGGAGTATACAATATGCAAAGAAATGTGACAATTAAAAAATTGTAAAATGGCCATAAACAGGCAAAAAATATTAAAGATAATATAATACAAAGTTTCGCTCCGACATTGAGCAGTAAAAAAGGAAATCACTATGTTTGTCATCTTACTGCTCAAGTTACACGAAACGTTGTATATTTAAAATGTGTGCTCCGGTTTTGTACCCAGTTTACCTTTTGTTTGGTAAAACTTATGTGCAGTAGTAAAAATCCGAAATCAATACGTTAATCAACACTTGGCCATAAACTAAGCCATATAGTATATTTTATTTTAAGAAGGTATACTGAACAAATCACTTTAAAAGTTTGTCACTTTATCAATTAATTAACTATGCACGTGACACAGAATGGCTGAATTCTTGTAATAAAATCCGTGGAGCTTAGAAAATCTATCCCGATCACCTTTATTGACGTCTTAAAAAAATACAAAATTCAGCCAAAGCTGATATCATCAATAAGCGCGACTGAGCGCGGGGGTTTTGTTTACAGTATTCAAAGAAATGTGGCAATAAAAAAATTGTAAAATGGCAATAAACTCTCACACTTAGCATCTCTCACTCAGATGCTAAGCGATGCTGAGTGAGAGATGCTAAGCTGGGCATCGTCCTTGTGGCTTAATGGTAGAGCACTGAAGATCTATTCCAGGGGCCCAGGTTCGATTCCCGGCTTGGATATTTTTCACTCTTTTGGTTTACGCTTAGATAGCAATGTGATAATTCACGACTTTAATATTCAAGATATTGTTGTTTTTCCCATTTTTTCTGAAGGTATTTTGAATTCCTATTACTCTAAAATAAATAAATTGTTAAAAAAAATCATGGAACTATTAATAAAGATGAACTGACAAATCCTTAAAATAATGAAGCTTGAACTGTAACCGCTTTTGCTAGGGTTAATTACCGCCGTTGGAAACTTCCACCAGTAAATTTATATAGAAATTTTCTCCTTATTTAAACACCTTATTAATTCAAACTATCAGGTATAAATAATTACAGAAAAAGATTTTAATTTTTACTGCTGGAAGTTTACCTTGGCGGGCGTCATACCCAGAGTTTCCGCCATATTGCGACAACCAGTGAAACAAACTGACTGTTTTAACAGGGAAACTGACGCCAGTAAAATCAAATAGAAAATTTTACCATATCTGTAAGAAAATATTTTTATTAATAAGATTCTTAAATAAGATGAAATTTTCTATTCAATTTTACTGGTGGGAACTTTTCCCTGGCGGTAATCAAAAACTCGTGATTCGATTAAAAAAAAAATAGCCGCCATCTTTTGGCAATTTCCTCAGTTACTTCACTCGCAACTGGTAGACAGTATACTATATGTCTCCTCCTCTTTAATTCACAACTGCACTAAAAAAAATACGTAATTTTGTTTTCTCACCACAAAAAAATCACCCCTGAAGAGGTTAGAATGCGGGTAAGTTCAAGCAATCTCTTGAACAAATAATGATAGAATTGCGAAACAAGTGTCGACTTATGGGAAAAAGAACTAAGTGCATATTAGAATGGCTCTGGCACCAACTAGTAGCGAAATCTATAACGTTAAATTTTCCATCTCGAAAAAAAAAAATGACAGACAGCGGAAAAATGTCAATTCCAGAGTCTCCTACATTTACTATAAAATTTGCGTCTTACGTATAAAATGAACTTTATTTCAATCTTTGAAATGTTTATTTTTTGATAACCAATCGTCGGATTAAAGAAGTCGTTGATCGTTTACAGAAGCTCGGCATTATAAAGGAGATACAATTTATTTTAATAAGAAAATTGAGTTTAGTGGGCTCAATATTTCCACCATCGGTGGGAACATGGACGCAGTAACATGAATGTCAATGCTTAGCTGTTGATGGTAGACACATTGAGCATACTTAATTCGAATTTCTTGTTAAAATTGTACCCTGTTTATATGCGTTAGTTTTACTAGAAAATTTACACCTATCTTTTAATGACGAACTTTTATAAACTAATAGGGACATGTTTAAGCTGCTGATATCATATCAGAAAACTATTAATTCTGAGCTGGCCGTTACTTTACGTGTAATATATCATTTCCTACTAACATGAAAATCATCTACATATTCGTAATTGAAAATATCTTCGCTATCTCTCATATTTTTCGAGTCTAAATTTCTCCTCTTGTTGGTACTGAAGCCATTCTCATATGATAGCGCATAGTCGTTTTACTATATGTAGACAACCTTTTCTCAATTCTAGCTTTGTCTGTTAAAGAGACATTTGGGTGTATCGAGACATTACACTGTTAAACATTTTGCAGCATTCTGGCAGGTCATTCGACCGTTTTTTAAAAAAAGGTTTCATAACCATAATTTAACTATATTCTGACCATAAAATGGTCAATAATATGGTCAGAATAGTGTTAAAATTACGGTTGTGTAACCGTTTTCGAAAAAAAAAACGGTCAAATGACCTGCCAGAATGATGCAAATTTTTAACAGTGTAGTCTGTACCCAGAAAATTAGTGTTTAGTAAGTGTTAGTAGAGTTTAGTAGTGTTTAGTAGTTAATCCTTGTTAAAGTGTAGGTCAAATTCGATTCGACAAGCTGTACGGTCAAGGTTGAGGCCAAATGATGCTAAATGCATTATTTTATCATTTCTGAGACTGTGAGTATGTTTTTTAGCACAATAGTTTTAATAGAGCATATAATTAAAATAGGTAAGGTTTCTTGTATGATTAGTATTAACATTAGACACTTGGAGAAATCTGTATATGCTTTTAAAAATCAAAATATTTATTATTTTATGCATTGAATTTTATTTTATTTTATTAGAAGAAGAAATAAGTTTTATTCTTAAGGGGTCGCTTTTATTATTAATTATTTTATTGATTATTATTATATAGCTACTGATTATTTTATAGATTAATACATTGTGTATAGTGTTTACAAAGAAGCCTATTTATTTCCCTAATGCTTATGGTAAATGCCTTACGTTTACAAATACACAATATTTGTATGCCACAATCACTTACATGTTATAAAAAACTTACACATTTACTTCTTTTATTATTATGGTTCATTTTAAATCTGCATCTGTGTATGTGTTACAAAATTATCTTGATACATTGTATTTTACATTTGTTAGATTTTTCTTATTTTATACTTCTTCATCCTTTTAAATACAACAGAATACACACGTATTTGTATGGCAAATTCTTTAAGTTGTATTTTCTTACAATTATCTTTTATATATTGATTAGTGAACATTAATATATTGGTTACGAATGTTTCATATGTGTACCACTGTGGTAGCTAAAGGATATCGTAAGAAATACTACCTATTACATTCTCCCCTATAATGGAATTTTTGAAAAAAAAAATTCAGATCTACACCGATCATGACCCCTCTCCCCCCCCCAAAAAAATATATATATATATCACTTTTTTATAGACACGAGAACTTCCATAATTCTGCACTAATATCTCCCAAACTGACACATGAAATCAAGGGCAGAAAATCTCCGTCAAGTTCGTTAATGTGCAAAATCGCAAAAAGAGGGTGGAAATAAAGAGGGGTTTGATGAAAACTTAAAAAAAAAAAAAACATAATTTCATCATTATAATACATGTCTAATCAGTTTAAGTTATAGTGCTTCTAGGAAAAGAGCCAAAAATTTATGTATGGCAGATCCTTCATAAAATTAAAAATTGGCTCCAGGGTAAAAAAAAATAGGGATTCAGGGATAAAAAATTAAAAATTTTATAAATTCTCAACAATTATCAAATTCACTTAAACTTATTATAATTCTGTTTAATACTACCTACAACTTTTATATTGATAATTTTTTAATAGGACCGATTCTTACCGCAAACAAAATTAAAACGAGAAATAAAAAGGTTGGGGGTTAAAGAAAAAAAAATTCATAACTTCGCAATTCACAAGATATCAAATACGCTTAAATTTATTATAAATCTTCTTAGTATTATCTACAAGTTTTGGATAGGACCAACTCTTACAGAAAAAGGAAATTAAAAACTCGTTAAAAGCGGCCAGATAAAATTGTTAAACTCGGTTTATCTCTAATTTTGATTTAGTTTTTATTGGTGAAATTAATACTTAGCTTAGAAGCATACTTCCGCCTGTAGGCCGTGCAGCCAAGGATTTTTTAATCATTTTATTATTACTTTTTCCAACAAATAATAGCCATGGTTAATTTCTACTACTAGAAATATATCAGGAAAATCATTGTCGGAAATAGTGGTAGGCCAAAAAAAAAAAAAAAAAAGTTCCCCACTCGCAATCTTTGGCCAACTGGTGTAAAAATCAGTTTTCTACGATTAAGTAAAGAAATTTATTAGTAATTTATTAGAATTATTAAAACAAAATAAAATCACCATAATAATTTATTAAACGTAAATTTTTCTAACGAAAATTTTGTTTTCGTGTTTAGTTTTATAAATCTCTCATAAACAAAATTCTATTAGAAAATGTCTCCTTCAAACAAACACGTTTTGTATTTTAGTAAGCACTTTTTAAAATAAAATTTCAATAAGGAAAGGAAATCATAGTAGAGAATCTTCTTTTTAAAAAAAAATGAGTCTTTTTTTCAAGTTTTCTTTA
This sequence comes from Maratus speciosus, assembly GCA_963932465.1. Lineage (NCBI taxonomy): Eukaryota > Metazoa > Arthropoda > Arachnida > Araneae > Salticidae > Maratus > Maratus speciosus. Next base: position 102,903,560 of record OZ010791.1, on the reverse strand, counting down.
TTTTCATGTATCTAACTTGCGAACGAAACCTTACGAACTATGATTTTTCCCGGCGACAATTTTCATCTTCTTGTGAATATTCCGAACTTTTCTGATTCTTTAGAATTTCTTTGCCATATTTCAAAAATATAGTAATTCTATAAGAATAGGTACTAAATTTGAATAAGGCTGCATTGAATTCACACAAGGTCTCTTTTTAACTTTATATTAATTTTGCAAAAAAAAAAAAAAAAAGGTTCAAATAAAAGCTTTGTTCAGAATTTCAAATAACTATTTTGTTATAATGAAGAGAAGGAATATTTTTTTCTAACTGGATTAAATCATTCTCGAATAGCAGACACCTATTTAGCGATTACTTTTTTCAATCTACAACATTTGTGGATTGAAGCAGATTTTGTATACTTTGTACTCTGTATACTGTATATTAGTATACTCTGTTTATTTTTACATATGAAAATAAAATCTCTAAATAGCGGGCAAATTCTGCGGTCCTAGGGTGCCCGCTATTTAGAGGTTTTATTATATATATCCAGTTATAAATATATTCTTAAAAAAAAGTTAGAAAATGTTTTTGTGTTTTTTGACAATATAGGAAATGTGGTTGGATATAATAAGTTCCAGTACCAGCAGCTTACATTCATTAGCACCCCCTTCGTCCTACTACATATACATTCACAAAAATTAAACACATTGATGACTTAATGTATATATGAACATGTAAATATATGTTTGGATAAATATATCATTTGTCTTCAATCTTCTCGAAAAGCATGCAATATGATATACTATAATCAGAACAATAAATTGTTTTGCGAAAATGGATACATACTCAGATGACGATAAAAAATAATCCTGTAAAAAATCAGAAAAAATTTGACGTCGAAAGTTGTCAGAAAATTTCTGTATCTAAAAATTTAAATAAGTTATACGGATGAAACACAGGAAATAGGGGAAGACGGGGTACAACGAAACACGGGGTATAATGAAACATTACTTGTAAAATCAATCAAATTTTTCATAGAGAGTTGAAGTTTATATATATGTTATACAACTATATGTTCCAATTACTGATGTGATTTGGATACATTCACACTTCTACAACAGTAGCAATAGAAGATTATTGCTTTTACACCTTTGAAAGTAACTTTCTTTACTAAAAGTAATTTTGTTTCTTTTTCCTTGTTTTTATACGTAATAATTATTTTTTCTGTGCATTGTTATCTTTGGGTTTTTGTCTTCATACCTCCAAAACCAAACTAAAAAAAAATAAATATTAGAAGTTTGAAAATAAATTTTTACTTAGTAACCTCAGTGCGGGGTACAATGAAACACTTGCAGACGGGGTACAATGAAACATGTTTTATTATATTAATAAAAGTAGTAAATATAATATATTAGAAGTAAGAGTAGGAAAACAGAAAAAAAAAAGTTTTGTCCTAACCAGGTCAGTAAAAATCCCCGGTACCCCGGTACGGGGTACAATGAAACATTGTAAGACATTTATTTTTTGTTATTTTTCAAGCATAAAGATATTGTTTAGAATCTAATAAAAATTTATTTAGATGGGGAAAATACAAGATTAAAAATATGCATTAATTATATTTTTGTGCATGCAAAATGTTGGATAGGAAAAAAAAATTAGTAAATTTTGTTTCATTGTACCCCGTCTTCCCCTACATATAAATGTAGTTTTCATATTTTGAACAAGTTTTCATAGTCTAAGAAAAATTCTTTCATCGTGCAATTAATACTGTTGAAATTTCGAACTGCTTAATAAAGCGTTACTTCACATAGGAACAATTTAAAATGCATTCATAAAACATTAAAAGTTTCACGATAACTTCAATTCTGATGCTTTTATAATTATTTTTCAAGTTTTATGTCCACCATCTGAAGCAAAAATGTCCAAAGAATTTCCTATACACAAATTTAATTTTGTTACATGAAAACACTAACTTCGAAAATGTAATCTGTAAAAGAATTAAATGGTCTGTCACTAAAAATAAAAATTCATATGCGAAATCATGCCAATAATAGTTCTAACTGGAAATTACAACGGAAGGATTTATTATTTATTAATAACAATATCATTTAATTGCTTGATCTTTTTAATTATATTTTGACATGTGGGTAGTTTCTTTTATATACTACACCATATGGTAATCACCAGAGCTACTAAGCTATCTTTAAAAAGTTAAATGTATATATTTTTAATAGCATGCAAGAGAAATAACTTCTAATTTCAAAACTTATTTTGTCTTAAAAAGACATATCTTATTGTTATTTCCGTATCTTTAATAAAAATGCACAAACTTTGAAAAAAATGACCAGCAATTCTATGTTAAAAATGGAGTTATGCAAATGAATATAAAAACACTGTCTTTTCTAATTTCCGTTATAAGTCGGTAATCATTTTTCAACAATCAATAAATGAATATTAATAAATCTTTCAATATCTGAAGTTGTACAAAACTTAAATATAATTTTAAGCAATTAAAAAAGTAAAAGATTATTTATTTTCTTACTTATTATATAGTAAATCATTATATGGCTTTTATGGAAAAATATTCTTAATAACATTAACTATTAAAAAATGGAACATTTGAATTTTATTACTAATAATCATAGCCACAATAATTTGTTTGAATTATCTATCTTGTATATAGTTTAGAAGACATAAATAAGATAATAAAAAACAATTAAAATTTGCTTTCAAAACAAATAATATTATGTGGATTTTTTCTAAGATTTTTTTAAGTTGGCATTTCCGAATTAAGGAAAAAAATGCTTTACTACAAAATTTATTTCAGTTTTCAAAAACTTATTTCACAAAAATCAGTTTTGACAAGTTTTTAATTTAATAATCCTCCGCTCCCCCCCCCCCCCCCTAAAAGTGCATATACAAAAAATGAATCACAACGAGTGATTATTTTACAATTTTCATATAATATTAAATATTGAGTGAATTACCTGTCTACACAGAGAAGAGACAATTTAATAAAAATTCAGGTAAATAAAATATAGTTTTAGCCGTGAAACAAAATGTTATAAAGAATTTAATATATTGATTAAATTGGTGGAATTATTTTACATATTAATTAAATTTGTTAACAAACCAAAGTGAAAATAAAGGGCTACTAAACCGAAGCTGAGTATTTCTTTTTCAGCAAATGATTCAACTTTTTTTTTCGAATTTGCTTCATTTTTTTATATAGATTATAAACTAAGCAATTTTTTATGTAATATTGCTTCACATTTTTACAGACAAATTAATAGTTTATACTCACATAAAATATATATGATAATACTGCAACTTTATTTTTCAAAATTATAATGAAAAAATGTTGACATGCATTCATCGAAAATCGTCAAAAATGAACACACAAATCTTTTAAAACAACAAATATTTATTGAATACACGAAAGAAGTATGAAAATGCAAATTATTCTGATAAAATAATATAAATAAGTAATTTCACTATAAAATAAGTAAGAACTTTCGATGTTGTCCTGTTCGAAATTGAATAATATTGTGTTGTTCTACACAAGCTTACCTCCGAGGGGAGGTTATCCAAAAATTTGTTGTCAAATCCAATTTGATTAAAATATGCACAATTTTCTTGGCCCTATATTTTTTAAACATTCCTGGAAATAGTCTGATTTATAACGAATAAAAATTTATATATTGCAAAATCTCACAATTTTTTATTATATAAGCACGTTTTAAGCTTGTAAAATGTTACCGATAATCCAAATAATTATTTTTCTGAATTATAATGAAAACATTCACTCTACTAGCATCTGTAGAGGCACAAACACAGAAGATAGTCACACTATTTTATGCCAAACAATCAGTATTGCTGTAAACGCTTAATGAGTCAATAGATGAAATCATACCTCTTCACACAAAAAAATACAGTTTGTCAGCTCTTTTTTTTTCATTACCGATGTACTCGTAATCATTTAGTGGCTCAGCTTCATTTTAAAAGATAAAACTTCAAGCTACTAAAAGTTGTTGTCAGCGGAAAACGAAATGTTCTAGAAACAAAACAGAAGTTACTTTCATAGGATACTTTAACTGAAACAGTCACCTTCGTCGAGCCGGTAAAAAAAAAAACCGTTGCCCGCCAAAATTGCAGATTCTGATTGGCTGAGACATAATAATAGTTTCATGATACGTTTTATAATTAGTTTTGCGTTTAAATCTTATCTAATAAAAAAGGTGTATAAATGTATATAATACCCCAAAAATTCGTACATTTCATATCACACTTTTCATACCATGCTTTTCATTCCGTATTTTTCTTATTTAATTGTAAAAAGTAACGTGCGAGTGTGTGTTTATGCGAGCATATTGAGGGGAGGGGGAGTGCAGATGGGTGATTGTCCGGGTGAAAAAAAATTTGGGGGCGCCAGAGAATTGTTGCTTGTTAGGAGGGGGGGGGTCTCTAGTTTATACCTTATTTTAGCGTAATCGTCGGCAGAGGGTGGGAGTCAATAGGCCCCATGACCCCTTCCTGCATTTTGAAATTTAATTCATTAAATTTTTCTTACGTCTGATTATATTTAAAAGAAAATCTTTCAAGTGATTTAGAATAATTAATTCAGGGACCCCCCCCCCCCCCCCACACACACACACACGCCTCTGAATCCCTTGTAGTAAACATTTATAATTCTTTTTTTTCTCTCTCTTTTTTATGTTCATGTGTTTAAAATTTACCTTAAACGAGGGTTTAAGGTGGGCAGAGTCCCCTGAATAATAATACTACTAAAAATTCTTGTTCTTTGTTTCTTTTTTTATATTTAATATTTTTTTAGTTGTAAATTTTTTATTGCTTTGTAAGTTAATATGTTTAAATATTGTTTTGCTCCATAATAATCCATATTTACAATCTGAATTAAGGCTGTTCTCAAATCGAAAAGGGCAACTTTCTGACATAAGTTTTAATTTATTTTTGTTCAAAAATGTATGAAACTAGCTGGTGTTGTTGTTCAGAAATTATGTAATTGAACTGTTTTTTCCATTTTTTGCAAACGCAGTAGATCTTTCAAAAAATAGCATCAAAGTGGGCTTTTTGAACAGAATTTCCGCTCGAAGGAAGAAAGAGCAGTCAAGAGCGGGCGAAACTCTTGTTTGTCACGTGATCAAAATGGTTTGTAACTCAATAGGTAATTGATTGATCAAAAAATGGAAAAAACAGTTCAATTCCAAATCGCTTCCATGGCCAGGCTTTCCAGTATTATACTTTTCCGTTAAAAAATGAATTTGTAAATGTGTCAAAACGTTGTGCGCTTGTTGAGCAGAGCAGTTAAGAACAGCCTTAAAAAAAAGCGTATTAGATTGTGGCACTTGTTTGAAAACTTGGGCCTCTGTCAAGCCCCCCCCCCCCCTAAATTTCTTTTTGCGGGCGCTCATGTATTTTACTATTTTAAAATATTTAGGGGGAGGGGGACATTCCTGTACTCCCATGTGTACGCCGATGAGTGCGAATAATTTTTTCAGAACTTTATAGTTTTTGTGTAAAACAATTCTTTAATTACTTTAAATTAAAATAATAATAATAAAAAAATAAGTAACCCAAAATGAAAATTGGTTTCAAATCTTGGTAAGCAGACTTGTACAGTTTTGACAAACATCTTATGGTCTAATAAAATTACTTCTTCTGCAAAGTAATATTGTTTAGTGGATGGAAAAGTATATTTTAAGCACCTTTTATCTATTAACAAACGTTCTCTGGCGGTGCTGGTATCAAAATTAGACACTTAAGTGTCTGAATTTTTAAGTGTCTTAATTTCAGATGTATCACCAGTATTCAGACATTTTTCTCAGCTCATTTGTAGCATGATCACAGTAAGACACTTATGTGTCTTAAATTCAGCCATCTATAATGTCTGAAATTTCACATTCAGACACTTAAGTGTCTGAATTACTTTTTCAGACACATAAGTGTCTGAATTTAAGACGCCTCTATTTGCAGTGTAGGAATCGAACCTGAATGCTTGGCGTGCCGTGCCAATACTTTACCATTTAAGCTATCCGGATGATACTTTGCTGAAATAATATGATCAAGCAAACAAATATCCAGCAAAATATCCAAATTACCCAAATATCCAACAAATAAGGGTGAATTATGTCAGACAGGTATCGTCCGGATAGCTTAACAGGTAAAGGATTGGCACGGCACGTCAAGTATCCAGGTCCGATTGCTGGTCTGAACATTTTTCGTTTCTTTAAATTTAGAATATTGAATTATTAAAATGTAAAAAATGAAAAGAAAAGTAACTTTATTCGACGGTGTATAATCTTTAATACATATTATAAAGGTTTACCATTTTTAACCTATGCGTTAGCAGAGAGCACAGAGAAATTAACAGGTAACAGCCTTGGGTGATGTTACGACGGCTTCGCTATCGCATAGGAGTTTGACTTTTCAGAAGTTCACCGTTGGTCAATCTATTCCCTAGGGTTAGTCTAGATGCATTCTTTTAGAGTCAAGCTTTGAAACAAAAATTTTTTGATGTAAACGGAAATATCTTCTATCACACTGATGTCGTATTTTGAGATGAAGACACGAAATACATTCAAGGGTACTTTAAAAATACATAGTTTGAAATGTGTCAAAATCGTATGGCTATTGGGCAAGTACGAATAGTAGGGTTTCTGAAATTTTCAAAGAAAACTTTTTTTCGAGTACTAAAGTATCTTAATGTACACTTCAAGGTTAGAAATTATTAATTTCTCCATAACAACATTAAATAATATTTGGAAATTAACTCGCGCAAATCATTTTTGTAAATACCCGACTTGTGCTTCCCTAGTTATTGAATTTTTTGCTATATATACAGGGTGATTCATAAATATCGAAACAATAGGCTATTTCCTTAAATATTGCCCCTAGACCCATACTTCCAATTACAAAGTTTCATAAAAAAAGGTGCAAAATTTAATGACATAAGTTGCAACTCCATAGGGGGTCTATTTGAAAAAATACGAAAATTAAATTTTTATACGGCCCCCGTAGTGTAAACATTCCAATCAAGAAAACTTTCCTTATCCATTCCTGAATCAAGCACAAAAAATTGCATCTTCATATCTGAAAAACTCACAGAGTTATGGCCGTTTAAATAATTCACCAGGTTTTAAGGGATTAGACACAAATTCAAATGCGTGCAATCGAAGAAACAATGTTATTTAAGAGTTCTAGGAAACATGTAAAAAAAAATATTTTTTTGAGCTAGAATTTTGATTTTTTTTTTCTTTTTTGTGATGGTTAACCGTATAATTTACAAACAAAATCACATTTTAATATTTCGCATAAAGTTTTTTAAAAATTTAAATGTTTAGTAATTTTTTAAGCGGATTTAATTTAAGATCTTTATAACTCGAAACATTATTCAACGGATTTCAAATTTTTTTCATTTAATTAAAGAGGAAAGTATAATTTTAGTTTAGTTTCGGGAATTTTTTTAATTTTAATTTTAAAAATATTAAAAATATTTGTTTAAAAAAATATGTAACTTATTTTTAAAAAAATCATATTTTCAAAAAAAAAAATTTTTTTTTTTCAATTTGCCGAAACAAAATTAATGTAAAATAATCAAAAATGACATGTTCCAAGTTTGCACCTTTTTAATTTACGATTAAAAAAGCATCATGCAGAAAAACTCATTTAAAGTTTTAAACATTGATTGGCTCCTAATAAAATATTTAAATGCATTTTAAAAAACTGCATGTGAAAAAGTCACTTCTTTCGGTAGCTTAAACTTCCGATTCAGTTTAACTTTTGCCGTTTCCACCACATTTTTGTACTACTTAAATGTCCACAAATAAATGTTTAATGTAGAATTTGAAACAATGCTTTTACAAACATGCCGATTAAGGGTTTTTCATAATTTTAGCTCTTACAAATTGAGGCTTTTTATCACCCCGGCGAGGGCGATAAAAAAGTCTGTATACTAGAGCCGGGCCAGACCCGGGATTGGCACCTTTTTTCTGAAGACTCCGCAGGGACGGGCCAATGGTATTTTTTCATACCGAAGCGGTTGTTGGTGTGATTTATGACGGCCAATTATCTATATGAGGGATGTGGGCCCGAAACGGAGGAGCGAGTGACTTCCGTGGAGGTCTTTCTAAGGGAACCTAACCCGTATTTACGCAAGGATATCCAAGGTTCGAAGAAAACCACTGAAAACTCCGAACGATTGGGCCGAAGGACACGATTGCTTTCGAACCCAGCATGAGAGCAGAACCTCTCGGCCACTAGTTATACAGAACCGGGACTGGCTTCCTTATTCCTAGGTCTCCCCTGGGCGAAATTTTCAGTCCCGGTCTCGAGACAACCCATATTAAAATCATTATCTCTGACTGACCTAACCCGTGCAAAAATAACTAAAATTTGGCTCAGCCCAAAAACCTTTACAACAAATGTATATATCTTTTAATGGCCATTACTTTACAATAAAATTTTAAAATTCATATTTTTTAAAGGATAGTAGATTTTAAGGCAAAAAATTTAAAATACAGTAAAACTAGGGAAAAAAACCTGCCTATGACGGAAACCTTTCTTAAACGGAAAAATCTGTGATCCATGGAAAATGAATATAATAATACCTGAGAAAAAATAAACTACATTTACAACTCCTAAGAAGGGAACTTGTCTATAACGCTTTTTTTTTTCTTTCCTATGTGATTCCATCTTAAAAGATTTTACTTTATAGCATTTTTCATTGTCTCTAACACATGGAATATGGATTAACGTTATTAAAGGAGAAGTGAATCATTTACATATAAATAGAGATTCATTAATAAAACAAATAATCACAGCTTCTGGCACTTCTTTAAAAATAATAATTATAAACATGAAAAAAGAAAAGATATAATAAGTATTTTTGGTCAGAACTGCTCCATACAAAACAACTTTTAACCATATCGATGTAAAAAATTATGTAGAAATTCAGTCAGGTGGGTCCAGGTTACGATTTGAACTTTTTTCCAGGCAGGGCCAAACTTTTTTTTCTATGGGTCGGTTCGGGACCGGACCTAGATATTTCGACCGGTGCAGACCTTTACTGGAGACCACCAGCCTACTTTGAAAACAAGTTTAACGTAAAATCTATAGGCTACCTATTTTATGTCCAAAAGAGAGGCACTGTCTCATATCGACATTTAATAATGTACAATTTGTGGCTGATCCCTATCTTGCATTCAAAATGAGTCAAAAACTTGTCGCTCAGAGGCATGGATAAATGGTGTAAATCACGAATTTTGGATTTTGATATCTCTGCGAATTTCGAAGATATCGAGATGAATTTTTTTGTGTTTAATTCAGGAATGGATGAGGAAAAATTTCCTGATTGGGAATTTTACTCTAGGGGGGCCGTATAAAAATTAATTTTTTCTACTTTCTCATATAGACCCCCCATGGAGTTGAAACTTATTTCGTGAAATTTTGCACCTTTTTTGTGAAACTTTGCAATTGGATTTATGTAACTTGGGGCAATATTTAAGGAGATAGCCTTTGTTTCGATATTTATGAATCATCTTGTATATTAATTAATGCAAATATCATTAATTGGAAACAACCATTAAATAAAAGAATTATTTTCCAATCTTATTTAAAATGTGTTTAGTTTTCATTAATAATCACAATCATACATTTTTATACAAGAATGTATAAAAATGCGTGTCGTACCCAGATTATGATCCATTTTCACTAGTTTGAAAATATTGTCTCAAGGCTTTATATTTCGATATAGTGAAATAAGATAGCTAAATTATCAAATTAAAAAATACAATTTTGCTAATAGAGCACATATTTGGCGAGGTAATTGATTGCTTTTTTGCAGCTCTGTATATTATCTATTCTTTCTCATATGCAAAACCTATTATGCTAAAATTTAATCAGCTATAAAACACACAAAACAGCTAAGAATCCAAACTGACATCCATAGATAGCAATGTATGAAATTTCCCATAACCAAGTATAGGAATTTAATTTTATACTACAAATATATGTACCTAAAAATATGTTAGTTGGAAAATGCGCGAAAGATTTAAAAACACATTTTAAGCAATTCACGCAGCAGACGGTAATCTTTATGTATTCTCCTATACAGCAATATCAATCCTACAACATATAAATAATTATATATATATATTGTAGGTTAATTGATAAATAGGGCTCTTTCCATAGAACTTAGGCTGTTTGCAAAGAGCCGGGCTAATCGGGGAAACATTTTCCCTTTTTCACTGAGCATGATAATTTTCAAGCTTATTACAAAGAGCCTATGTAGATTTATGCTAATCGAAAAATGACCACTTGTTTCTCAATCAGTCTAATCTTTTTCAGGCTTATTGCAATGAGACTAATCAGTTTTAGGCTAATCTGAAAATGACCAGGAGCTCATATTTTAATGCAGCTATATCTCTAATATCAATTTTGTCTTTTATATTGAATAATGGAAAGATGTATATTGTAGAACTTTATGATGTTTAAGGTATATTTGTAAGGTGTGATTTTTAACATAATTAGTGAATGCTTACAAAAAAGTGTATAAAAAATGATCTTTAATTTTTTTGCTCTAAACTGTGTGTAAATGCATATCAATATAAAAACTCTTAACGGGATAAAAGTTTGTGACGCAGCAGTCTATCTTATGGCTCTAAGAATTTCAAATGTGGACCTTTAAAATAATGATATCCAATTTTGAGTGACGCTATGCTACTAATTAAAAATATATATTTGTATTATTTATTTCACCATTTTTTTTTCTATTTATCAGATGAAAAGTTAAGTTGAACATGAAAATATGTATAGAATTTTATTCACTGATGCTTTTTCATCCACATCTCTCATAAATTCAAAATATGAGTTTAAAAGATATGATATAAAATTTAAGAGACGCCTTGATGTGGTTTAAAAGGTTTGTTTTAAAATTCAATTTAAATTATTTTTGATTTGGTAAAATATATTTACACATCTAAACAATACTTTTAATTTTCGAATTCACTCTTAAATATATAACTTTCATTGAATTTATGCTATGCATTGAAATGCTTTATTTCAATAAATTGATTTATCTCTTGCGTCACGTTATTCAAAATTGTAAGTAAAATTTATCTAAGTGGTTTCTTTGCGTCAAAATTATTCGTTTGCATACATTTCACTTAGTTTGGATACAATGACGCAAATAAATAAATTACGTAAATTTTACTTGCAATTTTAATTTTTTTGATAAATAAATTACTTATCGAGTTATAAACGCTTCTTGTCACGTGAAGACTGTTTTGTCTCCTTTCCCTGCTATCGCGTCCGAAAATTCAATTCAAAACGCCAATTTCGGCAGTATTTTCTGAAAAATATTATCTTTTATCAAAAAAGGACAAATGCCATTTGATTTCTGAGCTTCTGAATAAAAGCACATGATAAATGTATGGGTCTCCGGACCATTGTGACTTCAAAGATTGTGACAGAATGCAGCTCCTTTAAATTTTTGAACAATCTTAATAAAATTATAAAGATATACTTTCAACAGAAATCAAAATCTTCTGTTTATTATACAGCTTCAAAAGTTATGATGTTGTTACTCTCTTATTTTTACATTACTTTTTTACTACATTATTTTTTAATGAATCTTTATTTGTATAAAATAAGTAATATTGTTATTGTGTATTTTCTGTCTTACGTAGCTGCACGAGGTGATCTTGTTTTCACGGATTTTTGTACGGACCGTGCCGTGAACTATGAAAATATAAACGATCATGTCCCATCCAAGATAGCTTTCGTTGGAATCGGGCCCAGCCCTGTAAATTCCAGCCCGTGCAGTCTTATATTGAGCACTCAAAGATTTAAATCTTAAAAACTATTCTGTAAATTGCCTTCTCCGTCAAAAAGTTATGCTCCATCCCACACACACTTTCTTCAATACCGAGCATACGCAATTTGTAATTCAAGATTTTTATTTTATTTTTGCTTTATTTGTAAACCTAAAAATGTAACAAATAACATGGATACATAAGTTATCAAGTCCTTAAATTACTCCCTCTACCTGCAATTCCCACCCCCTAAATCCCCAGTTTACAAAATTTAAAATCTTGAAATTTTTTTTTTTTTACATTTTAAACACATTCTGTTCTCTATTTTTTACATTATTGTATCAATAAGAAAATAATCATCTCAAATTTCTCCTCTATAAAATTACACTTGGTAATATTTTTATTGCCTAAAAATTGTCATGAAACCATAATTTCTCAACCTCTTAAAAAAAAGAGAGTAATTTAATAGCGATTTTCATATATGTATATAAATTTCAACTTTAAAATACCTCTGAAAGGCAATTGTTTATGCTAACTTTTTTAAAATTGTATAACGGATTTACGGTATGAATTTCGAAAGAATTTGATTGTTAGGAAGGCGCATGGAATGTTTCAAAAGTTAGACATGTGCAAAATCCTTAATTTTGAGAAATCAGTATTTTAAGTAAGAAAAACTGTGTAGTTATATACAGTTTTTACTGATTAAAAGCTTATGTGTCTTCAAAGACGCTTCGAAACTGAAAAATCTTTTTGAATCTTTTGGATAAATTTGAGCATCGATTTTCATAATTCTCTAAAAAAGAAAAACAGATTTTTTCGTCAAATTTCATGATTTTGAAAGACCACTGTCACCTTAAATTAAATATGTTTTATTCATCAAATTGTCTTATATCAGACAAATAAGTATTCCATATAAAAGTTTTCAGGAAAAAGCATTAAAATAGTCTAAGGGAATTTTTTTTTAAACTTTATCTTGAAAGTAAGTAAAAAATGATATTTTACTATTATACTTTAAGTTTAGTGATTACGTATAAAATATAATTATACTGTTATAGAATGAATTAAAATTTTTACTATTATTGACTATTAATATTTTGTTAGTTAACATTGTTATTAAATCATAGAAAAATCTTCAAAACACGTTTTAATAATTCTTTTTCCTACAAGTCTTTCTTTTTCTTTAAAAAAAAAAAAAAAATCGTACGCAAACAACTTTAACAATTAAAAATTTCAGCTTTGCCAATTCTAAAACTTTATTGTATATTATGCTTGTTAATACTTCAAAAAGCGTGATATGATTTTACTTATGCATTTTTGTTACAAATAACGTGCCTAAGTGTGCGTCTCTTTACGAGCATTCAGTGCAAAATACAGCTGCACAGACATCACTAATCGAATAACGTTATTAATCTAAGTAAATACAAATTAATCTTGATCACATTTGTTATTTAAAATCAATATTTTTCGCCCATCTTTTGTACGCCGGGAGATTACGAACCGCCGTGTCACCTGTATCCAAAACACCCTTTGGTGCACGAGCAGCCAATGTACTACTCAATACGAATAATCGAGAAAATTGCACAAAAATCGTTATCACAGAAACCCATGAAAGTCACTGTATGCAGCCATAGGTTGACATAGCTGCAGCAATAAGTATTTCTGAAACATCACAGGATAATGAAGCTCATCCTTCCGCATCTAAAAGAGAGAACATCACACATCCAGCAGTTTATAACATCCAGCCTCTTCTATCGACATCACAGATTGTATAGCCCAGCAATCTGCATTTCAGATTTCACCTAAAATGTTACTACCCCCTTCTCAGAAAGGCTTTGGGATTGAGAAAAGAGCTGGTTAAAGGAAGATGAAACTAGGGTTTTGACTTCTTCGCCCTATAAATCAGAACAGGTAACAGATATTAAGGAGAAAGAAGCCAAACAGCATAGAAACCGAAAAAAGAAGATTCATAAGATGAAAAAAGAAAATAAAAATCAACAACAACAACAACAACAACAAAATAAATAAAAAAGTGAAGGAGACATCCTCTGAAGCTGAAAAAGTTTACGAAGCCTGAATGTTTTTCATTGAACTTTACACCAATTCTAAATCCAAAGAAGTTTGGATACAATATTAGAAATGGGCACACGAAGCATGTAGTATGAAGAAGAATATGATAACAAATTCATTTGTGATTTTTGCAGTTAAATCATTGCTGGACAGATAATTACACCTGTTTATTTTCTATTTAATTTATATCCAAAATTGTTAATTGATCCAAATCATCCAAGCAACCTCATAGCAAATTGGTATATAATTTTATATACCTTAGATAAATTCAAATAATATAAGTGATCGTATTTACCTAAATTCTAGTAGAAGAGCAACGCGAAGCATTAATAAAATTAAATTATAATTCGCGTCAAAATGTAATTATTAAATTTGAATAATTACGAATAAAATTAAGAGTTTGCGTTGTGAATTATTTAGACGAACTCTTCCACTTATGAATTAAACTAAAATTTTAAGCTGTAAAAATAAATTGACACACCTTAAACAATATCAATTAAATAATTACAGAAACTTTTAAAATCTTGATTAAATATTTTATTTACATTGAACACAACTATATACAGAAATACATAATATTAATTCAAAAAAAAGAAAGCAATACTTTTGTTTGCTTCTCATTATTTTAAGTATATTTAATCTTTAAAAAAAAGACGATATTTTCATTTTACTCTAATTATTATATTTGTTTCTTTTTGCTAAAAGAATAATTCTCTTTCATTTTTAAATTACCTTAATTTTATTTAATTATCGGTTTTGTCGGATCTCAGATTACTCTCTACCATAAAATGTCAGAAAATTATATTTATAATTTTTCATATGATTTTAAGTGGTAAAAGAAAAAAGTTTAAAGTCGTACCTTTTTTAATATACGGGATGGTGGCCTTTATTCATCAAATTCCGAGTTGTTGCGTTGCTTAGGATCGTGGCCATGTGTCATCAGGAACACATCCTCAATTTGGCTTGATTAGGATCACTCCGATATGTACATCAGGAAGACATCCTCAATTTGGCTTGATTAGGCTCACTCCGATAGGTACCTCAGGAAGACATCCTCAATTAGGCTTGATTAGGCTCGATTAGGCTCGATTAGGCTCGCTCCGATATGTCCATCTCGCCTGGGAATTACTAGGGCTTTCAGGACTCATTGCACGGGCTTTCAGGAGAGCTCCTGCGTCCTCTACATCTTTTTTCAGACTCTCTTTTTTGAACCTTATTCTTCTTGCACACCACTCCTGCAGTGGGTGGAACTATTTTTGTCTAGTCCACTGTTATTGGATGTGAGAAGATTTTTTATTATACTTCGATAGGCTAAGCTAACAGTCTGCAAATGGCCCCTTACATATACTTTAATATTATTATCTGCCTTAAAGTTTGGGTGGTCTGAAATGTCATAAATTTATCCCAACACTTTTATTGAGGCCATAAATTGATTCCAACGTTTTTATGATTTTACGATTTCTAATTATACACCACTTTCCATTGGCTTGTCATAAAACGACACCATGGCGTCTGGCTATTGTTGTTGTCTGAGATCCGAACTCAATTCAACATTATACATTCATTTTACAATACAACAATTTTTTAAAAATATATATTTAATATTTAAAATCAACTTAATAATTTTTGTATGAACTTACACTCTTATTTTACTTAAATATATAAACATTATAATTTTACACTCATAATTATATTTTATAAAAAAATATTTATACAAACAGAAATAACAAATTACGCAATTTTACTTTGATTTAACCAACATGGTGCGGGAACATATCATAGTTATATGTTGCCCAGCATCTCTCCCGGTGTCAGAAAAAAAAAATAAAAACTGATTGCTGGTTTTATTTTTTTTTGTAAAGCTTAAAGGAATGTCCGTGTCCATATGACTGTGTATCTACACAGTCTTTGAGCGAAGACTGTAAAGTTCAATTATCACTGGTTCTGGTATATTTTATAAGAAGTTCTTCTATTTTTTTATAACAGAAAGTTCAACACATGATAGCATAGTTGTCTGTTGACATTCACATTTATAGAAGACCTCTGTACTGACAATCAGACGTCTTTCTCGAAGCCTTTTTTCTTTACCACACACATGTTTAATAATTTTGTAACTTTACAGTTTAAGTGCCCAAAATACATTCAAAGCTATAATTTTGTATGAAACTAATATGCCGAAATAAACCTAATTACAAGAAAAATAATGGCATACGCATTTGACATATTATTTCATCACATATAACCTTATGACACAGTGTTTCATTTAAAACACATTTTATACTGAATAAAAGTAAATACAATGCTTGTCGTATGACATGTTATTTTTCACATAATTAATCTGGTGTATTCAAATTATAATCAGAAAAATATTGTATACAAACTGGTTACATTATTTTATTTATTTATTTGTTACTTCTAACATGTATGATACGTCAAAATATACAAGCTATTTCATCTCCTTTAATATATCATTACGCAATGCTCTCCAACTTTACCCGATACGAGAAAAAAAAAGAAGAAGAAGGAGGAGAGGAGAATAAAACCAGTTATTGACCGTCCCCGATTCTGTCGAAACGAGGGGGTTGGTCAAGCTACTGATCGCTTTCTGTGAGGTGATTTGTGCTGTGACATAATTTTACGACCTCCAAAAGTATGTATTTAAAACCATTTCATGCTTGTAATTACCGTATTAATTAGTATAATTTCTTGATATACTTTCTTCTTAACTCACTGTGCATGCCTGTATGTAATTTTAAACATAATCTATGCATAAACAGTGTATGTATTTGTATCGTATCGAATGTAAACCTTCTGCTTTTTTTTATTATTTTGCAGGGGAAAAATGGCGATTCTAGCGTCTGAATTCTCCTGCCTCATACTACAACTGAAGCGAGGGTGGCTTTTTATGCAGTCAGGTTCAAATCTAAACCAAATTGCCTTTCAGGATTTAAAAAAAATGCATATAATTTTCTTTAACTGATTACATTGTATATTTTTAGACCTTTCTAACAAACACAAATTTTGATTCGTGATATTCTTTACTATTAAAATGTAAACAAGACGGAAATATGACTTCTACAGCCTCTCAAAATGCAAAATATGCATTACGCTGACCTTAAAATGCACCTTCATTTAATACTGTTAAATAGTGTTGTCAGAAAATGCCATTGACGAAGAAGAGAACAATTTTTTTGTCTTAAATTATTATTTATTTAGCCAACAATTCTATCTTAAAAGATTGTTAAATTTTCATATTTATTTATTTACTGAATGAAATAAAATTTTATTTATTCAAAATTTTATTTATCATTAACATTCCGTATGTGAATTCTACTGTCTAAAATTTAATGATATGTTTAAAAATAAAAGATAATAAATTATTATTATTAATCCAACATTAATAATTATTATTTAATTATAAAAAAAATGTACTTAATACACTTGTATAATTAAAAAAAAAAAAAAAAGTAAATGATAATTACTACGTAACATCGTATGCAGCCATCTATGAGTACCCGGCCGGACCAAAGAACTTCTGCCAGCAGAAAAAAATCTTTGTATACTCACAAACAACCACATCCAATTTTTTTTATAGATCAAGTTTTTAAAATAATTACTGTACGTACTATAAAAAAATTAAGTAAATAAATTTATTAAGCCATACTACCTATTTTAATAAAAATAAGGCCAATATATATAAATATATTTATTTATTTATTTTGTTTCCTTATGTTAAATTGGCCAAATTATATATAAAAAAAAATTATGAACTCACACACTCAAATTTATCAGTACTATGTATATTTATATGTGTTAAATTTAGAATTGCATTTAATTCTAAGGGAAAGTAAAGAAAAAAAAAATGCTTAAATTCTAAAATAACATAAATTTATAAAATATTTCATTTAAAAAAAAAAAAAAATCTAATTTCTAGCTGATTTCAGCAAGATGTCATTTAATATTTATATTAAATAATTTTGCTAATACATTTTATTAATTATTAAATTTGCATATTTTTATATATACAATAAAAATATAATAGTCTTACATAAAATTTTACACTACAACAATGTTATTAATTAATTTAACTTGAATTTAAGCCTACTTTAATTCTAATTGAATACCGTTAATAAAAGTAAATTAGCTTATCAAGTTAAATATAATATAAACTATGTTTGTCTAATGTTAATTTTGCTGAAAATTCCATAAATTTTAACTGTAAATGCTAATTGCTATACCTTTTGTTATTTATTTTGAAAACAACACGAACTTATATTTTTATTTATTATTTTTTTTATTAAATCTAGGAACTATACACTGAGCTAGACACTCCATAAATGTGTAAAACCTAAAAATCAAAAGTTTTCCTAAATAAAACTCAAAATGCTGCTTTTTACAATATAATATTACTAATTTTATTGTTTGAGCATAACATCTAGTAATTATACCATACTTAATTTTTTCTTCGATTCCTTTTTCAGCCAAGAATCCTGAAATTTATGTCCAAGTGATGACTATATATTGATGTATTGATAAATAATTTTTCTACAAATATTTTGTTGGTGTTGGTGCATACCCAGCCGTAGGCCAAAACTGCACCCTATACAGAAAGCCTTTGGTGAGAAAATTTTAATTTTACTTCCATTATTGTTTGTGTATTTTTTTTTTACTATAATTTTGTGTGCAATCATATTGAAATAACTTGCCTTGTCCATTGTTATACATATATATGTTTTTTTAAAAACCAGTGTGCTACACCAAAATCCTTTTTTTAAATTTTTTTATAACACTTTTGTTCATAAAACTTATCCCTGCTGTCTAAATTCTAGACTTTAGCATATAAGTTGTAATTGAACTACCGGAATAAATCTTAGTACTTTTTGCATATTTTATTATATTTAGGCTTATAGCTGACCGCTATCCTAATATAGAGTGCACTAATAATTTATTCCTTGTCAACCATATATTTATATAAGAAAAAAAATATATATATATGAGTATGCTATAAAGCTGTTCTAACTACCCTGAACCTATAGCTTACACCTACTCATTTTAAAGAGTAATTCTGAAATTCTGTCATCTAAATTGTAAGGCTATTAGCAAAGGCTACCCTTATAGAAGACAGAAAAAATTCTCTTTTTTTTTTTTTTTTTTTTGAAAATTACTCCAACATTATTTACTATTAAATTAATTAAGTTTTAATGTTATTTGGCTTTGTTGAGATTTTATATTTTCTAATTCATATTCGAAAAAAAATATATATATAACTTTTGCCTGGAGATAAATATTTCACTGCTCCAGTGAAGTTTTGTGAAGCACATTACATAATTTTATAAGTATGTTTTCGGGTGCGCCCTGCACATTGGCTCAATATTGTAACCCTGAGACAAATTGGCGTTCCCATGTTCCTATCCTTTCTTCTTATTATTTTGAATTTTAAAAAGGCAAGTTATTAATTTTGTTTCAATTTTTTTTTTTTTTTTACCTAAAAGAGAAAAATTTATTTTTAAATTTTGAAAAATTTGAAATTTTGAAATTCGATTAATTATGTATTTTGATTTATTTTTAATACCACTTCATATCCCTTACTTGTCCCTTTGATCATCAGTTTTACCCTTATTTTTATACTTTTTTGGATACTTTTGAGCATTCTCTTTTAAATTCTCATTTTTATCCTCATTTGGATAATAACTGGCATGACTCTGAGGTTGACTATTCCTATATGGCACATGCTGAGGGAAGTAATTTGGTGGGGGTGGGGGATATGGAGAATATCCATAGTAACCACCTGTGGGTGCATAAGATTGAAAATGCCACTGCTGGTTTGGGTTAACAAATCTAGGATTAAAATTCGCTCTCGGTTGATACTGTCCATTATAAGAGTACCTTTTATTAAAATGCCGACCTGCGAAATCTCTGCTATCCTTATATGTATTTTTATTATCATTTTTGTACCAGCACGTTTCTAAAGTATGCGAATTTTTTTTACATAATTCGCACCATCTGCTTGATGCAGTATCTTTTGTTTTAACTTTCAAATTGTTTATTTCGGAAGTCAAAATTTTAATTTGCTCCGCGCTTTCCATATTTAATTTTAACAATTTGTCCAAATTTTCCTCAGTGGAGGTTTTTGTAATCGAATTAATTTCCTTTGATGCAACTTGATTGTATGCATCTTCCATTTGTTTCGCAAATTTACATGCGTCGTTGAAATTTTTCGGCGCCATTCTTCGAATGTCCAAACTTAAATCTGCCCTAACTGATTCTAAAAATCTTGTGAATTTTATCATTTCAAATAAACTACCATTACCGTTGTCAATATTTTGGCCACTTTTATCTAGGTAAAGTTTTGCAGCCGCATTGAATTCATTGATAAAATCAGCGATAGCCTGCGCAGGTTTTTGCCTAAGAGAAAAAAAATTGCTTTGAGCCGCAGAAAAACTTGTTTTAGTAGAAAAAGTATTGATTAATTTTTCTTTAAATTTACCATAGTCTTTTTCTGTATTAAGATTTTCTTCATTAGCTAATTTATCTCTAGCACTACCGACTAATTTAGTTTTTAAGAGCGCAAGTTTCGAAACATTCTCTAATTCCGTTTGTTTAATTAGATTATCGAATTCGTTCACGAAAAATTTAATATTAGACTCTTTCTTTCCGTCAAAGACGGGGATACAATTCAACAGCGTATCAACACTAGGTTGAGTCATTGTATTCTTGTTAGTTTTTTCTAGCGAATAATTTAGAGAAATAATTTTATTTTTCTGTCCTCTGGTTTTAACTCCAGAAGTATTTAAATCTACACTTCTCCTTTTAAATTTTCGCTTATTGTTGGGCATAACCTTTTAACAGAATGTTTCTGTTTATCATACTTTTTTTTTCTATATTACCACATATGTATGAAAATATTCTAAATTGCATAAATACATAAAAATAACAACACTAAAATTTAAAAAAAATTCTTAGGAGATGAAGTTGTTTTGTAGATTATTCTTTTACACACATAAATACCCCTAAAATATTTATAATACACGTATATATATAAAACAACATAATTTCATTTAACAGAAAAATATCTGTCTTTTTCTACAGAAAAAACAATCTTTTTTTTTTTTTTTTTTTTTTTTGTAAATATTGTACTACTACTTCGTAGTACGACTCATAAATTTTCTTTTGTATCAAGGTGATACAATTTCAAAAATCATGATCTATTGACATTTCAATCATTTTTATACCAGACATATTATCAAATTTTACTTATTATTCTTCTTATTATTATTTATACAGTATATAAAAAAAAATATTTTTTTTACAAATGTGTCATCTGTGATGTGAATGCCATTATTTCTCAATGGTAACTGATATCCAACCAAAAGAGAAAAGAGAGAAAAGAAAAAAAAAAATTGTAATTCCTAAATTTACCTATTATAAATCCCAGAATTATTTTTTTTCATTTCCTTTATTTATAATTTTTTTTTTGCTAACATATATTATTCATTTTATTTATTTAAATTATTATATGTGTGTCATTATCGTTACAATAATAAAATTAATTTTAATAAAATTTTAATCAATTAAACTTAAATACCTACAATCTCTTTAAAATTGTGACATTAAAATAATACTTAAATTTATTTTCCTTTATTATTATTATTATTATTATTTCTAATGACCTCAGATAAACGTTCCTGAGCCATAGCACCATTTTACTATGAAGGAGGGGATGCTGGACAGATAATTACACCTGTTTATTTTCTATTTAATTTATATCCAAAATTGTTAATTGATCCAAATCATCCAAGCAACCTCATAGCAAATTGGTATATAATTTTATATACCTTAGATAAATTCAAATAATATAAGTGATCGTATTTACCTAAATTCTAGTAGAAGAGCAACGCGAAGCATTAATAAAATTAAATTATAATTCGCGTCAAAATGTAATTATTAAATTTGAATAATTACGAATAAAATTAAGAGTTTGCGTTGTGAATTATTTAGACGAACTCTTCCACTTATGAATTAAACTAAAATTTTAAGCTGTAAAAATAAATTGACACACCTTAAACAATATCAATTAAATAATTACAGAAACTTTTAAAATCTTGATTAAATATTTTATTTACATTGAACACAACTATATACAGAAATACATAATATTAATTCAAAAAAAAAGAAAGCAATACTTTTGTTTGCTTCTCATTATTTTAAGTATATTTGATCTTTAAAAAAAAGACGATATTTTCATTTTACTCTAATTATTATATTTGTTTCTTTTTGCTAAAAGAATAATTCTCTTTCATTTTTAAATTACCTTAATTTTATTTAATTATCGGTTTTGTCGGATCTCAGATTACTCTCTACCATAAAATGTCAGAAAATTATATTTATAATTTTTCATATGATTTTAAGTGGTAAAAGAAAAAAGTTTAAAGTCGTACCTTTTTTTAATATACGGGATGGTGGCCTTTATTCATCAAATTCCGAGTTGTTGCGTTGCTTAGGATCGTGGCCATGTGTCATCAGGAACACATCCTCAATTTGGCTTGATTAGGATCACTCCGATATGTACATCAGGAAGACATCCTCAATTTGGCTTGATTAGGCTCACTCCGATAGGTACCTCAGGAAGACATCCTCAATTAGGCTTGATTAGGCTCGATTAGGCTCGATTAGGCTCGCTCCGATATGTCCATCTTGCCTGGGAATTACTAGGGATTTCAGGACTCATTGCACGGGCTTTCAGGAGAGCTCCTGCGTCCTCTACATCTTTTTTCAGACTCTCTTTTTTGAACCTTATTCTTCTTGCACACCACTCCTGCAGTGGGTGGAACTATTTTTGTCTAGTCCACTGTTATTGGATGTGAGAAGATTTTTTATTATACTTCGATAGGCCTATTAGCTAACAGTCTGCAAATGGCCCCTTACATATACTTTAATATTATTATCTGCCTTAAAGTTTGGGTGGTCTGAAAAGTCATAAATTTATCCCAACACTTTTATTGAGGCCATAAATTGATTCCAACGTTTTTATGATTTTACGATTTCTAATTATACACCACTTTCCATTGGCTTGTCATAAAACGACACCATGGCGTCTGGCTATTGTTGTTGTCTGAGATCCGAACTCAATTCAACATTATACATTCATTTTACAATACAACAATTTTTTAAAAATATATATTTAATATTTAAAATCAACTTAATAATTTTTGTATGAACTTACACTCTTATTTTACTTAAATATATAAACATTATAATTTTACACTCATAATTATATTTTATAAAAAAATATTTATACAAACAGAAATAACAAATTACGCAATTTTACTTTGATTTAACCAACATGGTGCGGGAACATATCATAGTTATATGTTGCCCAGCAATCATCTCTAAGACTTCCAGTGTAATATAGATAGGCATATACAACATAGAAAAATTGCCACAGATATATTTTGAACACATGGAAGAGAGCAAGTGCAATTTTGTTTTGTTCAAAATAACAAAATTTTATTTTTTTACTATATTAAAAAAGAATATTTCTGACCAGAATTTGCTTTCCAGGTATATTAAATGGATTCCCGGTTTTACCCAACCAGTGGAATAAAACCGGAATTTTGCATTTGTCTAAAAAAAGTAGTTATTTTATATAATAAATTATATAATTTATCGATAAGAATATGTTCTTTTATAGCCAAAGACTCATTTAATCTTAAAAACAGTGGTCATAGTTTGTTTTCCCATTTGACTGCATTTGAGAACAACAAACGTTTATGGTAACTGATTTTGCCCCACCCTCCCCTACTTATTAATTTTGATTCAATTCTGTGC